>CM062818.1:1934542268-1935117268 GCA_031772625.1 Pinus tabuliformis | reverse complement strand
CGACTGTGGTTGTGTTTGTGACTGTGGCTATTTTCTTGGCAACCTCAAGCGCATTGAGGACATAGGCACACTGACTGGTGTTGTTTTTATTGCTTGTGACTCCATAATACCACCTAACCCCTTCTTTGCAAATATCCTAACCATCTCTTCAAAACTCCTCTCAGACATGCAATAGATCCTTCACACTTAGACACAATTTCTGAATTCTCTAGGAAGCAAAGTGTAAAATGTGGCATGGGATGCGGTTTTTATAACAATTTTGAATTCCCAGATTGGTTTAAATTTGGCTTATTTAATGTAAGTATGGGATGATACAACTAACTATGCTTCATAAATTCTTTTCTCCTGCGCCTCTTAATGGTAATTTCCTTTTAATGGTGCCCTTTTTCCTTCCAACGATCATATTTCCAGCTAACTTCGTCAAACCTCTCCTTTTGGCGCAAACACTTCTTCTTTGTCACAACTCCTTTGGACTTTGCTATACTCCTCAGTATTGCATAACAATTTCCCTTTGGCGAAGTCCCTTCCTATAGAGTAGTTTATATTCTCGTTCCCACTTTCAACTGTTGGTGGCTCTAAGACTGTCTTCACTTCGTTGTTTTATCGCAAGGTTCCAGGTACAGTGTCGTCCCTATATATCTTCAATTTGTTGTCGTTCACCTGTCCCAAAATCATCTGTCCGTTCAACTTCGTGAGTTGTACTGCATCACCATCCAAGATATTCTTAATAATATAAGGTCCTAACCAGTGTGTTTTGAACTTCCCGGGGAATTTTGTAAACTTGCTATTATACAGTAACACAAAATATCCTTTGCGGAATGTCTTCTCCTTAATATGCCTATTATGCTAGGCTTTATCCCTTGCTTTCTAGACTTATTGATGAAAGTTTGAGATAAACCTGTCTTCTTCTAAAGTGAGCAATTGTGCCATCCTCTCCTCCATTATCTCAGAATCTGCCATATCTGTGAAAGTTGCAATTCGTAAACTAGGCATAATATACTCCATGGGCATGACCACTTCTTGCTTATATACTAGTCGAAATGGTGTCTGGCCTGTCAATTTCTTGCATGTAGTTCTGTAAGCCCACAACACCACTGGAATCCTTAAATCCCAGTCATTCCTATTCACATTGCATCTTTGGTAAGTGCGTTCTCCAGAATTTTGTTGAATGCTTCAGCGATCCCATTTTCTTAAGGGTGATACGGGGTACTCTTCTGATGGTATACCTAGAATTATTTGGTCAGCGCCTCTATAGTTTCATTCAATAAGTGCGAACCTCGATCACTCATTAGTATCTTTGGGCACCCAAATCTAGACCAAATAGATTCAAAAATAAACTTCGCGGCAGTTTCCGCATTACAATCCTTCACAGTTGTGCTTCAACCCACCTCGTCAGATAATTCGTCGCAGTGATGATGTAACTCTCTCCGGTCTTTTTCCTAGGTGGATTAATACGACCAATAAAGTCCAGTGCCCATTTATCAAATGCTTTTAATGTCACCTACGGATTTAATGGCATTTCATCTCTTTGTGATGGTCTTCCTATTCTCTGACATCTATCACACGCTCTGCAAAACTCCTTTGTGTCCTTATTCATCGTGGGACACCATAACTCAACTCTCAAGATCTTTTGTGCAGTAGCCCTCCCTGCATATTGTCCACTTACAACACCTTCATGAGCTTCTATCAGGATGTTTTGTTTTTCATCCTTAGGGACATGTCTTCACAATATCTCATATGGTCCCATCTTGTATAGATGTCATGCAATCAATGTGAAATTAGCTGCTTTTACTACCAATTCATTCTTTTGTTGTGTCATGTATTCCTCAAGCACCCTTCCTGTGGCCAAAAATTGAATAATGTTAGTGAAATGTTCATCCGCAACCTTGATTGTGAACAACTGTGCATCAGGTAAGTTATCTTTGAGACTGTTGGATTCTTCACCTGACTCCAATCTTGACAAGTGATCCAGTAAAAAATTTAATCTTCCTAGCCTAACTTTAACTTCAAAATCATACTCTTGAAATAGTAAGAGCCATCGACAGATCTTTCCTCCTACAATAGGCTTATTCACCAAGTACTTTAGCATAGAGTGATCAGTCAACATCTTAAAATGCGCTCCCAATAAATAGTTCCTCAACTTTTGCATAGCATAAACCATAGCTAGGCCTTCCCTCTCTAGTGTAATTGTTTTCTATCTTGGAAAAATTCCTACTTGCAAATGCTAAAGGATGTTCAAATTTGTTTTCTCTTGGTTGTTCCAACACTACGCCTAATGCTATGCATGATGCATCAACATGCACATGGAATTCCTTAGTCCAGTCTAGAAAAACTAAGATTGACACAATTACCATCATTTCCTTCAGGATATCCAAACTCTTTGACATTCTTCATCCCATTTAAACGTGACATCTTTCTTCAATAACTTCTCCATCGGTGCATTTTTCTGCGCTTATCCCCTTATATTTTTCTATTATAACTAGTGTGTCCTATCGTAGTGTGAAATTGTCCGACAATTTTCAGAGGTGGCAAGGTCACAATTACTGCTATCTTCACGGGGTCCACCAACAATCCATGTTTACACACAATATGTCCTAGCAAGATGCCACAAGGCACACAAAATATACAATTCTTCAAGTTTAATGAAATTTGATGTTGTCTGCACGTATCCAACATAAGCCTCAAGCTTGCAATATGCTTCTTTAATAACCCAAAAACTGTCCAATCATCAAAATAAACTTCCAAAAACTTATGTATATACTCCTTGAATGTTGCAACTACGACTCTTGAGAATATGGCAGGCGTGTTCTTCAATCCAAATGACATCAAAGTGTACTAAAATGAAACCCATTATGTTGCAAAAGTGTTACCGGGAAAAGTGTCTATTTAGAACTGCTCTATCCCACTAAGGTGTGACAGCTACCTTAGAAACAAACAGAGAAAACTACTTTTGTATTTCCTTTATGAACTATAAATAGAGAGGAGTAGAAAGAACCAACCTGTGCCTTGCGCTAATCCTTTGATCCAATCCCTCTCTTCTTTGACAGCTTCCAGCTACCTGCTCCCTTACTTGCCCAGCTTCACCAAGTACCTGTAAGATCACAGAAGAAGAAAACTATACAAAGACATGGATCTATATTCATAAACAACTTAGGATCAGATTTAAGTTAACCATACAAATGTAACAAGCATCAATGATACAAAAGCATGGAGGAGAAACTCAAATAGTTTTTATTGATAAACAAGAAGATCCAGGAGGAGTTACAACCGATGGTTCCTGACCCAGCATCAACCTCCCAGCAAAGAAGCCCCTCTTCACCTCCAACAAAGCATAGATCACCCAATACTCTGATGTTTATCTCAAAACCAACAGCAATTCCTTACAATGTGCAAAATTCCAGCCTCTGGATCTCTGGGATGAGGGATCCATATATAGATGTGTGTAAGGAGGATGAGTCAGCTTGTGATTTGATTAGTGTCTTCTCTCTGTCAGTTCTTGCTTCCACTTGGAGACTGAAGGCCTCTTACTCATCCTTGGTCGAATTTAGTGAGGCAAGTGTCATAGGAGAAGATTCTGGAAGCTTCCATTGTCTCTCCACCTTGCGGAATGACACTGCCATTTGTCATTTCTCGCCCAACGCACCCTCATAGTGCATTTAGGTGCGTTGCAGCACACCTAGCCAGTGGATTTAGGTGCTATGCAACGCACTTAGCCAGTGGAGCAGCTGAAATGATCCTGTTTTGACTTATTCTGAGCAGTTTCTGGTGGAGAACTTCTGGGAGAAGCTGTAATTTGTTGACCTTGTTTCTTTAGGGGTTAGAACAACACTTTTAGGGACTTAGGAGCCCTTGGTTTATGGACATTTCATGCTTGGAGTTGTAAGGCACAAAAATGTCTATAACAGTTGCCCCCTAAAGTATGAGGTCGTTAACGGGGTGAAATGCTTTATTATGAGGATCCGAAGTTCTTTCAATGCTGGGAGGAGACCTATAATAAGATACAATACAATACATTATCTTCATACTATTTTCATGATCTAGCTGAGGCGAGCATCCCCATGCTCAGCTTTATAAATTCATTTTCATGTACATAGGACAGACAATCGTCTGATTGTAGACTGATGATTCTGATAGAGCCATCATCCTTTTGGTAGGATGATTATCTGTGCTGCAATGCTGTACATTTTAATGTCTTTATTTCCCTGAATATATATCGCAACATGGATGGATGAAACTAGATCCGGGGTCTTCAATCTCGTCCGATCTTCACTTGAATTACAAGTCGATCCATGTGAGAAATGTTTTGAAGTCGAACATGGAAAGACATCGCTTGATTACCAGTCAATGATGTAAACTGTTAACAAGTGCGAGAGGAATCACCGATAATGATAATGATCCTCAAGGTACTGCAGTACAATTCACGTGGTGTGAATAAAGGACTTGGCTTCGAACACCACGCAAAATCTTTCGGTCGAATGTCATTGATGTAAACCTGTCGCCGGAAGTGAGAAACTTGCCATTGAGGCATGCAAGCTTCAAAGTACTGAATGGGGTGTTCCTAGACCAACTTCTTGGATAATGAGTTGATGTCGACAAGAAGTGATCCGTCATAGGAGGGCCTTAATGAATCCCACATCAATGACACGGAACAGAGCAAATGATTTTGATGGAGGTGAAAACGATCTGATGATATATGGTTCAGGGTGGCGGTCATGAAAGAATGAAGTATAATGTATGGTAGTGGGTGGGACACAGGTGGCCTTTCTGGATGACTTCTCTTGAACATGTCGGCGACACTGATGTGATGGATTGGTAGCATTAACCCCAAATGTGGATGGTATGGTGTGACCATGGCGATGTGACCGGTGAATGAAACAACCCAACCCGACTCGGACACGGAGTGGAAGTGTCATGTTCAAGAGCGACTTGCTACCAATAAAGATTCTTTGAGTTTTCTTCCCAATTTTTCCCCAGTCATTGCTCACCAGTACCTCTTTATTTTTGTCAAGCTTGAGGAGGATAACATATGCTTGTTCTATAATTTTCCCTTCGCACAAACCCATCGCTATGTTTTAACGAGCCTAGCGATAGTGAAACTCGTTCTCATCTAAAGACAAGTTTGTCGCTATTAATCTTTTTAACGAGTTTAACGACAAATATAACTCAGTCCTTTTCATTTT
Source organism: Pinus tabuliformis (assembly GCA_031772625.1). Taxonomy (NCBI): domain Eukaryota; kingdom Viridiplantae; phylum Streptophyta; class Pinopsida; order Pinales; family Pinaceae; genus Pinus; species Pinus tabuliformis. The sequence goes on along the minus strand of CM062818.1, from coordinate 1,935,112,088 downwards.
TAGAGAGTCTGAAAAGGTACGTAAGGGTAACTCCAAAATTCATTTTTCGTCATCTAATCCCTTAAGTCCGAAAAAGTATAAAATAATACAGAAGGGATGAATTTTTGATAGTTTTAACGAGCCGAACAAAACAAGCGCTCGATCTTTTTGTGCAATAATCCCTCAGGTCCGAAAAGATTAAAATCTAGATGAGGGATAACATTTCCTGTCCCTTTAACGAGCTGGAAGGCCAAGAACTCAACAATCTTTTCATATTTTACGAGTCAGTTGAAAAAAGCTTAAAGAAGACTCGTCTTTTGAGGAACGAGTGATAAAATGGGTAGCAGCTGATTCCAGGTAAGGTTTGGAATTTTCCAATCATGGCAGTGTCACAAGGATGGCTAGTGAAATCACTCTTCGCAGCTGTTCCTCAAAATGGGTAAAAAATCAAATGGAGGTGAATGATCGGCCAATGAAAAAGTGGAGGTGACGGTGCAAACACGACCAAGGCTTTAATGGCTGAAGTACTACATTCACGGTGGTTATTTACCAGGGAATAGTTCATTTTTTAACGAGCTTAAACGCGGGTGGAAACATTTGCTTGGTGCGGGTTTATTTTGTAACGAGCTTGAACCTTTCGGTAACACTTCTCGATTAATCAAGTCGTATGATAAGAATGTCTCATATAAAAACGGAAACTTTTAGAGTTTTTCCCCACATCCTTTTTTTATGCAAGTTAGGAGACGACCAATCCTACGAGTTTAAAGGGTTAGAGGTCCTAAAAATTTAAAAAATAAATAGTCGCTCTTTTCTTGCACTCCAAAAGGTTTGCATGCCCCTAGGTATAAAACAGAGTTTCAAGGTTACCTCTACTTCTATCCGCCAAAACATTTGTTTTACCGAGAGAGGCCTACCTCTTACAGGTTACCCAAAGATTGTTCTATTCACAGTGCAAAAACACTTCTTTGGCAATGTCTACCGAAATAAACAAAGGTGAACGGATGATATAGTGAGACCATCGCTGACATAACTTTGACAAGAGGATCTTGTTCTAGAATAACCCCCTCTTCCAATCACGGACGGGGGTACAGACTAGTCATATTCTCCCGCGGAAACCTACCCTATACCCGAAGTTTTCCTGCCGAAGCAGAGTAGGGTGCATGCCCCCTGGGTTTCAGTCATATCCCTCCGAATTACTCATGCTCATCGGGAGGACGAACTAGAGATTGAGACATTTCTTGTGTGAAAAGACCATTCAGGGATGGTATATGACTATTTGCTCTGTATGATCCGGGAAATGAAAGCTGGTCCACGAGCTTGACCACTCTTCCTTCGTGCGGAAAACACATTACTCTAAAGAGTGAGGAGACAATTGCCCCCATGCAATAAATATAGTCTCGTCCAAGGAGTAGATTGTAATCTAGGGGTCCTTGAACTACCATTACGTTCATGCGAACTGTTTTCCTTCTCAATGTTATGGGAACATCGGGAAGGATCCCTAAAGGTCGACTGGTTCCTTTATCAAAGCCCGTCAGATTTCTCATCTCAGGAAAAAGCGGTGGCGAACCAAGCGCTTTCCAAGCAGTTGAGGAAAGGATACTCACATAAGCCCCCTCATCTATGATGGTACCAGCCATAACCATTCTATGTATTTGAACGATGATTCAGAATGGTACGCTTGCTGGTAAACGGGGTCTGCCTAGTTGATTCCAGTCGAAGGAGACAACTAGGTTGCTTGGAGGTGGGACCGAATAGACGGCTGGGTATGGCTCTGATGAACTTCCTTCCTGCAGTAAAGGAACAGGTAAATTTCCCCCATGTTCGTCGGAGTCTGTGTTGATGAAGAGAATTTGGACGGTGTCATCCTTGTTCTCTTCAGTGACTGTATCATCTGAAGATAAAACCTCTGAAGGCAAGACCGGGTCAACTGCCGCCTCGACCTTTTGACTTTCGTCTGGTATGGATCCGGATGGTTTATCTTTAATGATAGGTGCTTCAGCCAACTACCTGAGCGGGCCAGCCGGATTTTCAACTAATGACGGACTCGGCAAGAGTTTTTTATATCCAGGGGGAAGTCGTAACGGTGAAACCAGACGATCATCCAGAACTCTTTTAGCTTCGTCTAAGAAGGGACAATGGTGGATGGCATGATCGCCTTCGCACAGTTTACAAGGAAATCTACATTTCCCTTTTTATCTTGGGGCTTCACTTTCACTAGTTGATGGTGTGCTTTCAACATGGTCATCAGAGGTTGACGACACCGGGTTGTGCAAACGAGGAGACCAGTCCCTTAATATCCGAGGGATGCCAGGAAAATCTCTGTGAAAGTGGTCTCCTTTGCAAATGACACATGGCGATTTATGCCTGGTCGGTGCAGTGTGTGGATTTTCGTTAGACGACACTCGTTTTCCCCCATTCGCCTTTGGCTCCTTCTTCTTCTTCTCTTTCTTCTTCTTTTCCTTCTTCTCCTTAGGAACTTGAATTTTGGCTTTACCAGCCCCATCAAGCGAAGAGGAAGGAGGAGAGGAAGAATTAGAGGAAGTATAAGGCTGGTGGGCAACTCTGGATTCGTCTAATGGATGATTCGATTGTTCAGGAATAATGGTGTTCTGAACGACAGAGGTTGAGAAGAGCCATACTGGCAAACCAATTGTCAGCCCTGGAAGCGACAATGTGGCCATATGGGGCGCACCAACATCTCCCCAAGAGGAGAAGGGACTAGGATTTCCTCCAAGGGGAATTCCTTGGTTGGTAGACTCCATTTTCTTAACCCAAGATCAACGTAGGAAAGGGTAATGAATATTCCCTTTAAAATAAATTTTTATACGCTTTGACACAACTTGTTTTTTCAGTTTTTAAGAGTCGAGAAAAAACAAAATATGACTCTAGTCTCCTTCGATTTTTAATGAGCCTGAAGTGACAAGTTATCAGATGAACCTTTTCCGTTAAGGAGTCTGAAAAGGAACGAAAGGGACTGCTCTGGAGGTCTAGGTAGAGGGAGTACCAAACCAATCACAAAACTGTAGAATACTTTTTACGGTACGACAGTCAATCTTCCCAAATGCTGTGTTCAGTACATTGCGATCAGTAGGGCGGAAGACACGGCTTCCTATGGATAAAGGATTTAAGCCTATAGGGGTCTCCCAGAATATACTCGATGGTACGTGGGTGCACAAGTCCGTACTGGCACTTATCGTCTCAAAGTGGAGGAATCACCCAACCATGAGTGAGGAAAACAGTTACCAGGCTTTATGACGCCGGAATACGTCTCTATCCTAGACCTCTAAATGTTGTGCGTTAAGTTCCAAAGCGTTGTTAGATTCATTGAATTTATTTTAAGTTGATCTTGCTTATGAAGTTTGCCTTTTGGGTTCACCACGAGATGTAGATGTAATTCCTAAAATGCAATCTAAAGATGATAAACAAACTTTTATCTCTTTTCTGCAATGAAAATCCTAGCTACTAGAGGAAAAGAAAGACACAATCTTTTCACAAAGAGCAAAGAGCACACTGTAAATGCACTTTCCTAAATCAAGCCAAACAGACTGTCTATATGCAAATGCACATGCATGTATTTGTTTTCCACTTTCTTAGTATTGATGCTAGAAAGAAAGTTGATGTACAAATCTGAATTTCCTTTCAAGCGACAAACACAAACAAGCTTCTTTTCGAAATCAAAAGATAGAGATGATTACGACACTTTACGATTTTGAAATGAATACTCGTTTTGACACTAGAAAATCACAAATTCAGACCAAAGGCAATAGTAAAAGTATAATCGACCATCAACAACAATCAAACTTTCTCCTATGATCGAAATTGACACTTGCGACAGATCTAAATCAAAGGACGACAGTACGACTATTCTACTTTTGCAATGGAAAACTGTAAACGACTCAACAAACACACAAAAACATCTACAGTTCTTTTTTACAAAGGAGGCGGAATAACAGTAAGGAAAAGGGGTTTTAAACAAACATATACTGATCACAGGCTACAAATTTCAGAGACAAAACTAGAAAGAATGAAGCACAAGAACCTCAGCTGCACAGGGCTAGTCTAATCAGCGCACCTGTAACACAGAGAAACTGCATTGCAGCGCAGGTTGCCCTTTCAGGAAGTGCGTTGAAATGCAGGATCTCTTCACAGTACCTGCGCTGGGCCAGAAACAAGAATCTGTCCGGGTTCTGGGTCACAGTTTGCAATTTAGTCTTTGGTTTTGGCCGAGTAAAAGCAATCAGTAATGCACAATCAGGGGTAGATCTAAGGAGGGTCTAAGAGCTATCACAAGGGAAATTAAATAGTCTGTGAATCAGTTGTTCAAATCATAAACAGATCCAGTGAATGGATTGAAGCAGAAGATGTCTACTTTGCATTTGTTATGGCAAATGCAATTCGAATGCTACTTATAATTTTATGAAACAAACAACAAGAGATACACAAACAAACTAATTAGACATTCCCCAGTGGAGTCGCCATTTTGTTACCGGGAAAAGTGTCTATTTAGAACTGCTCTATCCCACTAAGGTGTGAAAGCTCCCTTAGAAACAAACAGAGAAAACTACTTTTGTATTTCCTTTATGAACTATAAATAGAGAGGAGTAGAAAGAACCAACCCGTGCCTTGCGCTAATCCTTTGATCTAATCCCTCTCTTCTTTGACAGCTTCCAGCTACCTGCTCCCTTACTTGCCCAGCTTCACCAAGTACCTGTAAGATCACAGAAGAAGAAAACTATACAAAGACATGGATTTATATTCATAAACAACTTAGGATCAGATTTAAGTTAACCATACAAATGTAACAAGCATCAATGATACAAAATCATGGAGGAGAAACTCAAATAGTTTTTATTGATAAACAAGAAGATCCAGGAGGAGTTACAACCGATGGTTCCTGACCCAACATCAACCTCCCAGCAAAGAAGCCCCTCTTCACCTCCAACAAAGCATAGATCACCCAATACTCTGATGTTTATCTCAAAACCAACAACAATTCCTTACAATGTGCAAAATTCCAGCCTCTGGATCTCTGGGATGAGGGATCCATATATAGATGTGTGTAAGGAGGATGAGTCAGCTTGTGATTTGATTAGTGTCTTCTCTCTGTCAGTTCTTGCTTCCACTTGGAGACTGAAGGCCTCTTACTCATCCTTGGTCGAATTCAGTGAGGCAAGTGTCATAGGAGAAGATTCTGGAAGCTTCCATTGTCTCTCCACCTTGCGGAATGACACTGCCATTTGTCATTTCTCGCCCAACGCACCCTCATAGTGCATTTAGGTGCGTTGCAACGCACCTAGCCAGTGGATTTAGGTGCTATGCAACACACTTAGCCAGTGGAGCAGCTGAAATGATCCTGTTTTGACTTATTCTGAGCAGTTTCTGGTGGAGAACTTCTGGGAGAAGCTGTAATTTGTTGACCTTGTTCCTTTAGGGGTTAGAACAACACTTTTAGGGACTTAGGATCCCTTGGTTTATGTACATTTCATGCTTGGAGTTGTAAGGCACAAAAATGTCTATAACAAAAAGTTGTCTTATGTCGATCCTCCTACACAATTCAAATTTGATGATAGCTTGAAAACCCATCTTTAAAAGAGTAGGCTTCATGACCTCATACATTTTCCAGTACTTCATTGATAAATGGTGTAAGAAAGGGGTCATGCACACATGCATCATTTAATTTCCTCAAGTCGACACAAATCCTTATTTCTCCCTTACTCTTCTTTTTGTGAACTATCATGGGGCTTATCCATTCAAACTCCTCTATAGGCTCAATAATCCTTGCTATGAGAATCCAATCTAACTCTTCCTTCACCTTTTCCTTTTATTTTGGATTGAGCCTATAGGGTCTTTGCTTTACAGGCTTTTCATTAGGTTTCAGAGGGATTCTCATAACTCCTAAGCCCCCCAATATGCCCTTCATCTCTGAAATCGTCAAAACAACTCTTCATATTCATCTAATAGTTATGTGATTTTACTAACTGTATCTTCGTCCCAATAATCTCCAGTCGTCGCGAACTTAGGGTGTTCTTTTATCCCAATGCTTACTTTATTTGTTTTTACCATCTGCGTTATATCTAGAATTTCTGGTTCTGGTCCAATGAATTGGTGATGTCCCTCCAACTCTGGTATATCAATGTTGCGCAAATATTTGTCTTCTTTAGTAGTGATATTATAACATTTTATAGCATTTTTCAACTACGTGGGCCAATCATGCTACCAAATCATCAGGGTTTGATTCGTGGATATTTTCACTTTAATTACCTAAAGGGTTGAACTAATTCCTAGCTAATCATCCTCAAAAATTGAACACTAGTATGAATCCTTCTACCAGGACTTTCTAGCTTGTAGTGCCATGTCGTAGTTCAGTCTCTAGATACCAGTTCATCGGAATTGTCTCAAGCATGTGGATGAACCCATGCACCCATTCTTGTTCTGGAATTTCCTTCCATACTGAAGTATAGCGATTAATATGCTTGCAAGGATCATCCAGACCATCATACTTTACTTCCATCTTCGTATCAATCAAGGCAAACCCAATCCATATTAATCTCTGACACTGCTGCCATTCTGCTATATTCTTCTTATGAGTACCCCACCATCTAGTAGGTGTTGCTCTCAGCACGACATCTAGATCTTACAATCTTTGTTCCTCTGGTATCCTTCTTTTGTATTCATCAAGGAACAAACTTACATCTCCAAGTCCATCATAATAAGGCAATTCACGTACCTCTAAAGTTACGCAACACAATGATTTTGTAGTAGAGACTTTGTATAACATGTTCTACCAATTCTCCAATTCTTCTTCAGAATATGAAGTGTGCGAATTGTCATGCTCCTAGCCCAATATTCCATTTGCAGTAGGGTTGTTCCAATATTATTCCTTGGTAGTGATCTGATAAATATTATCTACATCTGTAGCATAGTCCTCATCTCGTACAGGCTCAGTGTACCACATTTCTTCCGAAGGGTCTAGAGGGACAATGACCCTCATATCATCCTTTTCAAATACCATCTGTCTTTTCTTCAGATTGAGTATTACTAGATTTTCAAAGGCCCAATCCAGTCCAAGCAATGTTGGATAGGGATTGCTATCATCTACAATATCAATTACTTCAAAATCTATAATAGTTATGACTCCTTCAATATCTAAAATGATGCTAGGCAATATTCCCATAGGGATGATTTTCTGCTGATTAGCCATCCTCAACTGAATTAGTGACCATTGCAGCTTTAGTCTCCCCATCGATTCCCATGTCTGTCATATTGTCCAATCTGCGTAGTTAACCTCATTTCTTTCCCCGTTCTCTTCTTCTGCCGATGTAAGTTGTTTATTGCGCACAAATCACTTCACGGTACCTCCTTATTAGCACACGAGTCTATAAACTCTTGAAGTCCTTCAACAACCATTTGATTTCTTAAATACTTCAAGTAGGTTTGCAAAAGTGACTTCAAAATACCTAGGTCTACATCTTGTGTCGGAGCAGTCACCTGAGCGTAGTCATTTTGTGGTATCAATTTTTATTGCGTAGAAGAAGTAGAGGCCCCAACATCCATGAAAATCCACTTCGCTCCCATGAATTTTTATTCCTTCGCCTGGATATTAAACCTAGGGGCCTTTTCATTGGTCTTCCTTTCGCAGGTCTCTTCTACTTTACTTTTACCTTCATCATCTCCTGTTGCAACTCCACTTCTTGTCACAATGTTAACACATGGTTCTTCTTCTCTTGGTTCAATGGTCATCATTTGGGTATTCGTTGCAGGCTGGTGGTTCCTCTCTCCTTACATCTTCGCAAGGAGAACAAGGAATTCTTCTATTACGTTATCAAAAGACCTACAATAGCTACAGGTTGTTGTAGGGTTCTGACAATCCCTCACAAAGTGTCCTTCCTGGCCACATTTGTAACATATAATTTGATTGTGCCCTCAGCCAACTCCTCCCCCTTGTCCTCTCCCTCGTCCAGGGAAACCTCCTCTACTAGGGTGTTGGCCTGACCCATCATGGGTATGTACTTCAGCTTGTAATGTATAGGCATTAGAAGTGTGTTCCATCATTAAATCATAACTCCAACAATTTTTCTCGTCATGGCCCACCAATCTACAGAAAGAACAAAATAGTTGCTTTGGAGTCTACACATATTTCTGCAATAAGTAGCAGTCCTCCGAGAGATGTTGACCTCTGGTTCTACAAATTTCACATCATAAACTCAACCCTAGATTTACCGGATTAGGTGCGTCACTTGCCAAATAATCTTTGAACATAGGGCATTGATCCTTATAATGACCTTCTACTTTACATTTCGTACACCAAACTTTCAATATAGTTTCTTTACCCTTATTAAGGTCTCGTAGTTCCAAGGTTAAGTTCGCTAATTGACTCTGAATTTGTTACACTCCTATATAAGTGTCTCTTATTGGCAAAGATTCTAGCTTCATCGTGATCTCCAATGCTTTAGCTTAAGTCTCAATCTTCTGCTACATTAAGGGAAACCTGATATGTGGCAATAGCGTGGCTATAAACCATTCCTTGTGCTTCTTTGGACATACTTCGAAGCTCACATGCCCCATTAATACTTTGAATTGTTGATCTAGCTCCCATACAAATTCAATGACTACTTGTTTGATCTCCTTCAACTCTGTTATACATTTTGATTCTGACTTTGGCTTTCTGAATTCCAGCACCAGTTCTTTCCTAATATCATCCAACATAGTAGTTGGATTAGTCACATAATACTTCATATACTAGGTTAGCACTCTTTCCCGCAACGTCGTAATGAGCTACGCCTTCTTAACATATTCATCATTGACCTATCTTGCCTTCCATACTACATCAGCGACGAACCAAAATTGCTTAAGATCCTCCGATACGAGGCCTTTAAAGGTAGGCATCCTAATATCATCGACCATTCTTCTTCTCAGGGGGTTAGGTGGAGGGGGTGGCGGTGTAGGTGAATTATGTCGAGGGGAATGGGGTGTGAGTGGGGTAGATGGATGTGGAATCCCAAAGGCAACTTGATTCCTTCAGATTGGGGAGGGGAATATGGCAGGGTGGTGGGGTTACTTCTTTCTTCTTCACTTTTAGATCTTCCTAGTAATGGATTATAGTTAGTCTTAATAAAAAAAATTGGTTCATGATCTACTTTGTAACGCTTCCCTCTTCGTGTAGATCCTCATTCAGACTAGTTTTGTCTTTGCCCGAACATCAATCTGACTGCATGCATAGTATACCCTTTTCACACAAAAGCATCTTAATCCAGAGACTGAGAGAATATGAAAACTTACCTTGCGGACCTTTGAAAAATATTCTTTCAACTTCAGTATATGATACGACTGCGTCTATCATAAATTTAGTGATAAATCCTCACAAACTACTATCGATCCAGAAGCCAAAAACTCTGGAAATTTTGTTGTTGGTATTCTTGAGTATTTGTATCAAATCAGGATTCCATCCCTTGGGTTCGTCATTCTTGAAACAGGTCCTATGTTCAGTCGACTTTGAGACCCACTCGTATAGCTCAACATGGAATGAACCAAATAAAAATTTGTACTTCTCTTAAAAAATATACCTCTGCAACCAATCTTCAGTCGAATGTCTAGGGTTTCTGTTTTCTTTTTCTACAAATTCTCTTTCTTTTTGATCAACCCACTTCTCGATCTATTTCTACGATGGATGCCAAAACATATCCCTCACAAAAATCATGGGCCCTACAATAGAACCATTTTTTGGCTTAAGGGCGTTGACCCAGGTTCAGAATGCACTTCGCAACCATCAAAACCCTCAACCACTGCCCCTTTCGGCAGCAACCTGCAAGCGGGTCACAGTCTCACCCGAGGTAGTTATGGGAGATTGCATAACCATGTTTCTACATTCAGAGGGATACTAAGCTAAGGTTCCCATGTATTTTCTTCTATGTTAACCTTATCTACAACTTCACAATTATAAAATACTTCACGCAAATACTGTGCTTAATAGATTTTACTTAGCGCGGAAATATAACAGAAATGTATCATAATATAGATTAATTCACACAAATGGAGTACATAACATGCATAACAGTAACTATAAGTATAAATATAACTCAAAATACAAAGTGTTTCTTCAAACATATTCTTCTTTATTGATATAGATTTTCAATTATTACAATATTTTTCGACCTACGCACCTAGCTGCAGGTGGTCTGCGCACTCAACTGCAGACTCTTCAGGCCTCTACGCACTTGGTTGCGGAGCCTTTCCTAAAAATACAGACTGAAACTTACATATTACAGACTTTATTCTAATTGGTCATCTCCTCCTATCATTGATTATTCTTCGCTAAGGTATTACATATCCTTGAATACATTTCATTCTTACAAAAACCATGGTCCACATACCATGGATCCATAAAACATGGACAAATACTTGATACCCATTACAAAATAAGGGGCTTTGACCTGCCCCAAAGCCCTAATATTTTTACGCAACTAACTAACTTTGCGTGCTCCTTGCTATCCACTCCTTCTTTCGCGAAGCCTTTTATAAAAAATTTGGACCAAGTTGGGCCATGCCCAACAATACTTGGCACAAGAAAGTATGGAAAATGCCTGGTTGAAACTAATTGTAAGAATTAACAACGGAAAAAGGAATTGGAATAGGCAACAATGTGTTGGTAAATCATTTAGGACGAGGGCCGTTTTGGGACATTGGTACCCAATATTGTCTAATCATTTCCATGAGCATGCTATTTCCGATATGATGGTTTGGAGGCAGGGATAAGCCTTCGTTTTGAGGTAGGAATATGCCTTGGTTTTTAGACCTTCCAATACGAGGAAACCTTCCAAGGGATGGATAGCTCGAGAAAGGGGATTTCAGGGAACTTAGAAAGTGAGTGACTGCATGGATGGGGGTGACCGGATTGCTTGAGGGACTATGTAGTAGAGAAGGTAAGGTTGGAGGATGGATTTGTTTTGGTCATTATCATTTACAGATGGAATTAGATGCACATTGGGAGTGTGCCCTAGAATAATGAGTCAGTAACTGTTCACTGAAGGAACAGGTAACACAAGGATTATAACGTTGGACATTGAATGCAAGTTTGAGTTTAGAAGTGGATTCTGGAATTCCTGGGAAGGAGGTGAATCCTGGTATTACTTTGAGGGTGGAGGTGTGAGCCTCTGGATTCCCTTGTTGTTGATACAATCATTGTCTCCTTTTATTTGTTGGTTGAACAAATGTGCATATGTATATTATTGTAAATATTGTATTGAGCTGGATTAAAAATCTCCATAGACAATATAGTTATTTGTTGGTTGAAGCAAATGTGCTTAAGTATATTTGGTTTTTATTTTAAATACCATAATGAGTTGTGTTATAAAGCTCCAATAAACGATATGATTGTCATGTTTTTAGCGGTGGTCATTGTAAATACTGCAACAAGCAGGGTATAAAGCTCCATGGGCAGTATGTTTTTCTTTTTAGTGGTTTTGCTGGTTGTAGGCATCATAGAACAACAAGGATGACGTTTCCCTAAAGGGGAGGGGTTTGTAACAACCCCGAGTTAAAATTTCATGTAATAAAGTTAATAAAGACAAAGTAAGACCAAGGTCATGGGACATGTATTCCAAGATTATTGTTAGGAACAATATCCTAGTGGGCATCACTTGTTGTGTTTAAGGCTAAGGGGAAATTGGCAAAGGCAATGACAAAGGCTTTGAAAAGGCAAAAAGATATTTTTGGCACTTTATTTATGAAAATAAAGGAAATTAGGAGAAAAGGGAGGTGAAAGGTCACAGGTTGCATGCGAGGAGGAAATTGAAGGAAAATTAAGGGAAATGAAGAAATTAGAGGCATCAATAATAAAATGGCTTCTAAGAATCAATTCAAAGCCTTTGGTCAATGTAGTTTCAAGATTAGTCTCAGTGAGGAGAAGAGCACCAAGAGGAGAAGGAAAGAAAACAAGCAAAGGGAGGATAAGGAAGGCAAAGGAAAGGACAGATCAAGCAACTTCAACAATAATACTTGCAGGTAATAGGTTACATCTATGATTTCCTAGTTGTTTTTGGCATGCATGGTACATGCATGTGTATACTTGGTTTGTTTATTATTAGTGGAATGTATTTTGACGTGTTTTGACACTGATTTTAGCCTTCGCTTTCCATTTCTAGATAGCCATGGTGTGATGGGATTCTTTCTCAGTTGAGCTTTGGGTCTCGGTGAGGTGGTATCAGGAAAATACCAAGGGTTGGGATCGACATGGTTTTCTCCAGGATGCCCTCAATAGGTGGGTGGAGATATGAAAATTCCTCGAGGGATGGTAAAGGAATTATGAGGCATCCAATCTCAGTTTGGTTTTGTGATCTCAGGAATGGTTTAGGTGAGATCACGGTATGGTGAGGCTGGAGGTGGTTTAACCTTTGGATTCCCTTGGTTGTTTATGGATTGGTTTATCCCATGAGATCCTGCATTCATGCTTGGAATATGGCACAGAGGTGATTGAATAAAAGAAATATATAGTTCAACCCAATCTATGGTCGAGTGGTACGTGGAAGTCCTAGATCTAGTTGACTTTTACGTATTGTTAATAAGAGTTAAGTTTCTCTTGCTTTGATGAGTAAATTTACTTGTTGTTTTGTGGCTTTAATAATTGTTCTATCATTGGTATTTATCTGGTTATATGCTCATTATAAGCATGGTTATTTGATGGGTCTAAGTATGGCTCTTATCACATTTTCATTGATGACCTAACTAGTGTTATAACAGTTATTGTGATAAGGAATTGGTCATTCTTGTTAAACCTCAAATAAATTTTCATATCCTTATGTTCATATATGCATTCATAACCTATAGGTTGCATGTTTACCATGTATTTAACGGAATTCCGGTCCCGGTTTGGAAGAGTCGGGTCAATTCTTGGTTCAAGATTTGGTTTATAAGCTTTTCCTATATGTCACTCATTATTTATGAAATTTTCACTGAGTTCGAGGTAGAGGCATGAGTCTTAGCCCTAAAAAAGTGGCTCAGAATTCAGGGTCGTTGGCATAGAACTAACTAGAAAATTCCATATTCGCTGGTAGGTAGGCCTATGGGAGTGACTAGAGGCTTATATTCACTTTCATTCCTTAGAAAGGGAGTGACTAAGGCTTTAGGTTAGTGAAAAAGAGAGTTATCTCAGGGGTTAGACACCTATATGGGTTGGGTTGCTCCTGTAGGTCCTGTAACACCTGAGGGAAGTTAGTAAAGTCTTAATTTATTGAATCCATTTCCTTAAGGTCATAAAGTAGGTTGATTCTTATCATAGTGAACCTCAACTCATGTTTACCCTCGGCAAACCGATGAAAGTGGTAAATGTGGGAGGATGGGCTGCAAATATTTTATGAATGAAGATATATATTTACAATGAATACACAATATTTAATGTTTAATGAATCAAATGTCAATCCAAGAAAGTACTATTAATTATTTCACTTGTGGAGATCCAAAGTATTTGCAATATTAAATATGTAAAACTATTAGTAATGTTGTCATACAAGTTATGGGCCACTATAAAATTGGTAATAATTTTTTGAGAAAATTCATCCGAGTTATCATCACATATGAATTAGGCCCTTTCAACTTATAACCTTATATGATTATAAAATTTCATAATTATATTAAATCTCTATATAAAAAAAATAGCATACCAATTTTATCTATAAAAAAAGTCAATAAAAAACAAATCTTGAATCATTAATTATACATAAATCCCAAAACTAATACATAATCTTTAGTTTACAAAATAAATTGTTTAATAATAATTATTCTTAAAATCAACCAAAAAAAACTAATAAAAATTCATGTTATAAAAAGGAGAAAATGAACTTGTTCAAAGTATTTGTAAAATTGTTCTCAACAAAGTCCCTTTCCTCGTAATATTCTAAATTGCATTATTTCCATCATTATTATGTTGAAACGACTAAAAAAATATCTTATTCAATCATCATTATTCTAAATCACTAAAAAAACATCATATTCAATAATCATTATTGTTAATGACTGAGAAAGTACCCTAGTTTTCAAAAAAAAAATCAAGTAAAAACATGTATATTTCTTTTTCAATATAATGGCATTAAGAAAAAATATTTGAAAAGAATAATTAACCAAATTATCATATTTTAATTGGAAATTTAGAAAATAGTGTTACATTGATTAAAGAATGATATAGATAAATGCATGTATGTTATTTTAAGATAGAGAAATTATTTAAATTGCATAATCAACTAACTGGACAAGTTTCTCAATCGCATATCAATATTCAAAACTATTTAACTAAAAGTATCTTCGAATCTAAATAAATCTAATCAATTCCTGAAAACATACTCATGCAACATATAATCACATCTAAAATAAAATTATATAATCTAACTATTTTATGTCATCCACATTCAGTGGAATATTGTAATCAAATCATTTTTGTCCATAAATATGTTCTAATAAGATTCTGAAATGGTTTGGTTAGTCACCTATCCAAGGTAGTTCAACCATTTTTTGAACTCTTACAGATTTTGGCGACCAACTGCTCTAGCGATTCCTCAACCTCTCGAAGAGTTGGTTGTTCATGTGGATCCCCTTTGGTACACATAACACCTATCTTCGCCAACATCACAACAATTCCATTCCCATAAATTCACTTACATCATGTGATTCCTGTTCCTAATCGTCTTCTTCATTTCCAATCTCCTCCACCAAATTCCGGTCAATCATCTCCAACAATCTATCGAGGAAATGCATCGTCCACCCAACTCTGTAATAATTGCCTTTCTTCAGAGAATGCTAGATTTGTCGGCTTCTTTCCTGTGACCGTTTCCAACACCAAGATGTTGTAGTTGTATACATCCCCTTTCATATTTTGTAACCAATATCTTGTAAACAAATTTTATGTATATAACCTTTATCAGTGACTCACATATATATCTGATATACAATATCAATAATTTATTTATAAAACCTTTTATCAATGACTCATGAATGTATATATTCGATATAAAATATGGCTCATCAATCAAGTATATCAATATTTACCTGGTGGGACAAGACTAGAGGTGTCTCATGAGGTTGTTGTTGTTGAATCATCATGCACTTGCTGTGAGATTATGAGGGTGTGAAATACCAAAGTCTCCAACATGGGATGTCATCGTCTCAACCAATCAAACATTGGAAGGTTTTAGATTGTAATGAACAATGGAAAAAGAGAAGTTATGGTGAAGATATGTCATTCCATGGTCCACATCATTAAGGATGATCAACCACCTTTTCATACCCAACCTACAATTATTTTCCCTGCAATGCAAATGATTATCTAGGCTTCCCTATGACATGAACTCCATAATATTGGCCTGAAAACTTGAGCATACGCCTAGCATTCTCACCAGATTCTGATGTCAGAATCTTCCCAACGTCTTTCATTCTTTTATATTTCTCTTGTATGCACCTTTTGATGTGGTAGAGTTTAATACACCCTTATACATTGACCCCCTAAGTTGAGCCCCTTGATTAGTGACCAACTCCCTTGGGAATCCAAACTTATAAAAGATGTTTTCCCTTAGAAACTTTGCCACCTTCTTCTTTACTTCATCCCACTTTGTTAAATAATCAGTGCATATAATGATGTATCTCTTTTGTCTAGATGGGGGATCAATTGGTCCAATGAAATCCATGCCCCACTTCTCAAATGGCTCAAGGGTCACTTGAGGTTGTAGGAGTATTTCATCCTTTGGTGTAGGCTTTCCCATCCTTTGGCACTCATCACATCTAGCAGTGTATCTCCTAGCATCTTGGTGTAGAGTAGGCCAATAGTAGCCATCTTGGAGAATTTTGAAGGAAAAAATTCAGTTAAGGGGAAATTTGTTTTCATCTAAGGAGAATACCTCCCTCAATAAGAGGGAGTTTTGATTTTTTTTGTAACATCGAGAGTTGTTCCTGCTTTTCTAAATGGTCTCCAAGTCAGCTTATATGAATTAGACAAATTTTTACATTAAAAGGACAAGTCAGCCTAGGAAGAATTCAAGTAAGCCAACCTATGAAGAGGCATCTCTTGGCTTGTCACACCCTCATTCGACAAGTATAAATAAGAAGTGATGTTTCATTTCAAAACCTAGGAAGTGTAATCAATCATCTCTCTCTTCATCATTCTTGGATAGTTGCACATTTGAACAAGAAGGACGAGTTTGATTGGGCATTGATTGAGCTAATTTGACCTTTGTTTGACTCAATTTGAATAGCCATTAATTGAATTTGTTTGACTACAAACTATAGGCCATTGACCACAGTTGACTGTAGGGCCAAAGCTGATTTCAGGCCTATTTGACCAGACTGAGTTGACCAACATTGAATTTTGGTTATTATGACTAGTTTGACCTGAATTGACTTGTTGCTATTTTGACTAGGTTTGACTACTATTTGGGCTTGAATATTGGCACATATTTCTAGACAACTTGTTGATTTGTAAACCTTACTAAAGAATAATTTCTCGTAAATAAAAGTTGTTGGGTTTTCTTCCAAGGTTGGGTTTCCTTAGATAAATTGGTTGACTTTGTTGTGCATGGTTGTATTTATATTATCTTTACTGTTTCCATTCCATTTACTGTTGATATTTTCTAAAGTGTAATTATTCAATGATAGTAGTGGCATAAAATATTGGTTGGAAATAATTAGGAAGCAATTATCTAGCAAAAAATCCTATTCTATTCTATAATGTTCAGAATTTCAACATAAATTAGGCCCTTTGAGCTTATCAACTTATATGATTATAAAATTGTATGATTATATTACATATCTATATAACAAAAAGGAAAAAACTAGCATACCAATTCTATTAATAAAATAATTAATAAAAAACAAATCCTAAACCATTAACTATACATAAATACCAAAACTAACACATAATCTTTAATTTACTATAAATTTTATTTTAACAACTAAAAAAAATAATTTAAAAAATGTGATAATAATGTGCATATAAAATAAAATAAAATACAATAAAAGAGACGAGAAATTGTACTCTTTTAAATTATTTATAAAATTGTTATTAATAAAGACATATTTCCACTTAACATTATAAAATTATTATTAACAAAGTCATCTTTCCACTTGACATTATAAAATTGTTATTGACAAAGACATCTTTCCATGTGATATTATAAAATTGTTATTAACAAAGACATATTTCCACTTGGTATTAAAAATTATATTAGATGGATTATTATTCTTAACCATTAAGAAAATATTTTATTCAATAATCATTATTCTTAATGACTAAAATTTATAAAGAGTTTTTCCAAAAGAAAATATGTATATTCCTTGTTCTCATATTGAAAGTGGATGACACAATCAAATAATTTATTTGAGTGAAATGATGAAGAAATTGATTATATTTCAATTAAAAATTTAAAAAGCACACTTACATTATGTGTGTGTGTGTGTGTAATTTTAAAATAGAGAAATTATTTTGATTAGGTAAATCTCTTATATTAATATAGAATGCTAATTAAATAGAGCATATCTCTCAATTTAACCAATTCTAACCAACTCTTAAAAATTAAAATAATACTTAAACTTATAATTATCCCTGATACCCAGAACAATTAAAAATTATATACTCTAACAATTTCATATAATCCACATTACATGAAATAATACAAATTAATCATTTTATATAATAGAAGATAATCATTTTCTTCCACAAACATGTCCTAATCAAATTCTGAAATGGTTTTGTCCATCACCTGTCTAAGGCGGTTCAACCCATTTTTTGAACTCTTATGGATTTTCTACCTCGACCTCTCGAAGGGTCGGTTGTTCATGGGGATCTCCTTTTGATACACATCACACCTATCTCCGCTAACAACACAACAATTCCATGTCCCATAAATTAACTTACATCATGTGAATCATGGTCTTCATCATCTTCTTCTCTTCTCATCTCCTGCACCAAATTCTCGTCAATCACCTCCAACAATATGTTGGGGAATGCATTGCCCACCCAACTCTGCAATGATTGCCCTTATTTTCTTGTATGCACCTCTTGATGTGGCCTACTGTATAACCTTGAAATCAATGATTCTACCATTGTCTAATCCGTTGTTATACACTAACCCATGGGTGCCATGTCCATGAGACAAAATCCTTTAGAATGCTTTAGAATTCCCAATTTGCCATTATTCACCAACAATGGGTGAAAATCCATATTGAAATAGAAAAAACATCAAACATATCACACTAAGTAGAAGGAGAGTGTGGTAGGTTTAAGGTGGTAAATAATGATGCAACAATTCATCAAACATCCACCATTCAAATCCATGTGGATGCTTTATATGGATAACATGTGGTGAGGTAAAATACCCTATAGAACAAGTTTAGATGGAAATGTTTCATACTGCATTGACAAATGATGAAAAATTAGAGAGCAATTTCCCCTTTCAAAATGAATAAGTCTAAACATTCTACTTTATAAACATTTTCTAGTAATCATCACCAAAATTTGATTAAGTATTGGTTAGTTAAATTGAAATTTAACTTGCTTAAATTGGATTTTATAATGTAATAAAGTACTTAATACCCTAAAAACTCCTTATCACATCCAACTTGTGCAATCTCAACAACTCATATATGCAGAACCAACAATATTCTAACTTTTTAGCCAAATTTTGAGTAAAAGTGATTAGAAAAATGTACCTAGGAAAAATTCAAAAAGTAGAATGATTGGTACTACTTTACAAATGGAAAGTTGGCATAAGTAGCATACCCTCAACATGGAAAAGAGAGTGCCAAAGTGAATCCAAATGGTTACATTTATCAAATATAGGAGGTTATTTTTTTGGGTGTTCCATGAATAATGAATAGAGGCTTCACATAATGTCAAAATTAGGAATGAATTGAGGCTCATTGATACATTTTAAGCTTATTTTTGTGGGTTAGCAATACAAACCAATGAGAATAAAAAATGATTATATCAGGTGATCTCAATAGATCATAGTGCAATAAAATCAAAGAAGATACTATCATCTAGTGCATACATGGTGATTAATGCTCATTGTTATATACCCTCACCCTTGGGCTTACTTTCCTCTTCCTCACTAATGAAACCATATCCCTTCTTATTTTCTCTCCATATCCACTTTAGACCTTTATATTATATTTTGAAATGATATTTACATATCTTGAGTACACCATGGAAGGTAGTACCACATGGTACATAGAAAACATGCTTAGCACAATTACATGTTTGACAACTTATTAGCTGGTGGTGTTGCACTATACACTAGGAATTGACATGAGATATTTACATGACTTACACATTGGTTCATGTATTTAAGCTCATATTGTTCAGCTTACATCGTCATAAAGAATTATTTACAATTTATACATAATTTAATTGAATAGATCCAATAGGTCAAAAATGGAGTACAAAATTTGGCATACTCATATAGAAATATCAACAAGGAGAAAAGAACAACTCCTAAATATGATCATCCAAGGACTAATAAACACTCCTAAAGATGATCATTTAGGGAATAATAAAGATTATAAATTCCTAACTTATGAGATTTATTACTTGCTCAAACACTCAATGGATGTATACCAATGCTACTCCTTGCCTTGATAGGAATTGTAGCTTTCAACATAGAAGCAACTACTATCTATACATCCCTTAAGATGCATATAAAGGAAACATTGCATCCTATGCAAGGAGAATCATTGGAAGTATTCCAAGAAGAAAGATAACATATTCATAATATTTTCATTAATGAGATTAGCAATATATGAAATTTTGTGCAAATTGAGAGCCACTTGTGTGAGCCTTTCTCATAAAATATCAATTTCATATTTAGTTTTCACTCTATAATTTTTTTCTTGGACATAGGACAACTACTACCAATTATAGACAAACCATCATAATTAGATCAACAAAAGGTGAGAATTTGTAGACAATCTTCATCAGTGTTTTAAACATGCAAAAATCCTACCAACAATAAGTTAAATGGAGCATGCTATATTTACTTTTTCCATGTGTTAACAAATATTAGCAATGCAAATCCAATTAGACAATATTGAAAGCTCCTTAAGTCTAGAACAAGCACACTATTGTTAAGAATAAAACAAAAAATCTTTAATAAATCAAGATACAATTTTACAATGAATGCACAATTTTCTAGCGTTTAATGAATCAAATGTCAATCCAAGAAAGTACTAATGAGTATTTTAGTTGTGGAGATCAAAAGTATTTGTAATATTAAATATGTAAGACTGCGAGTAATGTTGTCATACAAATTATGAGAGAATATCTAAATTGGTAATAAAATTTTGAGAAAATTCATCCCAATTAGTATCACATATGAATTAAGTTGTTACAACTTATCACCTTATATGATTATAAGAGTTCATAATTATATTAAATATTTTTTTAACAAAAATATAAATAAATAACACACCACTACCAATTCTATCTATGAAATAAGTTAATAAAAAACAAATCTTGAATCATTAATTATACATAAATCCCAAAATTAATAAATCATCTTTAGTTTACAAAATAAAATGTTTAATAATAATTACTCTTGACAACCAAAAACCTAATAAAAAAACATGATATAAAAAGGATAAAATAGACTTATTCAAACTATTCATAAAATTGTTCTTAACAAAGTCTTTTTCCACTTAATATTATAAATTATATTCCATCATTATTACATTGAAACCACTAAAAAATATGTTATTCAATAATGAATATTCTAAACCACTAAAAAATCATCTTATTCAATAATCAATATTCTTAATGACTAAGAAAATATATAATTCAAACGAAAATATGCATATTTCGTTTTCCTATATTGAAGAAGAATGACATATTAAAAAAAATTATTTGAATAGAATGATTAACAAAATTATCATATTTTAATTAAAAATTAAAAAAAAAATATCTTTATATTAATTAATTAAAGAATGATACACATGAATACATGTATATTATTATGATGAAAATGATTTAAATTACATAATAAATTAGTATGAGTTGTTTCTCAATTCCATATCAATAGAAAAAATTAATTCAATAAAAATATCTCTCTGTGTTTAAATAAATCTAAACAAATCTTAAAAACTTACTCCTCTAATATATAATCACAATTAAAATAAAAATTATATAATCTAACCATTTTATATCATTCACATGAGGTGAAATAATCTAATCATATCATATCATTTTCCTTTGCTGATATGTGCTAAACATGTTAATAACAAATTTAGAATACAAATTTTTTACATTAATTAAAAAACGATATACATAAATACATGTATATTATTTTATAATGACAAATTATTTAGATTAAATAATCCACTAATTGAGCAGTGTCTCAATCCCATATCAATATACAAAACTAATTCACTAAAAAATATCTTTAAATTTAAATAAATCAAACCAAATCCTAAAAACATAATCCTCTAGGATATAATCACATCTAAAATAAAAATTATATAATCTAACCCATTGATGTCATCCACATTAAGTAAAATAATTTAATCAAATCATATTCCTCCACATATATGTGTGTTAACCATGGAGTAACTTAACCTAGTCATTTTCCTCCACAAACATATATCCTAATCAGATTCTGAAATGGTTTGGTTGGTCTCTTGTCCAAGGCGATTCAACCAATTTTCTGAACTCTTATTGATTTTGGCAACTAGGTTCTCTAGCGATGCCTCAACCTCTTGAAGATTCGAAGAATCGGTCATTCATGAGGATCCACTTTGCTACACATCACACCTATCTTAGCCAACATCACAACAATTCCATGTCCCGTAACATCATGTGATTCTTGTTCTTCATCCTCTTCTTCCTTTCTTATCTCCTCCACCAAATTCCCATCAATCACCTCTAACAATCTCTCGGGGAATGCATCGCCCACCCAACTATGCAATGATTGCCCTTCTTATGAGAACACTCCATTTGTGGGTTTCTTTCTGGTGATTGTTTCCAACACCAAGATGCCGTAGCTGTACACGTCCCCTTTGATGGACGTTCACCCTCCTATACCATATTCTGTAATCAATTTATATCAGTAACTCACATACATATCCCATGTACAATATCAATCTTTACATATATAATATTTATATATCAGCGACTCATATATTTCCCATATACCATATGGCTCAATCAATCAAGTGTATCAATATTTACCCGGTGCAATGTGACCAACATATCCTATCCCAGGACTGGAGGTGTCCCCTGAGGCTGTTGTTGTTGAATCGTCAAGCGCTTTTGGCTAGATCAACAACCTTGAAATACCGAAATCTCCAACATGGTCCGTCATCGTGTCATCCAATAAAATGTTGGAAGGTTTCAGATCACAATGAACAATGGTCGGAGAGTAGTGATGGTGAAGATATTCCATTCCATGAGCCACATCCTTCAGAATTCCCAACCATCTTTTTAGACCCAACCTCTGATTATATTCACTATAATGCAAATGCTTATCCAGGCTTCCCTGTGACATGAACTCCATAATCAAATATTTTACGTGAAAACTTGAGCATACACCCACCATTCTCACTAGATTTCGATGTCGGACTCTGCCCAACGTCTTGCATTTTTTTATGAGTCTCTTGTATGCACCTCCTGATGTGGCAGAGTGTATAACTTTGACATCAACTATTATGGAGTTGTCTAATATGCCCTTATAGACTGACACATGGGTGCCACATCCCATAATGTTATCGAGGCTTAAACCATTAGTTTCTCTGTTGAACTCTTCCTCACTTACAATTTATTTTATTGATATTATAAATTGTTTTAGATGAATTATTATTATTAACCATTAAGAAAATATTTTATTCAGTAATAATTATTCTTAATGACGAAAAAAGTATCATAGTTTATAAAGAGATTTTCCAAAAATAAAATATGTATATTCCTTATTCTCATATTGAAAGTGGATGACACATTAAAATAATTTATTTGAGTGAAATGATGAAGAAATTGATTATATTTGAATTAAAATTTTAAAAAAGAGACTTACATTGTGTGTGTGTATGTGTGTTATTTTAAAATAGAGAAAATATCTTGATTAGGTAAATCTCTTAACTACATATTGATATAGAATTCTAATTGGTTCTACAAGAATAACATATAACTATAAGGGAGGAAGGAGGATGGAGTTACGGAAAACTCCTCGAACAACGCCTGATACGGGCTAGGGTTCGGAACACTCCAGAGCCTACATATTGACCATGCTTGACCACCCTCAATGGAACAGACTCATCCTCTCCTCATTTCCGTTTATTCCTACGTGCCCGTGATTACTGCCTGACTCTGTTTACTCCTATACGACCGTGAATATTGCCTCACTGCATTCTCTCCACAGGCGGTGCAGTTACGAAGACAATGGTTTGCAGCACCTAGTGGTAGCTGGAACATCTTTTTTGGACAGTTAGGTATGGAGCTCAACCAGGTTGATTACTCTGATGACCCTTTTGTTGATGTCTCCATCTAGAAGTCACCTCCCCTGATCTCGGAAGGGTTGTTCCCTCATAACAGTGACATGCCAGATGTCCTTGCTCCCCTACCATCGATTTCAGGTCCCTCCTGCCCGGTCGTTTCCCTGCCTGAAGACCCCCTCACATGGCCGGATTCCACCATAGCCCCCCCAATCGTCGGCATCCCTACAGTTTTTAGCTAGGTGCATAGGGTTTGACCACACCATTGACCCCTTGGGTTATCCACCTCACCCTCCACATGCTGATTTGAATTAACCTTCATCTGTCCCTTGAGGAGGACCCTTAGTATAATCACAGGAAACCCCTCTCGCTCCACTTTCGACTGCTCCCACCTCTGGTTGTTTTGCAGGTTCTCCTCTGGTTTTGGAAGCGAACCCTAGAGGGTTTGGACTGAATTTACAGAACTTCCACCAGCACAATCCTCAGGTGGACATTTTCGACAAGGGTCACAGGCCAGGGAAAAAGGCGAAGTGTGTCAAGGCCAGGACTCAAGATATTTCTCTACGTTTGGGGGAGGATATCCAGTGGGGCGAAGCCATGGACACTGCTAATAGGGTTTTGGTGGGTAGGGTTCGAGGGAGGAACTACTCCACGGTTAGGCTCAGGTAATGGACTGCAGAGATTTGGGGATATCACATGGCTGAACTACCTTTTGTACAAACCTTCATGTGAGGATGGTTTGCGCTACGTTTTGCAAGAGACGAACATACCACCTGGGTATTATCTAGTTTCTCGCACATTGAGCAAGCCTCTGTGCTCCTCAAATATGGAACACTCTTTTCGACCTTGAGAGAGCAATTGGGCACAGGACCTCTGTGGGTCAGATTACCAGGCCTGCCTCTACACTTCTGGTTGGAGGACATATTTAGGCACATCAGGAATGCATTGGGTACCTATTTGGAGCATGCTAATCATACCTGTCCATGGGCATCATGGCATATGTAAGGAAAATGGTTCATCTTGATAATAGGGAAGGAATACAAGAGAAAATTACCCTGCTCTAGAAACATTAGTCTTGAGTACAAATCCTTGCTTATGGGGGGTCCCCTTTTGGTGCAGGAGCTACCACAAGGTGGTTCATTTATACAAGGATTTCCCTCTGAACGGGACAACTAAAGCAGCGGACTAGGGGAAGACAATCCCATCCAAAGCTACCAAGGAACCTGAGTAGTGCACCAACACTGAAGCAACAGTGAAAAATACGGGAAAGGAGAATCCAAAGAAGCACAAAAATGCACCCATTCAGCCTCCCTCTCCTACTATGACCAGGGCCAGGGCGACTGCTGTGGTTGTGCTATATTCGGGTATTCCTCTCTCTACTCCCTTCTCTTTGAATTTCACTACATCGTCTTGGTTTTTTACATCATCCTCCGTTGATCAACATGGTATAGCATCTTCCGGCCCAACTCCTCATTCCTTGGCCTAATCTCTATAGCCTCCCCCCCCCATCCTTCCTGGAGGTGAACCCTCTTGCCCTATCCTCTGACTCTGAGAAGGCATCTCACTCTCACAACTACTTGCTCAGATCTCAATCTCGACCACAGCCTATTGATACGATTGGCATTGGAATCATATCCCCTCCCATCCCTCTGAAACCTCCACGGGGATGACCCTCCTCACTCTCTAAATCCAAATAGCAGGTGGGTGTGGAAGTCGTCTCAGGTCATCATCTAGCCATAGACCAGGTTCTTAGAGCACAAAACACCCTGGGGCCATCTCCCTCATGAAGCTTCTCTCCTACAACTGCCGAGGGTTAGCTAGTCCCGAGAAAAAAACTAGCATTTTGGAGGCTTCTTAGTACTGAACTGGTAGATGTCATACTCCTTCAGGAAACCCTGGGGTTAGTAGAAGCCATCACTCACCTCCTTGAATCCATGCTCACTGGATGGTTGTTTCATGCCCTAGATGTTAATGGGCGATCATGTGGTGTTGCGATGGGATATAATACCATAACAATCAAGCTATGTAACATTTGGGGAGGTACTGGTCATATTGGGGCTTATATTTACTCATCTGAATTAGGTACTGACATCAGACTCATCAACGTATATGATCCATGCCAAAATCGAGGTGCCTAGTAGGAGCAATTGTTAAGGTCCAATCTACTACAAGTAGAAAACCTTATTCTTGGAGGAGATCTTAATTTCTCTATTGGATATTCAGAATCATGGGGTCATCATGCTCAGATTGATCCACTATTTGATTTCTTCGAAAATGTACTGGAGGACCATATCTTAATAGATATCCTTTCTGCTAAATTACAACCCACCTGGAGGAACAAAAGAACTAGGGAGGATAGGCTAGCTAGAAGATTAGATCGCTTCCTCATTAAAGAGCGACTGCTGGGTATGGGGTTCAACTATAGGCAGTGGGTTGGTTCGGTGATCCAAATGGATCCAAGAACACTCTCTAAGTCTTGAAAACTCGAAAAATCATGCCAAAGACCAAAGAAAACCGCATGAGGAAACCTTTTAGAATGGAAAAAAAGCACTATCGGGAGGAGAAAACACGTGAAAACAATGGAAAAACAGAGTATCAGAGGTGAGCAAATGAATGCACAATAGCCATCATATCTAGCCAATCAAGGGTCCAGATCTGATCAACAATCGCAATCGGCATAAGCAGACAACGGGTATCGATGCAAACCACATGACACTTGCGACGACGATCGACGGAGTCAACTAGGACCGTCGATCAAGCACGCAGATTGACGACCCACGTTGCATCACAGGATCACTATCAGGGATTACGAGAGCGCTTACAATGGCCAGGGTTATTGTGATATGCAATTGTGATCAATCACATCGCGATATTGCATCGGAGCAACACCATGGAGTGGGATCGATACACATGTATATGTGCGATTTGATGAACTGGACTCAACGATTTTATCAATATTATTCCGTAAAATTTGAGATCTACAGTAAAGCCATTTTCAATGGATTTTCACGATTTTCATTTATTAAACAAAATGTGAAGGAGGAAGGCCGATGTGATAAGCCAGACCCAAAAGGGTTCCTTAAGGCGATTATATATTGTTTCAAGTCCAGAGAAAAGCCATTTCTAATGTATTTTCACAGTTTTAATGTATTTCCAAAAATACAAAGGGGACTTTTGGAGAAGGACCATTGCGACATGCGATGACAACTTACAGGTGGAATCGATAGGAGAATAGGGTGGATTTAAGGACTTTTGAAGTCTGAAATGAACTATGCTTTGACATAATTTCATAGTCGTGAATGCATTTTCCTGCGTTAAGTAGGAAATGGCCACGTTTGGGAATCCGAAAGATTTCAATGGATCGAGGTACTCTTATGTTGCAGAATAAGTGGCCACCTCCTCTTTAGGCATTATGCAATGATTGTGTAACTCCAAAAAAGGGATTCGAAGTGGACAGAGGCCCGGGAGACAGAAAGCTGAGAAGGAGAAACGCAGCCTAGATTGGCTTTAAAGCCACAAATACAGAGCAAACATGACATGCAGTATTGAAGGAAAATGCCGAGACAGAGTTAGGATAGAGACAGAGAGCATTGAGAGAGTCTGTGTACTCATAGAGTCTTGAGAGGTTCAAGCAAAGCTCTTGTTGTTGCATTTGTTGTGTGTGAGGCTCAAATTGAGCTCATTGTTGTAAAAGACTTTGCTTGAAGACATAATAGAGAGGCCACCACTGAACGTTGGACCAGGAGATGTAGCCCAGGAGTTTTGGGTGAACTCCTCATTAAATTTGTTGTGTTATGTGTTGTCTATTATGTTTTGTTTACTGCTTCATTGTCTGTGTATTTCACAATCTTATCAATCCATTACATAAAATAACATAGATGAATCCATGCACATAAGTCTGTAATACCTTATTAATTGTCTTAGATCTCATTATCAGATCAAGTGGTATCAAAGCTTTAGGTTACTAAGGTTAGACAAGCTTGTGCTGGATTGGTGAATGATAACTAGGTCAAAGCTCAAATTAGGAGAAGGGGAATTGGTTGAGTCTAACCCAGAAATTGGTAGAACCTATCTTAGGATGGAAATGGCAGAAGAAAATCCCTTAGAATCAGACTCTTAGTTCATGGATAACTTCATGACCATGAGAGCCATGGTAGAAGAAATGTATCTAGAATTCAAGAAAGCCCAAAGTGAAGATTCTTCAACCTCCAAACAAGACAAAGGAATAGAAGAATCTCTTATAAATGGACATTCTGAAGGGAAAGGGAAAGGAAAAGAGGCTCCTTTACCCACACCTCCTAATAGCCCTGAAAATAAAAATAAGAAAACATCTTTGATTAAATTAGATGTTAAATTTGATTTGCAAATATACGATGGAGAATTTTTATTTTTTTTTATCGTTAAAACTATTCTACTTCTATTATTTACAAGCTGAAACAGTTACATCCAGGATTACATGTCCCCAGGGGCCAGGGCTGGTCCTCTGGTTTGATAGTGCTTACAGAAAACTTCATTTTCAGGGGTCTTCCAAAAACTACTAAACGCCCACGCAGGGGCAACACCCTTTTGACCACTAACCCATGCAAGGGCGCCATGACTGAAACTAGCAACCCACGCAGGGGCTGTAAGCTTTTGCATCACAGAAAAAACAAAATTATAAATCCCGCGCAGGGGCCAAGGAGAGAGAGAGGAGTACTTCAGCAGTATTCTTCGCGCGGGCGCATTCGAACATAGAGTAACAAAATTAGGAGGCCAAACCATGACATTTACAGCGTAATTAAGCACAGGTAACAAGAGTAGAAGTTCACAACAAGAACCTGAGAGTTGTCGGAGGGACGAAGCATGGTGGAGCCGGTGCCTATTCAACTGAATCCTCGTCCTCCGGGTCCTCTTCATAAATCCAGTACTCGCCTTCCGGTGGAGGTCCCCAATCGACTTTGGCTTTGCCTGAAGCTGGCGCTGGCTGAGGCGAAGGTTGCACAACATTCGTTCCAGGTGGTGTCTCTGCTCTTTCCTCAGCAACTCTGGAACATTCAGCATGATGATTTTGGGTGCTGGGTAATCCTCCCACAATATACGATGGAGAATTAAATGCAGAGAAGCTAGATAACTGGATCAGACAAATTGATGTGTATTGCAGGGTAAAGAATATTGATTTAGACAAGAGTAAAATTTCGCTGGCTAGCCTACACCGTGGAGGAACTGCCTTGGTATGGTGGTGTTGGATACCTATAATAATAGGTTTCATATTTCATGATTGATTATTGAAAATCCAAATATGCTCTGCTTTGTTACTACAAAGATTCCATATTTCCAGGAAATCAGAGGTGTGTGAAATACTTCAAATATTGAGGACCTTATTACAAAATTTTTGGATGATTCAACAGTCTAATCTGGATCATGCCATGTTTCAATTTTGAGTTGTAGAATAGAGAAAGAAGTCTGTCCAAACAGCTTAATCTTGGCAGACAAATAGTTCAGGTAGAGAAACAAAGGATCCCAACAGCTTAATCTGGGACCTTGAAAGAGATAAGGGTAGAAGTAGATAGAAAAAGCAAAAGAAAAAGCCAAGGAAAAGAAAAGGCAAGTAAGGGTCTGCAAGTCCAAATGCACCCTCCAAGAAGAAATAAAATGCTAGGCAAGTAGCTGGGTAGGTAGCAGGGGTTGCAGAAAGGTATCCCTATCATTGCAAGGTTGATGATGGTGGGCAGCAAGGCAAAAGATTACAGCTGGAAGCATGACTAATTTCCCTCACTCCCCTCCAATTTCATTTCTAACATTCCCTCACTAGCCTGAGATTCATGGAAAAGACTAAGCTTTCATAGTGGTTCTTGATCTTTAAAAGCCACATTTCTTATCTAAAGTTCTTTTCATTTTGATCTACTCTTGGAACCAAGCTTGTTTCATATAAACTCAATGATTTCCACATCCACTTACCTCCTCCTCCACAACTAACACTAACCCTATTGTACAAATCCCTTATATCGCCTTTCTCCCTAATATTACTAACACCAAGGTGTATAAATCCCAGCATTATCTACATATTCTCCTTTTGGCATTATAGCCAAGTAAATGGTCCAAGGAGACTTCAGTCCACCTGGGACTGTGGTCAACCTTGTCTTGGATGTGCTCTGACCCCTGGTTATGAGCAGAAATCCTGTCCCTCAAGCCCTTACCGTCTCTCTGCTGAAAGCGCACAGAAAACCCCCTTTTCCTATGAAAACCCCTGAAAAGGCCCAAAAAACCCAAAACTGCGAAAAAACCCACTTGCCTATAGTCCTCCGCCCAAAAATTAAACTGAATATTTTATTGCGCTGGCGGGACCCCTCCCCAACATGCTCGACCAGTCGGAAGGCCCGCCAGCCGTCAGATCTCCAGCGCCCAGATCTAAGGGTGGGCGGTCAATTTCAGATCTCGATGTGCCGACAATTAGCGTCCGGGGAAAGCGGTTTTACCTATCCCGTACAATGGACGCGTGGCGGGCGGTAAGGTTGTTCGGAGCCCTCCTCCCACTTACCGCCTTTGCCCAAAGGTGGTGCGGGGAACCCACTTACCGCCACCCCGTATACCGCTACCCCACACGTCATGCCTACACGTCATGTCCACGCCGCTCTGACGTCACCCCGCCGGTGCCCGCCCCATCGTCCCTTGGTCCTCCACGCGGGCCCGCCTTTGCGCCCGCCCGCCACCGTGTCCTGCCGACCTGGCTAACACCTCAGCATCCACGTCACCCCTCACCTGGGCCCCGCCATGACGTCATGCTGACGTCATCGGCGGAAAAGCGCCAAATTCATACTTTTGCCAAATTTACCGTTTTAAACGGCTAAACGCATATTTTTCGCTTATTTTGCATGCGAAGCTGAACTAGCCGTTGTCAAGCCTGCTGCCGCGAAATCTTGCATTCAGCCATCAAATTCGACAAGTAAACCGTTCAAAGTTCAAAGCTTGACTGCATTAAGCCTTTGCAACCCAGCCCGCAAGCTTCCAGGTCGATTTGCCAGGTATTTTGCCGTCTTCTCCCATTCTGCTCGTAAATTCCAATTTTCTGCAAAATCACCATTAAAGTCTGCTAAAAACTCTAAATTTAGCTCTACCTAAGCACCCAAATCAGACATAAGCAACCTGTGCCATCCATTAGCCCCAATTTAGCTCTGTACAAACCAGCTCGCGGGTTAGAACTGCAGAAATCGCCCTGAAATACCCGGCATTGTTCCTTTTTGCCAAGTACTGGTTACCTACACTCTTCCTGTACAAATACTAATACCTCAGTAAGCATTCCCTTAGACAATCCACATTCCTGAAAATCATCAGTACTTTGCTAGCTTCAGAACAACTTCACACCAGAAGAAGACATCACACCAATTGCACCTACCTGCTGCTCAAAGTCTTCAAGAGATTTATCAAAGCTCTGCATCCTGCTGCACACTTTCAGACTGTATCATGGCAGCATCTGCATCCTCCTCCCTCAGTGTCACTCCACTGAGTCAAACCAATAAGGAACTGGAAGCTATGCCATTAGTTGACAAAGACTGTCTCATAAATGATTTTGAGGGAAACAGAAACTTTTTGAAGACCTTCACCACATTAAGGGAAGACTATAAGGCAGGACTTGGTACAGATGGGATATGGGAGTCAAACCTGCCCTATTACTGCCTCCCAGCTGTGAATGTTTTCCCTGAAATCATTCACTTATGTGCTCAAAATTATGATCAGGAGCACAGAGCTGTCAACACTCAACTAGGGAGGATTTTGTTCTATATAAACGCTGACACCATCAACAAAATGCTGCACTTTGAACAGACAGAGTTATTAGTCCCTT
The DNA here is from genome assembly GCA_031772625.1 of Pinus tabuliformis. Lineage (NCBI taxonomy): Eukaryota > Viridiplantae > Streptophyta > Pinopsida > Pinales > Pinaceae > Pinus > Pinus tabuliformis. The sequence goes on along the minus strand of CM062818.1, from coordinate 1,935,080,842 downwards.
TCTCCATGAGATCTTTAATAGAAGCAGGTGAGAAGATGACCAGTGAAGAGCTGCAGAAGGTCACCAGGAACTACATGTGGCCTGAGAACCAGCCTACAGGGCCACCTCCTTATCCACATGAGCACTTCAATGACTCAGGCAGGCTGCTCCTGGACATGATAGCCTATGTGCTAGGCTACCAGAACAGCAAGCATGTGGATCTAGCCATGCTCGTAATGCTATCTGCCTACAGCCCACGACAACCCCCTGCCCGAAAGTACAACTTTGCCAAGTTCATAGCCAATAGGATCCATGATCAATTGTGCAAATTGGACAGACAAGGAGTCTTTAGATATTCAGCATACATCTACCACCTGTTCATGTATCATCACTCTGAAGCTTTCCCATGCTACATCAGAAGGCTGGACAACAAAGGGGAGAAAAGATCAGTCATATTCTGGACCTCAGTCTATCATGAAATCACAAGTTCACCCTACAGCTATTGTGAATTTGTAGATCAGTTTGTATACCCAGTCTCCAGCATACTTATGAAATCCCCTCCACCTAGAATATCAAATGAGATCAAGAAAGCTTTACAGCTTTCTAAGAAGTACAAAATAGGTGATTGGTACCTATATGAACACCACACTGTGTTCAGAGTGTATGGGTGTGAGCTCTGTCCATACAGACTACCCAAGTATGTTCCCATGAGATTATTTGCCTTGGAATATTACAGGCAATTAATCCAGTCAGACCTCACTCACTTCCACAGCTCAAAGAAAAAAGCACACCTTAACTACAAAAATGAGCTGGGCCCTTTTATCATGAATAAGAAGGAAGGATGGGAGGCTGCAGATTCGATCCTAAAAGACAAATATAAGTTGTCTTACAGTTTCCGGTGGGTCCCATATGACCCTCAAGGTTTCATCACTGCCAGGAGAACAAAGTACAGACTCCTAGCCATCAAACACTGCCACTATCCACATCTAGAACAGTATGCAAACTTACAAGAGTGGCAGTTGGATACCCTTGTTGAGAGCTTGTCTGAAGAGGAAAAAATAGCTAAAAATATGAAAGAACTTGAAAAAACTATTGACCTGGACTATGTGACCCAGGTACCGTTCAGGCTGCCTCAAACATCAGGAGGAGGAACCTCAGTTACCAGGACAGCGCCGCCAACAACAGCACCAGGCTTGGATAAGGGAAAGGGAAAAATGGACGCCGAAGATGAAGCAAAAAAGCAGCAGTCAGAGCAGGGAAAGCAACAACCAGAGCAAGAAACAGGGCAGCAAGAAGAACAAACCGGTCTGCCACAAACTGGGCTGCCAGAAACCACCTTATTGCAGACACCACCCCCTCAAGTGGAGCCCCTAACCACTTCAATTTTACAGACCCCTGCACATGAAGAAAGGGGGACCAAAAGACAAAGAGAAGAGTCCACTCCCCTCAGTGGATCCTCCCAACAACCAGAAGCTAAAAGGCAGAGGGCAGACTCCCCAGAAGTAGAAGACATTACTGAAGATGTCTTCAATGATACAGCCAAGGATAGGGAGGGCAGCCAACACACAGGGACTAGCTCCTTTCAGCAGGAGCAGAATTTACAACTTGGCTTGGAGGTATCATCTTCTTCTCAACAAAGCCAGAAGCTCAAAGGTGCTAAGGCCACCTTCAAAGAAATCAAGGCAGCAAATGAACTATTGAGGGCTGAGGTTTACAAGCAATTTATAGATGCCACTCCAGCCCAACAAGAAAGATTGATGTCGGTCTACGACTTCAAAGAGGAGAAGATGATATTCAGCCATTTCAAACCTAAGGGGCCCAACCCAATGTCCACTGCTGATTTCATCAAAACAAGGGTGGAGGTCTTGGCCAAAGACATACATCCTATGGACCAAATTGAGCTCCATAAGCAGACTGGAGAAATGGTCTATGCCACCTTGGTAGATAAGGCTACACTTGCTCATGAGATGAAAGAATCCTTGAAGCACACAAATACTCAACTGGATTTTGAGAGATTGTCTTCCAGGGCCAAGGATAACAAGATAAAATCTCTTGAAGAGATTATTGTTGATCTAGGGCATAACCCTAGTGACCCAACCGGGGTAAAAGCCCTCCTGAAGAAAAAAGAGGATGAACTCAATGCCATGAAGAGGAGATTGAAGCTGTCACCTACAGAACATCCTCAGACAGCTGAACTGCAAAAAGAAAAACAAGTTGATCAACAACTTGATCTACTATTGCAGCAGGATCAAAGGATCCAAGAGCTAGAGAAGGAGCTGGAGAAGTCATTACAGGACAAACAGGGAGAATCCACACTACCAACTCCCCCAACAGATTCTACAGCAGCAACAGGCTCTGAGGCAGCAGTGGCCCCTACAACAGCAAATACAGTTGACCAGCCCAGCATAGAAGAACTAACTAAGGCTGTTAAGCAAATGGAGCTACAAGCAGATGAGATAAGGAAGGCAAAAGAAAAACTGGCAGAGATAGATGCCAAGTATGACCAGTCTAAAATGACAGTGGCAGAACAGGGCAGACAGATCAAGACCCAAAAGGACAGAATCAAAGCCCTGGAGAAAGAGCTTGATCTCAAAAACACCATGGCTGAGATCAAGAGGATCTTATGGAATAAAATCACCCAAAGCATGATTAAACAGTGGAAGTCACTCAAAACAATCCATGAACATATGGATTTAATTGTGCAAGCTCAGATAGATATCCAGAGGGCTAAGACAACACTAGGAAATAGACCTGAACAAGCTAGCCAACTGATAGACTTTCTGAACAGGCAAGACAAAGATGAGCTGGCAGCAGTTGGAATCACCAACAGAACGGAAGCCATCCTTATGACCCAAAAGGTGCTAACACTCAGAGGATATGTGCAGACAGCAGAAAGGAGGAGCTATGAGATACAGACTGAAGTTGAAGACTTCAAGCTCAGAATGGGGATGCTACAGGCAAGAGGAATGCCTAGCCTATTGAGCGGTACAGGGAAATTGATCAACAGAGATCAATTTACAAATAGGATGGCCGCGTACATAGAAAATCAAATCACTGCATCCAGCAGTGCTTCTGAAGAAACTTTTCCTCCTACAGGACAGAGTTTGTACACTCAGCTTGAAGGGTCATTTTTTATTGAAAATGAAGTTAATCATCTATTTGAAACTCCTCCAAGTTTTTTCAAATACACAGAGCTTGATGAGACATTGATTAAAATGCGAAGGCATCAAATGCCCAAGGAGGACTGGTGGCAAGCCATGCTCCAGATTCTGCCACAGTAGTTTCAAAACTCCAGGTCAAAAGGCAGCTCAGGTCACCGCAAGACAAGTATAAAGTGGTCAGTGACTGGAAAATATCTAAAAGGTGATTCATCACTAACAGTGACAGCTAGCCACATTTTGAAACACACGCCTTCAGCCGACTACAACTGCTACAAATTCAACAGCATCTGACAGATTTTGACAGCTAAAGGACTAAGAGCTACTACTGCATTTACTTCTTCATTTACTTCTTTGGCTACTGCTCACTAGCAGTTGGCAGCATATTTATGAGGCATTTACTCTTCTTTCAGATATTTTTCCAAATGTAAATCCGTATATATCCCCCCTTAGTAACGCATAAGGGGTTGCTGGAATTTTCTCTTGGATAACTTCCATCTGCTGTAATATTTTCAGAGAATTAAGACAAAGGAGGAATGGAACTTCCAGAAGTTTGGTGTATTTGATGTCTTGTGGTGAAGGATGCATGTTACAGGATTCCATGGGTGTTGCATAAAACTATAAGTATTCTCAAATCTCTTGTCGTGTCTGTTTTGAGTCTTTTGTTCTCTTTGTCGTTCTAATGTTTTACACTTGATAGCAAGGTGAAAGGATAGTACCAGGATTTAACCATGTTTACCCTGGACTCAAACTGAGCTATTATATATGTTTTCCTCATATACAGTAACAGAATTGTAATTCTTAATTGCTGCAATTCAAAACTGTGTTTTTATTGTAACAGTCATTCTCAGGGATTCAACTTTTGCCCCTAAGACCTCTGTTTTCTCTTCTTAAAGCTATCTGTTGGGAACATATAGATAAATAGTGAAAATTCTTAAATGCTTTCACTGTTCGTGCTACCTGTTACCAGTCTTTTAATCAAAAATCTGTTCTATTAAACACCCAAATGGCCCTGTAAGTTCCATCTTTCATCTCACAGATTCAAACACATTAAGCCACAGACTCCATTGCCCAATGATATTCAACATATCTAAAAACTACATCACTGAAGTCTAAGGGAATTTCATCAACCGAAACACAAACATGACCTGTACTCAATACCTAGCCTAAAACACCATCACTGTAGATATAAATCATAAAGAGAGAGCCCTCTCTGATCACTGTTTGGCTAGAAACGGTGATTAAAAGATTGGTTAGTGGTTACCCCGGCCGTATTCCCTTGGGAGTCATAGGGAACAACCTGGGTGTTAACATAATTGGCGACTCCACTGGGGAAGACTATTCAATTACTATCTATCTTCCAAAGCTTTCATCAAGCCTGAAGCTAGCCAAGACATCTTAGGACTGTTTCTCTTATACAGGGGCAGTCTTAGGGAAGAGCTAACTAGGGAAACTTATCCTAGCCTTGAAACATATATAGTCATTCCAGAGTTCTTATTTTGCCCTTGTAAATACAAAACTTCTGTATAAAGTTCTGAAAGAACACTTAGAAGCTGGCTCCTAAAAGAAACCCAAGGCATACTAGGGCACACCCTGACCCTGATCAACCCATCATTGTCGATAACCCAAATATCATCCCAAAGAACATAAGGAAACAGCACAAGCAGGATAAACCTGCTGATTCAGATAGAAGGTCAGACCAACCCATCCTCATTCCCACTCCTTGCAAAGTCCTTTTTCGTTCCACACCCAATTCCCCTAGTTCATCTTCAACCCCTCAAAGTCCTACCTTTCCATCTTCACCATCTGCACATACTCACTCAACCAGTTCTCCACTTGTTATCCATCCTATTAACCCCAGTACACCTGTAATCCCAGTTGTCCCATTTGTTCCTATCAACCCTATTAACCCTATAAACATGGCTAACAGATATGCACCATTTCAGATTCCAGCCAATGCTCCGGCTCTACCCCAAGACTACCAAACTAGACTCTCATTTTTTGACTCCCATGGCCCTTTGACAGCCATCCAGCATGTTAAAAAGATGCAAGACCACTTTGAGACCTATGAAATAGATGATGACAGTGTTAGAATGAGAATTTTTGTCCAAAGCCTAACTGGGGATGTCAGAACTTGGTTTAGATCCTTGAATGCAAATTCCATTGCAACCTCTGAAGTTCTATACCAGGAATTTACCAACAGATGGGAGAAAAAGAGAGATCCACACCATATACTTGGTGAATATAACACTATTAAAAGAGGTCCCCAAGAAACGGTGTTGGAATATTGTGCTAGGTTTAACAACATATACAATGCTATTCCCCAGAACTTAAGGCCCCCTCCTGATTTGGCCCTTTATAACTTCCCTGATGGTTTTGACTCTGATATGGCCTATCAGTTGAGAGAAAGAGACCCTCCAACCCTTGCAGAAGCCCAAAGAGTTGCAGTCACTGTAGAGGCCAACCTAATTGCCAAAAGAAACAGGGCAAAGCTGGAAAAGAAGGTTGGTTTCAAAGAAGAGCCCTCGGGCTTCGATCAGAAGTTGGATGCAATACTAAACAGCATGAAAAGACTAGGTGAGAGAGTGGAATCAGTAGAAAGAAAGTCATCATGGGAAGCACCACAAAACAATACTCCTAGAAACCCAAATTTTAGGAGAACACAAAACCCCAATATAGGAAAAACAGGTGCTGACCAAGATATCAGACCACCTTTTCAAGAAAATTATGCAGAAACTTCCTCGGCTAATCAGCTCAATGAAGATCCTGAGATCAATTTAATAGGTCTGGATGGTAAAAGCCATGTTTTCCTAACACAAGAAGACCATGATGAGGATGAAAACAAAACATTCCAAACACAATCAGGAGAATCCTTTGACTTTAAGCAAGGATATGATACTGCTGTCTATGAAGTCCATAAGCAGTACAAACTAAGAAGTCGGACTGTAAATGCAAATCAGCCTGAAAAGGTAAAGGAGAAACAGCAATCTAAAGAAGCCTCAGTCACTGAACCTAATGACAAAACAAACTTGCCTGCAAAGGAAGTAGTGGTTGAGGAGGTCACTGAATTTCTGTCCACACCACAAGAGCCCACAGCAACATCATCCTCTCACCCAAATCCGAACATCACCCCTCAAGACATGGACATGGGGGGCAGGTTCCAAAATCAAGATGAAATCCAACAAGGAGATTCATTGAACAAGGAAAGGACTGCTGTCCGTGACCCTAAAATTCAGGTGGATAAACCCTTTGACCTAGGAACAGAGATTGGCAAGTTAAAGATAGCAATTCCCCTTTTAGAGCTAGCCAAGCATGACATATATAAGCAACAGATCAAGAAATCCCTTCAGCTCACCAACAACAAAGATGATGTAAATGTGCTAGATGACACTCCAGAATTACTGTTTGGTCCAGAGGTAGATGGAAAAACAGTAGTCACAGGGGTTTTACCTTTTTATGTCAGCTTACACGTTCATGATAAAATACTGCACAATGCAATGTTTGACTCAGGTGCATCTCACAACCTCATGCCAAAAGCAGTCATGGAAAGATTAAATTTGGATATAACAAGACCATACAAAGACCTGTTTTCTTTTGATTCTAGTCAAGTAAAATGCTTGGGCCTGATTAAGGATTTATGTGTGTCCCTGGTTCAATTTCCCAACAAAACCATTTTAATGGATGTTGTTGTTGCTGATATCCCACCCAAATATGGAATGCTCTTATCAAGATCATGGGGAGCCAAGCTCCAAGGCTCCCTGCAATTAGACATGTCATATGCAACCATCTCTGTCTTTGGACAACCCAAGAGACTTTATAGGGAAACACTCATGAAATACATGGTCAGCAGTGAAGAAAAGCCTCAAAATTTTCCAATATATGCTGTCCATTCGGACATAGACTCCTTCATCCTTTTCAATGACAGCACAAATTCCTTAAGCAATAACATTAAGACCGAAACACCCATACAAGAACAAAACATCCATCAAACAAATGGCACCTGCCAAAATTTAATCAGCCCAACAATACCCATTCACCCTCCTTTAGTTGTAAAAAATTGTCAAACAAATGATGAAATTATCCTAGGAGACAAATGGGAAAAGAAACCTCAACTCATGCTCACATGGCCATCCCATGAGAAGAATTTAGGATCCCCTGACCAGCAAGATAGTCTGTGGGTCCTAGAGTTTGATGGCTCAGTTAACAAGTTAGGGGCAGGAGCTGGAGTATGGATACATAACAAAGAGAAAGCCTGTGCACAAGGCAGGGCATATAGACTGAACTTTAAATGCACTAACAACATGGCAGAATATGAAGCTCTGCTACTAGGTCTCAAGATTGCAAAATCATTACAAGCACATAGCCTCTCAATCATGGGGGACTCTGATCTAGTAATTCAACAAGTAAAAGGGGATTTTGTCACCAATGACAAAAGATTAAGGTCCTACAGGTCTGCTGTAATTGAAATGCTAGAAACTTTCTCCGAGTTTGTTCTCACAAAGATTCCAAGGGGCCACAATCTCCATGCTCACAGCTTGGCAACATTTGCCAGCACCTTCAAATTCCCACTACAACCCAACAATTGTTTCACAGCAGAAGTCAAATATAGGCCTTCTATTCCAAACAATGTCAAAGAATGGCAAGTATTTGAGAATGATAGGCAAATAAACAACTTTTTAACTTTGCAACAAGAGTTTACAGGATTAAATATTGACCTTGAGACAGCAAGTCAATCTCAAATTGTTGATGGAGCAAGTCAATCACAATTACAGTTTCAACAATCTGCTCACCCAATGTCACTTAGGACAGCAAAACAACTGCTCAGCCCAACCATTTTCAACAATGAAAACATTCAACAAATTAAACAAATGGACAGTGAAGAGATGAGTAACATTGAAACTGAAATCATACAACTCAAAGACAACTTCCTCCCAGTGGGCCTTACCCCATTAGAGGATATTTTTGACTCAAACGACATCCCTAGGAAGCCAAAGATGCAGCCATTAGATGCAAGAGTTGAAGAATGTAATATTGGCACTATGGAAAAGCCTAAGATAGTCAAGCTGTCCGCTTCTTTGCCCCCCGATCAAAAGCCCAAATATGTTGATCTCTTTAAAGAATTCCAAGATGTCTTTGCCTGGGGTTATGAAGACTTGAAGTCTTATGATACCTCTGTTATACAGCACACCATTCCCCTCAAGCCTAATCAAAAACCATTCAAACAAAAATTGAGAAGAATCAATCCTGTGCTTCTTCCTTCCATTGAAAAGGAATTACAAAAAATGTTCAAAGCTGGGATCATAGCACCAATCAGGTTTTCTGAGTGGATTTCAAATTTGGTCCCTACAAGAAAGAAAACTGGTGAGATCAGACTTTGTGTAGACTTAAGGAATCTGAATCAAGTTTCACTCAAAGATAACTACCCTTTACCAAAAATGGACCACATCCTCCAAAGAGTAGTAGGAGCCTCAAGGATATCACTGCTTGACGGGTTCTCAGGCTTCAATCAAATTTTAGTGCACCCTGATGATCAAGACAAAACTGCATTTACTACCCCATGGGGAACTTTCAAGTATGTGAAAATGCCCTTTGGATTGAAAAATGCAGGGGCAACATTTCAGAGAGCAATGGACATTGCTTTTGCAAAAGAAATTCATGATTTCTTGGTCATTTACTTAGATGATCTCACACCCTTCTCAAAATCTGACCAAGAACATTTGAAACATTTAAGACAGATTTTCATAACATGCAGAAAATATGGCATCTCCTTAAACCCCAAGAAGTCTTTATTTGGTTTGGAAGAAGGGAAACTTCTAGGACACATCATTTCGAAAGATGGCATAAGAATTGATCCAGATAGGATACAAGCTATCCTACAAATGCCTCACCCAAGGAATGTCAAAGAGCTTCAAGGATTCTTGGGAAAAATCAACTTTTTGAGAAGGTTTATCCCAAATTTAGCAGAATTGATCAGACTACTAAACAATATGCTAAAGAAAGACTCAAAGGTCAAGTGGACTGTGGAAGCAAAGCAAGCCTTTGAAAGTATAAAATTGGCCTTGACTCAAACCCCAGTGTTAACTAACCCTCAGTTTGACAGAGACTTCGTCATTTTCTCCTTTGCCTCCCAACACACTATTGCTGCTGTTTTATTGCAGAAAGATGACCAAGGGAATGAAAAGCCCATTGCTTTTTTCAGCAGAGCTCTTAGGGATGCCCCCCTAAAGTACCAAATAATGGAGAAACAAGCCTATGCCTTGATCAAAGCCATCAAAGACTTTAGGATTTACATCCTTTACTCCCATGTTGTAGCTTATGTACCAAGTCCTATTGTCAAAGACATTCTCACACAAGAAAACTTAGAGGGAAGGAGGGGAAAATGGATTGCGAACATACTTGAATTTGACATTGAAATAAAGCCTACAAAGTTGATAAAAGGGCAAGGTTTGGCTAAGTTAATGACAGAAGCAAATTTCCAAGCCTTAGATATCAACCAACTGGACAGTGAAACAGAGCTGGCGACTCCAAAGATCAATGTAGCCTTTGAACAATCTCCATGGTACTCTGATATCTGTTATGTGTTACAAAACCTGTGTGCTCCCCCAGGACTGTCCAGAACTAAGTCTAGGTTCCTAAAAATGAAAACATCCAAATTTTGTGTGTTGGATGAGAATCTACTCTGGAAAAACCATGAAGGTATTTTGCTGCACTGTCTTCTTGAGAATGAAACTGATAAAATTATGCAAGAATTCCATGCTGGAGACTGTGGTGGACATTTGTACTGGAAGTCCACTGTGGACAAAATATTAAGGGCCGGTTATTACTGGCCCACCATGTTCTCAGATGTGAAGAAATTCACAACATCATGCCACAAGTGCCAGCTGTTTGAAGGCAGAAGACAGTTGCTGCCACTTCCTTTGAGGCCCATTTCAACAGAAAGACCTTTTCAACAATGGGGCTTGGATTTCATTGGAGAGATTCATCCCTCATCTTCAGGACAACACAGATGGATTTTGACTGCAACAGACTACTTCACCAAGTGGATTGAAGCTGCCCCATGCAGACAAGCAAATGACTCAGTGATCATTCAATTTTTAGAAAACAATATACTGGCTAGATTTGGCTGCCCAGAAAAGATAATAACAGACAATGCTGCTGCCTTCAAATCCAAGAAAATGATAAATTTCTGTCATAAATTTCACATTACTTTGGGCCATTCTACAGCTTACTATCCTCAGGGAAATGGTCTTGCTGAATCATCAAACAAAAGTTTGATAAACATCATAAAGAAAGTGCTAGAAGAGAACAAAAAGAACTGGCACAAGAAGCTAGTAAATGCTTTATGGGCAGACAGATTAACCACCAAAAGATCAATTGGGACCAGCCCATATGAGTTAGTTTATGGATTAGAGGCCAGATTTCCCTCATCACTAGGGGTGCCAGTTATGAAACTTCTACAAGAAAGTCAAGCAGAGCCAAATGATATGCAAAGAAGGATCAACCAGATAATCTGTTTGCAGCAGACCAGAGAACAAGTTTTTAGCAGAGTGCAAATACTACAGGAAAAACTTAAAAAGGCCTTTGACAGAAGAACCAAAGCAGAAGATTTCAATATGGGAGACAAAGTTTTAAAGTGGGATGCAAGAAGAGAAGAGAAAGGAAAACATGGGAAATTTGATTCTTTGTGGAAAGGACCATTTGCTGTCCAAGCAGTGCAAGGTAATAACACTTATTTCCTTAAAAGTTTGACTGTAACTGAACTGGATGAAGGTCCTGTCAATGGCAGGATGCTGAAGCACTATTATGATAGTCCACTATGATAAGGATCCAAAGGTTCATTGTATATATTCAGGCCTATATATGTTTTCTATTTTTAGTTTGTAACAAGAGGTTTTCCAAGGGCTGCACCTAGCAGCAATAGGCACATAGAACCAGAGGTTCCCCATCAAAAAGCACACAATTTTGACAGGTTACATGTATCAGAGCTCAAAGATTAAGATGGACAATCGAGCAACAAAGCAATCTGACCTGCTGTTCTTGGTCTTTCAAAAGAAAAACCATCCCCATGTGGAGCCACTGTTGGATACCTATAATAATAGGTTTCATATTTCATGATTGATTATTGAAAATCCAAATATGCTCTGCTTTGTTACTACAAAGATTCCATATTTCCAGGAAATCAGAGGTGTGTGAAATACTTCAAATATTGAGGACCTTATTACAAAATTTTTGGATGATTCAACAGTCTAATCTGGATCATGCCATGTTTCAATTTTGAGTTGTAGAATAGAGAAAGAAGTCTGTCCAAACAGCTTAATCTTGGCAGACAAATAGTTCAGGTAGAGAAACAAAGGATCCCAACAGCTTAATCTGGGACCTTGAAAGAGATAAGGGTAGAAGTAGATAGAAAAAGCAAAAGAAAAAGCCAAGGAAAAGAAAAGGCAAGTAAGGGTCTGCAAGTCCAAATGCACCCTCCAAGAAGAAATAAAATGCTAGGCAAGTAGCTGGGTAGGTAGCAGGGGTTGCAGAAAGGTATCCCTATCATTGCAAGGTTGATGATGGTGGGCAGCAAGGCAAAAGATTACAGCTGGAAGCATGACTAATTTCCCTCACTCCCCTCCAATTTCATTTCTAACATTCCCTCACTAGCCTAAGATTCATGGAAAAGACTAAGCTTTCATAGTGGTTCTTGATCTTTAAAAGCCACATTTCTTATCTAAAGTTCTTTTCATTTTGATCTACTCTTGGAACCAAGCTTGTTTCATATAAACTCAATGATTTCCACATCCACTTACCTCCTCCTCCACAACTAACACTAACCCTATTGTACAAATCCCTTATATCGCCTTTCTCCCTAATATTACTAACACCAAGGTGTATAAATCCCAGCATTATCTACATATTCTCCTTTTGGCATTATAGCCAAGTAAATGGTCCAAGGAGACTTCAGTCCACCTGGGACTGTGGTCAACCTTGTCTTGGATGTGCTCTGACCCCTGGTTATGAGCAGAAATCCTGTCCCTCAAGCCCTTACCGTCTCTCTGCTGAAAGCGCACAGAAAACCCCCTTTTCCTATGAAAACCCCTGAAAAGGCCCAAAAAACCCAAAACTGCGAAAAAACCCACTTGCCTATAGTCCTCCGCCCAAAAATTAAACTGAATATTTTATTGCGCTGGCGGGACCCCTCCCCAACATGCTCGACCAGTCGGAAGGCCCGCCAGCCGTCAGATCTCCAGCGCCCAGATCTAAGGGTGGGCGGTCAATTTCAGATCTCGATGTGCCGACAATTAGCGTCCGGGGAAAGCGGTTTTACCTATCCCGTACAATGGACGCGTGGCGGGCGGTAAGGTTGTTCGGAGCCCTCCTCCCACTTACCGCCTTTGCCCAAAGGTGGTGCGGGGAACCCACTTACCGCCACCCCGTATACCGCTACCCCACACGTCATGCCTACACGTCATGTCCACGCCGCTCTGACGTCACCCCGCCGGTGCCCGCCCCATCGTCCCTTGGTCCTCCACGCGGGCCCGCCTTTGCGCCCGCCCGCCACCGTGTCCTGCCGACCTGGCTAACACCTCAGCATCCACGTCACCCCTCACCTGGGCCCCGCCATGACGTCATGCTGACGTCATCGGCGGAAAAGCGCCAAATTCATACTTTTGCCAAATTTACCGTTTTAAACGGCTAAACGCATATTTTTCGCTTATTTTGCATGCGAAGCTGAACTAGCCGTTGTCAAGCCTGCTGCCGCGAAATCTTGCATTCAGCCATCAAATTCGACAAGTAAACCGTTCAAAGTTCAAAGCTTGACTGCATTAAGCCTTTGCAACCCAGCCCGCAAGCTTCCAGGTCGATTTGCCAGGTATTTTGCCGTCTTCTCCCATTCTGCCCGTAAATTCCAATTTTCTGCAAAATCACCATTAAAGTCTGCTAAAAACTCTAAATTTAGCTCTACCTAAGCACCCAAATCAGACATAAGCAACCTGTGCCATCCATTAGCCCCAATTTAGCTCTGTACAAACCAGCTCGCGGGTTAGAACTGCAGAAATCGCCTTGAAATACCCGGCATTGTTCCTTTTTGCCAAGTACTGGTTACCTACACTCTTCCTGTACAAATACTAATACCTCAGTAAGCATTCCCTTAGACAATCCACATTCCTGAAAATCATCAGTACTTTGCTAGCTTCAGAACAACTTCACACCAGAAGAAGACATCACACCAATTGCACCTACCTGCTGCTCAAAGTCTTCAAGAGATTTATCAAAGCTCTGCATCCTGCTGCACACTTTCAGACTGTATCATGGCAGCATCTGCATCCTCCTCCCTCAGTGTCACTCCACTGAGTCAAACCAATAAGGAACTGGAAGCTATGCCATTAGTTGACAAAGACTGTCTCATAAATGATTTTGAGGGAAACAGAAACTTTTTGAAGACCTTCACCACATTAAGGGAAGACTATAAGGCAGGACTTGGTACAGATGGGATATGGGAGTCAAACCTGCCCTATTACTGCCTCCCAGCTGTGAATGTTTTCCCTGAAATCATTCACTTATGTGCTCAAAATTATGATCAGGAGCACAGAGCTGTCAACACTCAACTAGGGAGGATTTTGTTCTATATAAACGCTGACACCATCAACAAAATGCTGCACTTTGAACAGACAGAGTTATTAGTCCCTTTCTCCATGAGATCTTTAATAGAAGCAGGTGAGAAGATGACCAGTGAAGAGCTGCAGAAGGTCACCAGGAACTACATGTGGCCTGAGAACCAGCCTACAGGGCCACCTCCTTATCCACATGAGCACTTCAATGACTCAGGCAGGCTGCTCCTGGACATGATAGCCTATGTGCTAGGCTACCAGAACAGCAAGCATGTGGATCTAGCCATGCTCGTAATGCTATCTGCCTATAGCCCACGACAACCCCCTGCCCGAAAGTACAACTTTGCCAAGTTCATAGCCAATAGGATCCATGATCAATTGTGCAAATTGGACAGACAAGGAGTCTTTAGATATTCAGCATACATCTACCACCTGTTCATGTATCATCACTCTGAAGCTTTCCCATGCTACATCAGAAGGCTGGACAACAAAGGGGAGAAAAGATCAGTCATATTCTGGACCTCAGTCTATCATGAAATCACAAGTTCACCCTACAGCTATTGTGAATTTGTAGATCAGTTTGTATACCCAGTCTCCAGCATACTTATGAAATCCCCTCCACCTAGAATATCAAATGAGATCAAGAAAGCTTTACAGCTTTCTAAGAAGTACAAAATAGGTGATTGGTACCTATATGAACACCACACTGTGTTCAGAGTGTATGGGTGTGAGCTCTGTCCATACAGACTACCCAAGTATGTTCCCATGAGATTATTTGCCTTGGAATATTACAGGCAATTAATCCAGTCAGACCTCACTCACTTCCACAGCTCAAAGAAAAAAGCACACCTTAACTACAAAAATGAGCTGGGCCCTTTTATCATGAATAAGAAGGAAGGATGGGAGGCTGCAGATTCGATCCTAAAAGACAAATATAAGTTGTCTTACAGTTTCCGGTGGGTCCCATGTGACCCTCAAGGTTTCATCACTGCCAGGAGAACAAAGTACAGACTCCTAGCCATCAAACACTGCCACTATCCACATCTAGAACAGTATGCAAACTTACAAGAGTGGCAGTTGGATACCCTTGTTGAGAGCTTGTCTGAAGAGGAAAAAATAGCTAAAAATATGAAAGAACTTGAAAAAACTATTGACCTGGACTATGTGACCCAGGTACCGTTCAGGCTGCCTCAAACATCAGGAGGAGGAACCTCAGTTACCAGGACAGCGCCGCCAACAACAGCACCAGGCTTGGATAAGGGAAAGGGAAAAATGGACGCCGAAGATGAAGCAAAAAAGCAGCAGTCAGAGCAGGGAAAGCAACAACCAGAGCAAGAAACAGGGCAGCAAGAAGAACAAACCGGTCTGCCACAAACTGGGCTGCCAGAAACCACCTTATTGCAGACACCACCCCCTCAAGTGGAGCCCCTAACCACTTCAATTTTACAGACCCCTGCACATGAAGAAAGGGGGACCAAAAGACAAAGAGAAGAGTCCACTCCCCTCAGTGGATCCTCCCAACAACCAGAAGCTAAAAGGCAGAGGGCAGACTCCCCAGAAGTAGAAGACATTACTGAAGATGTCTTCAATGATACAGCCAAGGATAGGGAGGGCAGCCAACACACAGGGACTAGCTCCTTTCAGCAGGAGCAGAATTTACAACTTGGCTTGGAGGTATCATCTTCTTCTCAACAAAGCCAGAAGCTCAAAGGTGCTAAGGCCACCTTCAAAGAAATCAAGGCAGCAAATGAACTATTGAGGGCTGAGGTTTACAAGCAATTTATAGATGCCACTCCAGCCCAACAAGAAAGATTGATGTCGGTCTACGACTTCAAAGAGGAGAAGATGATATTCAGCCATTTCAAACCTAAGGGGCCCAACCCAATGTCCACTGCTGATTTCATCAAAACAAGGGTGGAGGTCTTGGCCAAAGACATACATCCTATGGACCAAATTGAGCTCCATAAGCAGACTGGAGAAATGGTCTATGCCACCTTGGTAGATAAGGCTACACTTGCTCATGAGCTGAAAGAATCCTTGAAGCACACAAATACTCAACTGGATTTTGAGAGATTGTCTTCCAGGGCCAAGGATAACAGGATAAAATCTCTTGAAGAGATTATTGTTGATCTAGGGCATAACCCTAGTGACCCAACCGGGGTAAAAGCCCTCCTGAAGAAAAAAGAGGATGATCTCAATGCCATGAAGAGGAGATTGAAGCTGTCACCTACAGAACATCCTCAGACAGCTGAACTGCAAAAAGAAAAACAAGTTGATCAACAACTTGATCTACTATTGCAGCAGGATCAAAGGATCCAAGAGCTAGAGAAGGAGCTGGAGAAGTCATTACAGGACAAACAGGGAGAATCCACACTACCAACTCCCCCAACAGATTCTACAGCAGCAACAGGCTCTGAGGCAGCAGTGGCCCCTACAACAGCAAATACAGTTGACCAGCCCAGCATAGAAGAACTAACTAAGGCTGTTAAGCAAATGGAGCTACAAGCAGATGAGATAAGGAAGGCAAAAGAAAAACTGGCAGAGATAGATGCCAAGTATGACCAGTCTAAAATGACAGTGGCAGAACAGGGCAGACAGATCAAGACCCAAAAGGACAGAATCAAAGCCCTGGAGAAAGAGCTTGATCTCAAAAACACCATGGCTGAGATCAAGAGGATCTTATGGAATAAAATCACCCAAAGCATGATTAAACAGTGGAAGTCACTCAAAACAATCCATGAACATATGGATTTAATTGTGCAAGCTCAGATAGATATCCAGAGGGCTAAGACAGCACTAGGAAATAGACCTGAACAAGCTAGCCAACTGATAGACTTTCTGAACAGGCAAGACAAAGATGAGCTGGCAGCAGTTGGAATCACCAACAGAACGGAAGCCATCCTTATGACCAAAAAGGTGCTAACACTCAGAGGATATGTGCAGACAGCAGAAAGGAGGAGCTATGAGATACAGACTGAAGTTGAAGACTTCAAGCTCAGAATGGGGATGCTACAAGCAAGAGGAATGCCTAGCCTATTGAGCGGTACAGGGAAATTGATCAACAGAGATCAATTTACAAATAGGATGGCCGCGTACATAGAAAATCAAATCACTGCATCCAGCAGTGCTTCTGAAGAAACTTTTCCTCCTACAGGACAGAGTTTGTACACTCAGCTTGAAGGGTCATTTTTTTATTGAAAATGAAGTTAATCATCTATTTGAAACTCCTCCAAGTTTTTTCAAATACACAGAGCTTGATGAGACATTGATTAAAATGCGAAGGCATCAAATGCCCAAGGAGGACTGGTGGCAAGCCATGCTCCAGATTCTGCCACAGTAGTTTCAAAACTCCAGGTCAAAAGGCAGCTCAGGTCACCGCAAGACAAGTATAAAGTGGTCAGTGACTGGAAAATATCTAAAAGGTGATTCATCACTAACAGTGACAGCTAGCCACATTTTGAAACACACGCCTTCAGCCGACTACAACTGCTACAAATTCAACAGCATCTGACAGATTTTGACAGCTAAAGGACTAAGAGCTACTACTGCATTTACTTCTTCATTTACTTCTTTGGCTACTGCTCACTAGCAGTTGGCAGCATATTTATGAGGCATTTACTCTTCTTTCAGATATTTTTCCAAATGTAAATCCGTATATATCCCCCCCTTAGTAACGCATAAGGGGTTGCTGGAATTTTCTCTTGGATAACTTCCATCTGCTGTAATATTTTCAGAGAATTAATACAAAGGAGGAATGGAACTTCCAGAAGTTTGGTGTATTTGATGTCTTGTGGTGAAGGATGCATGTTACAGGATTCCATGGGTGTTGCATAAAACTATAAGTATTCTCAAATCTCTTGTCGTGTCTGTTTTGAGTCTTTTGTTCTCTTTGTCGTTCTAATGTTTTACACTTGATAGCAAGGTGAAAGGATAGTACCAGGATTTAACCATGTTTACCCTGGACTCAAACTGAGCTATTATATATGTTTTCCTCATATACAGTAACAGAATTGTAATTCTTAATTGCTGCAATTCAAAACTGTGTTTTTATTGTAACAGTCATTCTCAGGGATTCAACTTTTGCCCCTAAGACCTCTGTTTTCTCTTCTTAAAGCTATCTGTTGGGAACATATAGATAAATAGTGAAAATTCTTAAATGCTTTCACTGTTCGTGCTACCTGTTACCAGTCTTTTAATCAAAAATCTGTTCTATTAAACACCCAAATGGCCCTGTAAGTTCCATCTTTCATCTCACAGATTCAAACACATTAAGCCACAGACTCCATTGCCCAATGATATTCAACATATCTAAAAACTACATCACTGAAGTCTAAGGGAATTTCATCAACCGAAACACAAACATGACCTGTACTCAATACCTAGCCTAAAACACCATCACTGTAGATATAAATCATAAAGAGAGAGCCCTCTCTGATCACTGTTTGGCTAGAAACGGTGATTAAAAGATTGGTTAGTGGTTACCCCGGCCGTATTCCCTTGGGAGTCATAGGGAACAACCTGGGTGTTAACAGGTGGGAAGGTAGGACACAAGCTGACTTGAAGAAGCATGGTAAAATTCTTTCTATCTGGATTGAATTTGTTTCTGCAATTAAAAAACAATTCTATCCACTAGCTTATATGCAACAAGCTATGACGAGTTGGAAAACTCTTCGCCAACTAAAGGGGCAAAGTGTACAAAGCTACACCCAAGAATTTAGAAAAAGAGCTTTGATTCTAATCATCTCTTTAGACTCACTTGAAACTTTGCTGAAGTATATAGGTGGTCTACATAGCTATTTGAGGCGCACCATTCTCATGTTTAATCCTACTAGCATAGATGAGGAATCTGTTCAAGCTACTCATCTAGAGGCTAGAGGCAAGAATGCGAACCCAAAATTTGGGGGATCATCAAAACCCACTGCAAGAAAGAACAAGGAAAAGAGGAAGCAGAAATGGAAAGAGAGGAAGGAAAATTTTGTATAGAAGGCCAAACCTTCATGAACTCACTACAAGAAGGATGGACATGATTATGAACATTGTTGGTCTTTGCATCCGGAGCTGAAACCCAAGAAGTTTTATGGAAAAAAGAAGATTGTTGTTGCTATACAGAAAGATTTGGGGTCAGACTCAGGTGATGAAACAATAATCAAAACCACAGGTATAAAAGGTAAAAATTCTGAAGCATCTACTAGTAATTCTGCCCAAACTATTGATAGTGAAGAAAATGAGAGGAAAAGGCATGATATTTTTCATATTAGAGTTATTTCCAAGCATCAAAAGATGGATACTTTGTTGGATAGTGGCTCACAAGTAAACTTGATTTTTGAAGCAATTGTAAAGAAATTGAGACTACTAACCACACCTCACAAGAAGCCATATCCATTAGGTTGGGTATGTGATAAAGCAAAGCTACAAGTGACTAGACAATGTAAACTTAGGTTTTCTTTTGGGTCAACATTTCTAGATGAGGTTGAGTTAGATATCGTTCCCTTGGATGTATGTGGAATTGTTTTAGGAAGTCCTTACTTATATGATAGAAAAGCCATTTTCTATAGGGCTGAAAATAAGTATCAACTCATTAAAGATGGAATCGAATATATTGTAAGAGCTCATAAACTCAAGAATAATTATACTCTCATAAACTCAGGGCAGATGAAAAGAATTGTAAATTCATGCAAGAAATTTTTGCTGATGGTTGTATAGGAAAAGAAACCTGATAAAATCAATGTATTTGAAGGCTGTGATGCTAAACAGCAAGCTGATTTAGAAAAATTTGTTTCAGAATACGATATTCTATTTCAAGAACCTAAAGGTTTGCCACCCAAAATGGAAATTTTACATGATATTAATCTGCAGGAAGATGCTCCATTGCCTGACATCAGAATGTACAGGTTATCCGCTTCAGAGAATGCAGAAATCATGAAGTAGGTACAGGAGTTGCTTGAGAAAGGGTTCATAAGACCAATCACATCACCATGCAGATCTCTAATCATGTTGGTGAGAAAGAAAGATGGTTCGTGGAGGATGTGCATTGATTATCGAGCACAGAATAAAATAACGATCAAGAATCGTTATCCCCTTCCTCGCATTGATGATATATTGGATCAGTTGAAGGAAGCTGTTTACTTTTCCAAGTTGGACTTGCTTAGTGGTTACCATTAGGTCAGAGTAGCAAAGCAAGATGCATGGAAGACTGCTTTTAAAACAAAGCAAGGGCTGTATGAATGGCTAGTTATGCCTTTCGGCTTGACTAATGCTCCTGCCACTTTCATAAGAGTTATGAATGATGTACTCAGGCCTTTTATTGATGATTTTGCAATTGTATATCTATATGACATTCTTGTATTCAGAAAAACATGGGAAGAACATTTAAAGCATGTAAAGTAGACTCTAGATGTTTTGAAGCAAGAAAATCTCTATGTTAAATTATTAAAATGTGAATTTGGCAAAACATCTTTAAATTATTTGGGTTATATTGTAGGGGGTGGTGAATTGAAGATAGATCCCTCTAAGGTTTCAGTCATTGTAAACTGGCCTAAACCCAAATCTGCTACAAAAGTTCGAAGCTTCCTAGGAGCAACACAATATTGGAGAAAGTTTATTGCTAACTTTTCCTTAATTGCAGCTCCCTTACATGCTCTAATAGGAATGAACAAGGTGTTTCAGTGGGGAGGCAAACAACAGAAATCCTTCGACACCTTGAAGGAAAATATTAGTACCGCACCAATACTAGCATTGCCAAATCTTCAACAACCATTTGAGATCGAAACTGATGCCAGTGACTATGCCATGGGAGCAGTGTTGATGTAACATGGTAAACCCATATGCTACCATTATGAGACTTTTAATTCTGATGTAGTTAATTATCCTACATATGATAAACAATTGTATGCATTAGTCCAGAGTGCGAAGAAGTGGAAACATTACTCAGTGGGAAAAGAAATAAATTATACATACTGATCATCAACCACTTCAGTGTTTGCACTCACAAACTAAATTACAGCAATCAAGACACTATATGTGGATGGGTTTCCCACAACAGTTTCATTTAGTCATCAGATATAAAAAGGGCATACACAATAAAGTTGCAAATATGTTATCTAGACCAATTATAAAAGCATCTACTATACTTAAGCATAACTCAGTAATGCACGAAAGCTACATTGAACAATATGCTCAAGATATAGACTTTAAAGATGGATATGCAGCTTTAGGTAATGGCAAAAAGGTAGAAGAATTGGATTACTATGTTAAAGACCAACCCTTGTATCATTTGGGTCAAAACTATGCATTCCACAAACAAAAAGATTTAACATAATTAGGGAGGCACATACTTCTATGATATCAGGTCATTTTCATGTAAGTAAAATAGTTGCACAGCTGCAAAGATACTGCTATTGGCCAAGAATGCATGAAAAAGTTTCTAGATATGTAAGAGGGTGTACCATGTGTGCTAAAAGTAAGCCCAACAATAGAAAACTAGGCTTGTACACTCCATTACCAGTCCCTTCCCATCCTTGGGAAAGTGTTTCCATGGATTTTGTTGGGGGATTGCCAAAATCTAAAAAGGGACATGACTATTTATATGTTATTATGGACATGTTAAGCAAAAAGTGTATTTTAATACCTTGTAATAAGCAAATTACGGCTGGACAATTAGCGAAGTTGTTCTTTCAGCATGTCTAGGTGCATTTTGGGTTACCCACTTCTATAGTATCTGGTCGAGACTCCCAATTTGTTGGGAAGTTTTGGTCAAGTCTGTGGGAATTAATGGACACCAGACTAAACAAAAGAACAACCTTTCACCCACAAACAGATGGCAAAACAGAGGTAGTCAATAGGACAGCGATCCAGTTGCTCAACGGTTATTGCAGCCGGCATCCCAAGCTTTGGGATGAACATTTATGTTATGTGCAACATCCTTAGAACCATGTTAAACATTCTTCTACACAAAGATCTCCTTTTGAGACCTGTTTTGGTTTTATACCAAGGTCTCCCTTGGATTTTGTCTTTGAAAAAGACATAGTAGTTGCTGGACACAGTGATGTGGACAAAGCAACAAGATTCATTGAATAGATCCAATAAATTCACTAGACAGTGCAGGAACAGCTGGAAAAGAGCCAAGCCAAATACAAGGCAAGGCATGATAAACATTGGGTGGAGCACAACTTCCAAGTTGGTGATCAAGTTTGGATGTATATCAATAAGGACAGAATGCAAGGTGAAGGAAAGAAGTTGAAGCCAACAAGGTATGGGCCTTTTAAGGTACTTGAGAAAATTGGTGAGAACAATTTCTGCCTTGATCTGCCAGCATACATGCACATCTATTTAGTGCTAAATGCAGAAAACTTAAGACTCTTTGAACCTTCATTAATTGAAGATCCCGAAGAGTAAAGTCAATTGCCTTCCATTGATGATCTGTTGCCTGAACACCTCAACCAGCTGCAGGAAGATATAGTTCTGGACAGGAAGGTGAGGACTATGCGTAGAGGGGACGTGGACTACCTTAAGATCAAGCTCAAAGGTTCGAAACCCAGTAGTGCAAAATGGATGGATATTGGGCAAGTGAGGCAACTGTATCCTCACTTAAGCGATGCTTGAAAACCAACTTTTGGTGGTCCAAAAGCCTTTTTTAGTGGGAAGGAGTGATCCAAATGGATCCAAGAACACTCTCTAAGTCTTGAAAACTCGAAAAATCATGCCAAAGACCAAAGAAAACCACATGAGAAAACCTTTTAGAATGGAAAAAAAAACTATCGGGAGGAGAAAACACGTGAAAACAATGGAAAAATAGAGTATCAGAGGCAGAGCAAATGAATGCACAGTAGCCATCAGATCTGGCTAATCAACAGTCCAGATATGATCGGCAACCACAATCAGCATAGGAAAATAGCAGATATCAGTGCAGACCACATGACACTTGCGATGGCGACCAACAATGTCAACTAGGACTATCGATCAAGTGCACAGATTGACAGCCCACGTTGCATCGCAGGATCGATATCGGGGATTACAAGAATGCTTACAACGGATGGGGTTATCACAATATGCGATTGGGATCAATCGCATCACGATATCACATCGGAGCAACACCATGGAGCGGGACCGATACACATGTATATGTGAGATCCGATGAACCAGACCCGATGGTTTTATCAATATTATTCCATAAATTTAGAGATTCGTAGCAAGGCCATTTTCAATGTAATTTTGCGATTTTTGTTTATTAAATGAAATGCGAAGGATGAAGGCCAATGTGATAAGCCAGGCCCGAAAGGGTTCCTTAAGGCGATTATATATTGTTTCAAGTCTGGAGAAAAGCCATTTCTAATGTATTTTCACAGTTTTAACGTATTTCCAAAAATACAAAGGGGACTTTGGAGCAGGACCATTGCGACATGCGATGGCGACTTACAGGCGGACCCAATAGGAGAATAGGGTGGATTTAAGGACTTTTGAAGTCCAAAATGAACTATGCTTTGGCGGAATTTCACAGTCGTGAATGCATTTTATTGTGTTAAGTAGGAAACGGCCGTGTTTTGGAATTCAAAGGGTTTCAAGGGATTGAGACACTCTTACGCTGCAGAATAGGTGGACACCTCCTCTTTAGGCATTATACAATGATTGTGTAACGCTAGAAGATGGATTTGAAGCAGACAAATTCCTGGGAGACAGAAATCCAAGAAGGAGAATCGCGGCCCAAATTGGCTTTAAAGCCACAGATAGAGAGCAAACATGACAGGCAGTATTGAAGGCAAATGCCGAGACAAAGTTAGGATAGAGACGGAGAGCATTGAGAGAGTTTGTGTACTCAGAGAGTCTTGAGAGGTTCAAGCAAAGCTCTTGTTGTTTCATCTATTGTGTGTGAGGCTCAAATTGAGCTCACTATTGTAAAAAAATCTGCTTGAAGACATAATAGAGAGGCCACCACTGAAAGCTAGACCAGGAAATGTAGCCCAGGAGTATTGGGTGAACTCCTCATTAAATTTGTTGTGTTATGTGTTGTTTATTATGTTTTGTTTATTGCTTCATTGTCTGTGTATTTCGCAATCTTATCGATCCATTGCATAAAATAACATAGACGAATCCATGCACATAAGTCTTTAATACCTTATTAATTGTCTTAGCTCTCATTATCAGATCATTTGGGGGGACTATCAGACCACTTGCCGATTTACCTTGAAGTTAGAGGAGGTATGAATAAACCCAAAGCACCATACAAGTTCAACTCAACATGGTTAAAATATGAAGACTACATCAAACTGGTAACTAATTATTGGAAGTCCCACCCTCCTGCTATGGGTGGGAATATAGCTAAAGGTTTTGCCCACAATCTAAGTGAGCTTAAGAGGTTATCAAAAATATGGGCACACAACAAGAGGCTGATGGATGAACAAACCCTGAGGGACACTAAAGCTGAGATTGCAGAGCTAGAGGATGAACATGGAAGGGGATACACAACACCAGCACAAAAGGAGAGGCTCACAACCTTAGTAGCGTAAAGAGGAAAAATACTGAAAGATAAAGAGGAATCATGGATGCTGCGAAGCAGATCCATTTGGCTCCTTGAAGGCGATGATAACATCAAATTATATCACAATTTTGCCAATGGAAGAAAAGAAATTAATGCCATTTGGCAATTGAATAATGAACTCGGCAACATAGTGAATTCCTTTCAACACTTAGCCTGCCTTGGCACATCTCACTTCAAATAGCTCTACAGAGCTCCCCTCAATGCATCATTGGCTGAAATCATCAGAGTGGCACAATTGTTTCCCCGGTTCATGGACCAGGAGGATGCTTTGGACCTCAAAAAGGCTGTCACTATGGGGGAGCTTGAAGCCACTCTAAAATGGTTCAAGAAAGACAAGAGCCCAGGACCAGATGGCTGGCCGGTTGAGTTTTACACTGCTTTTTTCGAACTTCTTGGAGAAGACCTACTCAAGGTCATTAAATATTGCAGAATCACTGGGTTGATGTACGAAGCTTTCAACACCACATTTATTGTGCTCATCCCTAAATCTGATAACCTTGGCTCTTTTGAAGACTTCCGTCCCCTCTCCCTCTGTAACTGTATCTACAAGATCATTGCCAACCACCTTCATCCCATTTTATCCTCACATATCTCCTCTAAACAATTCGCTTTCCTTCAGGACCATCAGATCCATGAAGTTGTTGGAACGACACAAGAGGTTCTGAATTCTATACAGATGAAGAAGCTGAAAGGTATGATTATCAAGGTAGACCTGTCAAAAGCTTTAGATCTAGTTGGTTATATATTGGAATTCTCTTAACTCATCTTGGTGTCCCCATAGAGTTTATACAATGGATCATGTGCTGCATAACAAATATTACATTTGGCGTCCTTATCAATGGGTCAACATCCCCTTTATTTCACTCAGAAAGAGATCTTAGGCAGGGATGCCCCCTCTCCCCTCTATTATTTTTTCTCATTATGGAGGGCCTCATCAAACTCATCTTGGAAGAACACAGGATGGGAAGGCTATGGGGCATCAGGATTACAGACAGCTGCATACTGACCCATCTCCTCTTTGTAGATTATGTGTTGATATTCCTTAATGGAGGTATAGGGGATCTGACCGATCTACAGAATATCATGGCCATATTCTGAACTGCTAATGGTATGGAAATCAATAGCCTAAAGTCCACTTTATCGGTTTCAAGATGCACACCTCATGAAATACAGTTCGCCCTCCACATATTCCCATTCACTCTTCTGCAGTTGGATGATGGACTTAGGTACTTGGGTTACTAGCTAAAACCCCTCAGATACAAGATTGCAGATTGGACATGGTTAATTTCTAAGTTAGATAAAAGGCTTAATATCTAGCAACACAAGTACCTCTCTAGAGCGGGCCAACTGGTTCTTATTAAAGTTGTACTGGAAGCTACACCTATATAATGGATGTCCTTATCTTGGATCCTTAGGGGTATAATCCCTCGCATTCAAAATCTCTACTGTAGATTTCTTTGGAAGGGAAAACAGTCGGAAGAATATTTTCCTCGGCTAGATGGGACTTACTAGCACTACCAAAGAAATGGGGGGGTTGGGGAATTAAACGACTGGATGATTTCTCTACTGCACTGGCTGCTAAGCTAGGATGGAAACTGGTCACTACATGTAGCTTATGGAAAAGGGTGGCATACTCGAAATATATATCTCCTCACAACATGATGGACTAGATTCATCGACCCAACTGGAATAATATTGGGATATCTATCATATGGAAAGCAGTAATAAACTCCCTACCCCTCATCCGAGATGGGATCACTTGGAAAATACAATTTGGCTCAAGGGTGCACATTTGACTAGATCCCTGGATCGGAAGAAACAACTCACAAAGGCTCCCACAAGAATTGATGCACCTACTCAACATTGCAGGTATCATTAATATTAACCATACTTCGGATTGAGAGCACTCCACCATATTTCAATAGGAATGGAAGACTACTCATCAACTACATCTCCCACATCTACCATCAACATTGGGGGAATACATTGTTGCACTAACTGAATCACATATCAGGATCATAGAGGGGGAAGATGAGATCATATGGGCTCAAGAAAAAAATGGTATATACTCTCCAAAGGAAGGATACCTCTGAATCACTATCGTCTATAGACCACCAATTGTTGAACATTAGTGGAAGCATCTATGGAAACTAAATGCGCTCCCTAGAATGAGATTGTTTATGTGGACAATACTCAAGAACAAGGCCCCTATGTGGGACAACCTGAACAAGAGAGCTCATCATGGTCCATCCTGGTGTTGCATATGCAAGAACATCACAAAACCTATTGCCCACCTCTTCCTTACTTTCTTGATCACTATGGATCTCTAGAACACCACCTTTCAGGCCATCAACATACATAGTCAATAACATGGTACATCTATTTTGGATGCATGGATATCATGGTGGATAAATGCTGCTCCAAATAAGGCTAAGAACCTACCCCTCCTCCTCTGTTGGGTGATATGGATAGCATGAAACCAATACATCTTCCATAATACCATACCTCATTGGCCCTCCATCACTGCCCAAATTCTAGCCACCTATAACTCCATTCCTGACGACGATGCAGCTCCTGCCTATAGGAACATTATCCCCAAGGTCATCAACTGAGACTACCCCTGGGCGTATTTCGATGGATTTTCACAAGATGCAGGTTGTGGGGGGTGCCATATTATACATTTCCGCCTCTCATTACTAGAAAATCCAAATGGGATTGGGAAGGGGCACCAATAATCATTTTGAGCTGATCACCCTAAGACATCTCCTACACTTTGTCATGGAGAAACATTGCAGAAATATACAATTTTTTGGGGACTCCAAGGATGTTATCAACTAGATAAACAACACACCAAACTGTCATGCATTTTCTTTAAGACATATTTTGGAGGAGGCACACAGAATCATTAGACATTTTGATCATTTTGTTTATCTCCATATCTACAGGGAACACAATTAGCTTTCCGATCAACTATCCAAGGAAGTTGAAAACTATCATTGTGGTACATGGATGATTTAGGAGCAGGAGGACGATGAACAATATCAGTACTACCACTGCCCATATATGGACCACACAACATAACTGGCTCTAAGGGGCCTGATTTACATGTTTATTTTTCTTAATTTATCAGACACAAATGTATATTTCGATTTACTAGATGTATATATATGACAGATAACAATACTCCCTGCGAGGAGTTTTTTGACCTCTTTAAAAAACACAGTAGACAAGTTTCTCCTTGCATGGAGAATCAAAGATCCTTTTTTTGATACATTATATTTTTTATAGGCGAACAACCTCACCATATAGCATATGCAACTGCATCTACAATATGTAATTTTCTCATATCAATGAAAATTACGATTTTTCCAAGGGGAAAAAATATAGAATTCTAATTAAATAGAGCATATCTCTCAATTTAACTAGATCTAACCAACTCCTAAAAGTTAAAAAAATACTTAAACTTATAATTATCCCTAATACTTATAAAAATTAAAAATTATATTGTCTAACGATTCCATATAATCAACATTACATGAGATAATCTAAATTAATCATTTATATAGTGTAAGCTAATCATTTCATCCACATACATGTCCTAATGCTTCAACCTATCGAAGGGTTGGTTGTTCATGGGGATCCCCTTTAGTACACATCACACCTATCTTTGCAATAGCACAACAATTCCATGCCCCATAAATTCATTTACATCATGTGATTCCCAATCATCATCGTCTTCTTTCCTTCTAATCTCCTCCACCAAATTCCTATCAATCGCCTCCAACAATCTGTTCGGGAATACATTTCCCAACCAACTCTGCAATGATTTCCCTTCTTTCGAGAAAAATGGATCTATGGGCTTCTTTCCTATTATCATTTCGAACACCAAGATACCGTAGTTGTATATGCTCCCTTTCATGGATGGGTGCCCTCCTGTACTATATATGTGTGTGTGTGTGTGTGTGTACACACACACACACACACACACACACACACACACATACATATACATATATCAATTAGTGACTCATATAAGTTTGTTGTATTCACCTCCTGATGTGGTCAATTGTATAACCTTAATAGCAACGATTCTACCATTTTCTAATACACCCTTATACACTAACCCATGGGCACCACGTCTATGAGACAAATTCCTTTAGAATGCTTTAGAATTCCCAATTTTCCATTATTCACAAACAATGGGTGAAAATCCTAGATATTCGAATATAAAAACCATCAAACATATTGCACTAAGTAGAAGGAGAGTGTAGTAAGTTTAAGGTTGGAAATAATGATGCAACAATTCATCAAACATCCACCAATCAAATCCCTATGGATGCTCTATATGGATGACATGTGGTGGGGTATAATACCCTATAGGGAAAGGTCAGATGGAAATGTTCCATAGGGCATTGACAAACGATGAAAAATTATAGAGGAATTACCCCTTTCGAATTGAATACGTCTAAACATTCTACTTTATAAGAATTTTCTAGTAACCATCACCAAAATCTAATTAAATATTGGTTGGTTAAACTACAATTTAACTTGCTTAAATTGCATTTTTGAATGCAATAAGGTATTTAATACCCTAAAAACCCCTTATCACAACCAACTTGTGAAATCTCAATAACTCGTATTTGTAAAACCAACAATTTGCTAAATTTTTTACCAGATTTTGAGTAAAAGTGATTAGAAAAATGTACCCAAGAAAAATAAAAAAGTGGAATGTTTTGTACTACTATACAAATGGTAAGTTGGCGTAAGTAGCATACTCTTAACATGGAAAAGGGAGTGCCAAATTGAATCCAAATGGTGACATTTATCAAATATAGGAGGTTTTTTTTTTATGTTCCATGAATATTCGATAGAGGCTTTACATAATGTCAAAATTAGGAATGAATTGAGAGTCATCGATACATTTTAATGTTATTCTTGTGGGTTAGCAATACAACTTAATGAGATTCGAAAAATGATTACATTAGATGAGATCAATAGGTCACAGTGCAATAAAATCAAAGAAGACACTATCCTCGAGTGCATACATGGTGATTAATGCTCATTGTTATATACCCTCACCCTTGGGATTACTTTCATCTTCCTCACTAGTGAAACCATAACCCTTCTTATGTTCTTTCCATAGCCAATTTGGAACTTTATATTACATTTTGAAATAATATTTACATATCTTGAGTACACCATGGAAGGTACTACCACATGGTACATAGAAAACATGCTTAGCACAATTACATGCCTCACAACTCAGTAGTTGGTGGCCTTGCACTATACACTAGGAATTGGCATGAGATATTTACATGACTTACACATGGGTTCATGTATTTAAGCTCATATAGTTTGGTTTCCGTCATCATAAATAATTATTTACAATTTATACATAATTTAATTTAATAGATCCAACGGGTCAAAAATGGAGTACAAAAGTTGGCATAATCATATAGGAATATCAACAAGGAGAAAGCACTACTCCTAAAGATAATCGTCCAAGGGATAATAAACATTGGGAAATCCTAACTTATGAGTTTTATTACTTGCTCAAACACTCAATGGATGTATATCAATGCTACTCCTTGCCTTGATAGGAGTTGTAGCTTTCAACATAGAATCAACTACTATCTATACATCCCTTACGATGCATATAAAGGAAACATTGCATCCTTTACAAGGAGAATCATTGGAAGTATTCCAAGAAGAAACAAAACACATTCACAATATTTTCATTAATGGGATTAGCAATATAAGGAATTTTCTGCAAATTGAGAGCCACTTATGTGAGCCTTTATCATAAAATATCAATTTCAGATTTATTTTTCATTATAATTTTTTTTCATAGACATAGGCCAACTATGACCAATTATAGACAAACCATCAAAATTAGATCAACACAAGGTGAGAATTTGTAGACAATATTCATTAGTGTTTTAAACTTGCAAACAACCTACCAACAATAAGGTAAATGGAGCATGTTGTCTTTACTTTTGCCATGTGTTAACAAATATTAGGAATGCAAATCCAATTAGACAAGATTGAAAGCTTCTTAACTCTATAACAAGCACATTATTGTTAAGAATAAAAAAAACATCTTTAATGAATGAAGATACATACCTAAAATGAATACACAATATTCTAATGTTTAATGAATCAAATGTCAATCCAAGAAAGTAGTATGAGTATTTCACTTGTGGAGATCAAAAGTATTTGTGATATTAAATATGCAAGACTATGAGTAATGTTGTCATACAAGTTATGGGCTAGTATAAAATTAGTAATAAAATTTTGAGAAAATTCATCCCAACTATTATCACATATGAATTAGGCCCTTCCAACTTATCACCTTATAGGGTTATAAAATTTTATAATTATATTAAATCTCTATTTCACACAAAAAAATATAACATACCAATTCTATCTATAAAATAAATTAATAAAAAACAAATCTTGAATCATTAACTACACATAAATCCCAAAATTAATACATAATCTTCAGTGTACAAAATAAATTGTTTAATAATAATTATTCTTAACAACCAAAAACTAATAAAAAAGCATGATATAAAAAGGATAAAATGGACTTATTGAAACTATTCATAAGATTATTCTTAACAAAGTATTTTTCCACTTGATATTATAAGTCGCATTCCATCATTATTACATTGAAACCACTAAAAAATATCTTATTCAATAATCATTATTCTAAACCACTAGAAAAACATATTATTCAATGATCAATATTCTTAATGACGAAGTAAATATATAATTCAAATGAAAATATGTATATTTATTTTTCCTATCTTGAAGAAGAATGACATTAAAAAAACAAGTTATTTGAATAGAATGGTTAACAAAACTATCATATTTTAATTAGAAATTTAGAAAAGAGTTTTACATTAATTTAAAAATGATACACATAAATACATGTATATTATTTTAAGATGAGAAATTATTTAGATTACATAATCAACTAATTGAGTGGTTTCTCAAACCCATATCAATATACAGAGCTAATTCACTAAAAATATCTTTCTAAATCTAAATAAATCTAAGCAATTCCTAAAAACTTACTCCTCTAACATATAATCACATTTTAAATAAAAATTATATAATCTAATCATGTTATGTCATCAACATTAAGTGGAATAATCTAATCAAATCATTTTCTTCTATTGATATGTAGAATTTTAGAAAACATTTTTATATTAATTAAATAATGATACACATAAATACATGTATATTATTTTAAAATAAAAAATTATTTAGATTACATACTAAACTAATTGAGCACTGTCTCAATCCATATCAATATACAAGACTAATTAACTAAAAAATAACCAATTCCTAAAAACATACTCCTCTTACATATAATGTTGGGTCCCTATAATACTAGTGATTACCCCATTACTATTGTAGTTATACCCCTTATTTATATTGTTGTGACCCTATTACCCCCATATTGTTATTACTGTGCCCCGTAGAATCCCTCTATTGTTATTTTTGTGGGTTTATATTATTATTGTTAGGTCGGCTGGATTATATTGTGACTCCTTAGACTCCTATATATAGAAAGGAGGTTTTGTCATTTGAATCATCGAAGAATTGTTCATTTATGTAATGTAAAGGAGGTTTCCCCCTCGAAGAGGCTGAATTCTAAGGCGTTGATCTATCTTTTCTATCTTTTCTTGAGCTGGTTTCATAACATATAATCACATCTGAAATAAAAATTATATAGTCTAACAATTTTATGTCATCCACATTAAGTGAAATAATCTCATATATAGGTTAACTATGGAGTAACTTAATCTAATCATTTTCTTCCACAAACATATCCTATTCAAATTATGAAATGGTTTGGTCCATCACTTGTCTAAGATGGTTTACCTATTTTCTAAACTCTTATTGATTTTGGCATCTATTATAGACATTTTTGAGCACTGCAACCCCAATCATAAATGTCCATAAACCAAGGGATCTTAAGTCCCTAAAAGTATTGTTCCAACCCCTAAAAGAACAAGGTCAGCTGATTACATCATCTCCCAGAAGTTCTCCATGAAAAACTACTCAGAACTGGTCAAAATTGGACCATCTCACCTGCTCCATGGTCAAAGTGAACTGCATCCCACCTAAATGCACACGAGAGGTGTGATGCATACTGAAAAGCCCTTCTATGGGGTGCGATGGGCGAGAGTGGACAAATGGCAGGGTCAATCTTTGAGGTGGAGGATCATGGAATCTTCCAGAAACTTCTCCTGTGACACTTGCCTCTCTGCATTCGCCCAGGGATGAGTAAGAGATCATCAATCTCCAAGTGGAATCAAGAACTATCAGAGAGAGGACACTAATCAAATCTCAGAAGCTGACTCACCCCCCTTTCAAACATCTATATATGGATCCCTCATCCCAGAGATCCAGGGGCTGGAATTTTGTATCTTGTAAGGAAGTGCTGCTGGTTTCTTGGTGTAACATCATAGTGTTGGGTGGTCTAAGTTTTTCATGAGGTGAAGAAGGGCTTTCTTGTTGAGAGGATGACGCTCGGTCAGAAGAATTGGTTGTAATCCTCTTTGCTATTCTTGATTATTAATAAAGCTATTCAAGTTTTCCTCCACATTCTTGTATGATTGATGATATATGCATTTGTGTGGTCAACATATATCTGGTCCTATATTGTTTATGATAGTAGATCTATGTTCTTGGATAGTGTTACGCTGCTTTGATTCTATATGTACTCTCTGAAGCAGGGTAAATGAGGAAGCAAGTGGCAAAGATCTATCAGAAGGGAAAGGAATCAAGAAAGGAACCAAGCGCAAGACAAAGTTTGGTCTCCTTCTTTCCCCTCTTATCAACCTCTCATAAAGGAAAACGAAAGTGGTTTTAGTTTGTTTGTTTCTAAGGTAGCTACTAGCTTTAGTGGGACTAGAAGCTCTGCATAGACACTAGATTCATGATAAAAAAATGGAGACTCCGTTGGGGAGCGAATAGATTGTTTGTTTCTCTATATTTTTTTTCTTTATAAACTTACAGACGAAGCCTGAAGTCAAGCCAGCTAGCCTTCAAACTGCATTTGCTATGCAAGTGCAAACTAGATCAATGTTGCTTCAGTATATCTCTGGGTTTTGTTTATGAACTAAACAATCGATTTAAAAGCTCTCTAATTGCCCTTGTGGTGGCTCTAGTAACCTCCTTAGATCTACCCCTGTGATTTATTTACTTATTATCACTTGCTCAGCCAAAATCCCTGAACTGTGCTGCAAACTATGATCAAGAACTGGATCAAAAGTCTCGCACTGTACCATCGCACCCTCTCTTCAAGGATATTAGTATGCGTCGCACTTCCCGTGTGTTGTAGGTGGGATGCATACTGGAATCCCTGTGTAACAGCTGCGCTGATCAGAAAGGGCTAATTTTGCCTTCAGACTTTGGTTTTTTCACTCTTTTCAGCTCTATTCAGGAGTTTTACTGTCTGCAATCAGTATACCTCTGTTGGAAACCCCCTTCCTTGCCATTATTCCGCCTCCATTGTGCAAAGAAATGTAAATGTTTTTACGTATTGTGATCCATTTTCAGTTCTCTTTTACAAAGAAGTAGCGTAATTGAACTGTCGTTTCTTGATCTAGAAGTGTCGCAAGTGTCGTTTTCAGTCATAGAAGAGAATCCGATTGTTCTTGATATTCAATTACACTGTTACTCTTGTATTTGATTTGAATTAATAGTTTTTCAAGTGTCGAAAGCAAGTTTTCAATTCCAAATCACAAAGTGTCGTCATTGTCTTCATTTTGTCTTGAAAAGAAACTTGTTAGTAATGTCGCTTTGAAAAATAATTCAGATTTGCGCTTAGCTTTCTTTTTATCATTCACACATTAAGAAGGCTGAAAACAAATACATGCATGTGCATTTGCATTTAGACTGTTTGTTGGTTTGATTTAGGATGGTGCATATAGTGTGTGCTCTCTGCTCTATGTTGAAAGAATATCGTCTCTCTTTCCTTAGTAGCTAGGATTTTCATTGCAAAAACAAGATTAAACGATTGTTTATCATCTTAGATTTCATTTCAGGAATTATATATCTACATCACACGGTGAACCTGAAATGAAAATTTCTTAAGCAAGATCAACCGTCAAATAAATTTAATGAATCTAAAAACGCTTTGGAATCTAACGCACAACATTTAGAAGTCTAGGCTAGAGACGTATTTCGGCGTCGTAAAGCCTGGTAACTGTTGTTTTCATTGTTGGTTGGGTGATTCCTCCACTTTGAGACGATAAGTGCCAGTATGGACTTGTTCTCCCACGTAGCATCGAGTATATATTGGGAGACCACAATAGGATTTATCCTTTATCCATAGGAAGCCGTGTCTGCCGCCCTATCGGTCGCAATGCATTGAACACAACATTCGGGAAGATTGACTGTCGTACCGTAAAAAGTATTCTGCAGTTTTGTGATTGGTTCGGTAATCCCTCTGTCTAGATTTCTAGAGTAGTCTCTTTTGTTCCTTTTCAGACTCCTTAAAGGAAAAGGTCCATCTGAGCACTTGTCACTTCAAGCTCATTAAAAATCGAAGGCAACTAGAGTCATCTTTTGTTTTTTCTCGACTCTTAAAAATTGAAAAAACAAGTTGTGTCAAAGCGTCTAAAATTCATTTAATTCGGAAGCATATTTCCCCTTGATTTTTAGTTGATCGAGTAATTCGCAATCATGGAAGAAAGTCAATTGAAACCCCATCGTTCGCAGAGGCTTACGATTAAACCATCTTTGTCTCGAGAATCAAAACTATTACGGACGAAGTGAACTCGTTTAACTGGTTCCAAATCTCCTGGTAAAGTTAGAACAAGTGTTCCAACACCATCGGAAACTCTGGTTACTCCAATTATTTCTGGTATCCCTACCTTTATAGAAGAAGTTCCGCAGCCACCAAAGGACGATAGAGCTGATCCTAGTGTGAAGGTAAACACTTGTATTACTGAACCAACTCCATCTACAGCTGATTCGGAAGGTGTTATTCCCCAAACATCTGTCGTTGTACATTCTATACCTTCTTCGGCACCAGAAATATTTTACGGACCTGACGGTCTACCTCTTCCACCTGGTCTAATTTCTATAGAAGAGATTGTGGAGGATCCTCCATCTAGTACTCCATCGCAATTTGGAGTTGGGATCACCCTATATCCTTCTTCATCAGAAATTAGTCTATCGTTATCGGAAGCTCCTGTAGAATCGCTAAGAAATCTTTTGGATAGACTAGAAATGTTTAAACAACCGTCAACATCTAGGACTGTGTCATCTGACACAGCGACGACAGAACTTCCTGCTGTCACTCCAACAATGTTCGCTGGTATACCATCTGTCCCAACTAGCTCTCAAACGCTAGATGGGGCCCACTCAGGGGCTATTTCGACAGTATGGTCTGTTCCTATTTGTTCATCCGAAATAATTTCCCGGAACTCTTACGTTGAGTCTCAGCAAATTGACCCTTCACGGTGTCAATTTGGGCAGTCCAGTCCTCAAGGACAAACAATTCCTTTGAGTACCGGATTACCACCGTATGGGGGGCGATATACCCTTTCATTGTCTCCTCCAAGAGGACAACCATACGAGAGTTCACAACAAAATTCAGGTTATGTTGGAATTACATCTAGCGGTTGGGTGCCAATACTGCCTCAACAACCAAGAGTTGTATACTCGATGCAACAATGTTTACCTATGTCTAATATACCAACTACGCCGACTATTGTGACGGTACTGCAAGTACAAGCGTTGCCTGTTGTATTCCAACCTCAGGTTTCTCAGGTTGTAATGCAACAACCTCTTGTCCTTGCGACTCAACCACAATCGCCAACTAGTGGAATGACATAGGCGCAAACAAGTACAATTACCCCTCATCTTGGTCAAACAGCCAGTATTGGACAACAACACATGGCTTCACAACCATGGCTGGTGCAATATCAACAACTGCAATTCCAACAAGTTTACTAAGGATCCGAGCAACAAATCTTTGCAAATAATGGGCAGCCATATATTCAAAACGGTCAAAATCAACCATTCTACAATGGTTATGCCCATCAACCTTACCAAAGTTACCAACATCAAATGCATTATGCTGGTATGCAAAGACCAACTGCTCAGGAAATTCCATCTTATCTTGGGTATGCTTCGCCAAACCTGAATCAACAGTTACCCTTCGTGGCAACTTTAGAGTTACCAGATCTAAATCGGATAACGAACGATCCAATTGCTTACGCCCCTTGGTGGCCAGTGATTCCACATAAACTTCCGTCAGATATTCCTAAATTTAATGGAAATCCGGGTGAAGACCTGTCGAATCATGTGATGACCTTTCATCTATGGTGTTCTTCAAACACCATAAACGATGATTCGATTAGGCTTCGCCTTTTTCAGAGAACGTTAACTGGTCCGGCAACAAAATGGTATATCGAATTACCTAGAGCTTCGTTTGATAACTTCAGTACCCTAGCCACAACCTTTTTAACCCATTTTCAGTTACTGATAAGGTACAAAATGAGAACAGAACGCCTTACCAATTTCAAACAAATGACGGCCACTCACATATCCGATCATATTCATGAGTGGCGAAGTCGTCGTAGAATGGTAAAAACATATGTTCCTGATCAGCTTTTAGCTGAATGGTTTATTAAGTCATTATTACCTTCCATTACAAAAGATGTGGCAAAAGGAGGAGTCATCACCGAAGAGCAAGTTATTTCTCTTGCACAATATTTAGACTTGATTTATACTCAGTCTGGCATGCTCTATGATAAAATCCCTAACGCTCCTAGACCGGAATTTTCCATTCCTCCTCCTCCTAAATCAAACAATGACTCTCATGCCGGCGATGGCGTGATTGGTACAACAGACATGAAATCAACAAAGGCTACATCTAAAAAGGCCTGTAAGATTTCTGGTCAAAATGCAAAAGAAGAACTTCTCACCTTGGAAGTAAATGTCGTCTCAACTGATAAAGGCAAAGAAACCAAGCAACCAGGAGGGAAGAAGAAAAACAAAGGGAAGAAGAAGAAACAGGAGGAATCATCACCTGAAAAATCTTCTGCAAACCCTTGTGGAGATAAGAAACCAAATCGTCCATGTATTATATGTGATGAGGATCATTGGACAAGAGAGTGTCCATATAAAGCTGAGCTTAGAAAATTCTTCAAGACTTCAAAAACCTCGGCAGTATTGACTGATCCGTTTCCAAATCCAGGAACAAATATGGTTGCTAGTGACAATGCTTCCCCATCCCAAGTGTTGATGTTGTCGGTTTAGAAACAACAAAATGATGCTTTGATAACGACAAGGAATAAAGATTACGGGAATCCAAAGCTGTCGAACAACAAGGATAAAGATCAACCTAGTAGTTCGACAACAACTTCGACAGAAGTTGTGCCGCCCATCATTCCAGAGCTAACAATAAAACCGCCAAAGGGAGTAGTACACAAGTCGACATTTAATCCTCATGCCAGAGCAGCACAACATTATAATATAGTGGAAGATCTGGCCCAATCACCATCCTCTATGTCGACACTTGAGGTACTGCAAAATTTCCCCTCCCAAAAGCAGCCTTTATTATCAGCAATAGGTGGGATAGACCCAAATGATTATAATCTTGTGTCCTTTAATCACAAAGGATATGATCCTCAGTTACCAGCTCAACTAGCTTTCCTCATTCAATTGAAAGCCCTCAACAAAACTTTTCATCGAACAATTATTGATGAGGGGGCATCTACATGTATTATGTCGATGAGTTGCTGGAAAACTTTAGGATCTCCAACCTTGTCGCGATCTTCGATGACATTAAAAGCATTTGATGGACGAACATATACCCCATATGGGATTTTAAGTAACTTGCAAGTTGAACTGAGGGGAAAAACAGTATATAGATGTCGAAGTAATCGACGGAAACCTCGATTACAACATCCTACTGGGAAGGCCCTGGATATATGCTATGGCTGCCGTTGTGTCGACCTACTTTAGGAAGATTGCATTTCCTTTTCAAGGAGGAATTACAATCGTCAACCAACAAACATTTCTCCCCAATAGTTCCCAAGTTACGGGAAGCATTTTGATGATCCATGGAAGCCCCCATTCGCTCCAAAATATCGAAGTAGGCCTACTAAAAGACCCTATACTAATGGGGACTTTTGCCCTCCCGCCTCCAATAAACCTGGTGGAAGTGGTAACGGTAGGAAGCTGCAATATGATATCTTCTATTCAAAATATCTCAGAAAACGATATTAACATGGATCATCTATAGGTATTGCCTCCAAGCCCAATAGAAATATTGTAGCAATCAATGTTTTTGGCATGGGAGGCAAACCCAAATCAACGCTCATCAAGCGTTTGGATACATAGGTCTAAGGAATATGACACCCCTTTAGATCCTTAGTCGCAAGTGCATTACACCGACGAAGGAATTGTTCAGTCAAGGATAACTGATGGGGCGCCATGGGAAGACTACCACCATCGTTCCCATCTTCTGGATTGTCAAGAAGATACTCCTAATGACCTTCATCATCCTTCAGCTTTTTATTTCCTATCAAATACTGTAAACACGGTGGATTTTGAGCGAAACTTGTCCAATATTGAAGAGACTATTGCCATAAATATCTCGACCAAAACAGATGTTGTAGAAAATATTTATGTTGGCAAATGTTGTTCTCCTCTAGAACTGGAAGTATACACAGCTCTTTTTTGCGAATTTAGAGATGTCTTTGCTTGGTCATATGATGAAATGCCAGACATTGACTCGAATATAGTTGAACACGAAATAAAGATTTATCCGGATGTCAAACCAGTACAACAGCGACTACGACAGGTGCACCCCAAGAAAGTCGCTGCCATCAAGGAAGAAGTTGAAAAACTTCTCCATGCTGGTTTTATTTACCTGGTTCCTCTAACCGATTGGGTATCGAACATTGTTCATGTAAGGAAAAAACAAGGAACGATTAGAGTGTGCGTCGATTATAGGGATGTAAATCAAGCTTGTCCAAAAGACAACTATCCTACACCCTTTATTGACCAGATAATTGACGAATGCGCCAGATGTGAAATCTTTTCATTTATGGATGGATTCTCTGGGTATAATCAAATAAATATCCACCCACATGACTAGTCAAAGACTGCATTTATTTGTCCATGGGGCACATTCGCATATCACAAGTTACCCTTTGGTTTAAAGAATGCAGGGGAAACATTTCAAAGGGCAATGAATTATGCCTTCCATGACATCAAAAACATCGTTCAACCATATCTTGATGACCTTTCGGCTCATTCGCGAAAGCGGACCGATCATCTGCAGCATTTGAGAGCGATGTTTCGACGTTGCCGACACTACAAGATACGACTCAATCCACACAAATGTGTGTTCTGTGTCAGTTCTGGTCGTTTGCTTGGCTTTGTAGTCTCGAAGCACAGGATCCGTCTCAACCCATGTAAGGTTCAGGTAATCATAAATTTGCCTCCACCTTCAAATTTTCTTCAGATTCAGAAACTCCAAGGGAAAGCAAACTTTTTGAGGAGGTTCATTCCAAATTACGCCGAACTAGCTAAAGGTTATACGCGTCTATTGAAAAAAGAAGTACCCTTCGTCTGGGATTAGGTCGTGCAATCTTCCTTTGATGCTTTAAAGGAATCGCTAATGAAAGCATCATTAATGTATGCTCCTGATTATCAAAAAGACTTTAACCTGTATCTGGCTGTAGCGGATACAACCATCGCAATGGTTTTAGTTCAAGAAGACAATGGAATTGAACATCCCATATATTATTTGAGCAGAAACTTAAATGATACAGAAAGCAAGTATTCCTATGTTGAAAAGCTGGCTCTCACAGCCGTTCAAGCGATACAGATATTTCGACACTATGTCCTCTTTTGAAAAACTACCATTTTGTTAGATTGCAACCCCATGACTTATATATTGTCGCGACAGTTGCTGGGGGCCAAATATTCAAAATGGATAGCAATTCTTCAAGAATTTGATTTGGAATTTGTAAAATCCAAATCAAACAAATCCCTGGTTTTCACGGAATTACTATGCGATCTCCCATCGTCATCCAACGTTGAAACTTCTGAAGAAACCATCGTGGATGAATCTTTGTTTCTGATATATTCAAGCAATCCGTGGTATGGAGATATAATCATCTATCCCCAAACCCAAAAATATAGGTCTAATACCTCTTGCTCGGAACAAAAACGTATTCGATACCAATCAAAAGACTACATGATCGTTGGTGATACACTTTACCGTCGTGGTGTTGATACAGTTCTGAGGAGGTGCCTCACCCATGAGGAGGCCGAAAAAGTCCTGAATGATTGCCATTTAGGCACGTGTGGGGGGCATCAATCTGGTTACGCTACGACGCAAATTTTTTTACGAGCAAGATACTTTTGGCCAACAATGTTCAAAGATTGCATAACCGTAGTCAGAAGTTGCCATGCATGTCAAGTTTTGGATAGCAAAACCAGAAAACCACCCACACCCCTGCAACCAATTGTTGCTGTTGGGCCATTTGCCAAATGGGGAATTGATTTCATGACATGTAACCCCACCTCGACCGGGGGGAATGGGTATATCATAGTTGCAATAGACTATTTTACCAAATGAGCCGAGGCGATGCCTACATTAGATAACATCGGTGAAACAACTACCCTTTTATTTTTCAATCATGTAGTCGCCAGATTCGGCGTTCCACAGACCATAGTCACAGATCATGGATCGCATTTTCGCAATCACATGATGGTTGAATTGGCCGCCAAATTGGGGTTGTCCCACGACAGCTCTACTCCATATTACCCGCAGGCCAATGGACAAGTTGAAGCAATCAATAAAGTCCTAAAACGAATGCTGCAAAGGATGATTGGAGTCCACAAAAGGAGTTGGCACCTGATTCTGTACTCAGCCTTATGGGCATATCGAACATCGTTGAGGAATGCAACCGGGTTTACACCCTTTCGACTGGTGTATGGCCTAGAAGCAATCTTACCAATTCAGTGTGAAATCTCGTTCCTCACACTCGCAGTCGACCTTCTCCCCGGAACTTCAGAGGAGGAGTCTCATTTCTTGGAACTAATCCAATTGGATGAAACCCATTGTGATGCCACTTTGGCTAACGAAGCCCATAAGAAATGAGTCAAGGCGTAGTTCGACAAAAATGTCAAACCCCGTGTCTTCTCAGAAGGTGACTTGGTCTTACTTTACGACCAGGAATCCGATAAATTGGGAGTAGGTAAATTCAGGTCTTTGTGGATGGGTCCCTATATTGTTAAGCATGTATTAGCAAAAGGAGCCTACGATTTAATGGATTATGACAGGATTCCACTGGCGCAACCCCGTAATGGGTTGTACCTTAAGCGTCACTACGCATGATTCAATGTAGTAACCCATATGCTTTTGTTACATTTTTGTTTTCGCTAAGGGTAATTGTTTTGGTCAAGTAATCCACTTTTTACATTTGTCACAGATGTCGAACCTATTGGAATCTTTTGTTGGATATGCCGATGGAGCGAGTCGTAGTTCGTGGAACCTATCTTCTGCGGCCTGGGCCATTTTTGATCCAAGTGGTGAGTTAGTACGTTTCAGAGGGGTATGTATTGGTCGGTCAACAAATAACATCACTGAATATAGTGCGTTGATAAAACTTCTCTCTGATTCCATCACACATGGCATAAGCCGACTTGTCGTTAAGCTAGACTCACAACTCGTCATCCTACAACTCACTGGTATCTACTCCGTCCGAAATCCAGCTATCTATCGCATGTTCCTAAGGGTCAAGATTTTGGAAAGGCAATTTGATTTTATTCA
This sequence comes from Pinus tabuliformis, assembly GCA_031772625.1. NCBI lineage: Eukaryota > Viridiplantae > Streptophyta > Pinopsida > Pinales > Pinaceae > Pinus > Pinus tabuliformis. The sequence goes on along the minus strand of CM062818.1, from coordinate 1,935,038,749 downwards.
ATATCAGCATATTTCTAGAAACTTAAACACATTAACGGACTCATTGGCAAATTATGTGTTAGATAGGCATTTGCAACATTTATAAAAAGAAGCATTTCATCAATATTTGCATCAGGATAATGTAACTTAACCAAAATAAAACTCTGAAAATAAAAAATATATATATAATTGTTTATGGGTTACATATAATGTTCTGTAACCAAGAGAAAATTGGTCAGATGACCCAAAACTCAAAACACTAGGGGGCACCCTAGTCTAATGATGCTGGTGATAACAAGTCACCGCCTGTGCAATCATGTGTAAAAGCCTAGTCCATCGACTCGGCACGCCGGTAGTATGTCGCTGCAACCTCAGAGGTAGCTCGTCAGTCCTCACATCCGGAATACCAAGAGTGAGGCCTTCGACCTGATCCTACAATGCTGAAAGAGTCTCGGCCACATCAAGGTCGCGAAGGATAGCCCTTCCCACAGCCTCTCCTGCTGGAGCGGCAGCGGGCACTCTTAGGCGTACTACTGGCCGAACTGGTCCAACATCTACATGAGCACATGAGTTTTGATTAGTCATGATAGAAGAAAGCACAAGAACATTATAAAGAGAAACGATAAATAGAGATATGGTCAAAGAATTTACCAATGACACCCCACTGCTCACCAGCCGGCAGTACCAAATCTGGGTCATCTCGGAAATCCATACCAGGATATGGATACTCGAAAAAAACCATCTCCTGATGGTTGAACCACTCAAAGAAAGTATCAGAAAAGGAAACCTGGGACTGACCAGCATGTCTGGCCATAAGGTCGACCCATCTCTGCATTCGTGGCTCAGTCGGTGGAGGTAAACCAAGTGAAACATACTGGGGCTGCATCAGTGGGATCTTTTCCAAGGCGAAAGCAGTCAAGATAGAACCATATCCAAAGTTCTTCAATCTTCCATTTTTCACCTTGGTTAGTTATTATTTCATCACAGAGAGTACTGCATCACACCAGTTGAACACCTTTGGTTCAAGGCATTCCAAGGCGTACTACATATAAGACCTATTGGCCACATGAAGAGTTGCACTACCATCCAGTCTAGCAAAAGTGAATAGAATGGTCCTCAAGGACCTGTCAGTGACATCTCGGATATTGATCTTTCCGTCCTTGGCTGAGATCCCTCTCTATAATACCTATGAATGTAATCTCTCACGGATTCACCCCCACGGGCTGAACCTGATAATGAGATATGGGCACCCCGCCTCGATAAGCCGGTCAAAAAATAGATGTCCACGACAGTCAAGGGGATGGAATTGCCCCTAATCTGGAACACCTGGGTGGTAGGATCCCATGCATCGAGAAAATATTGCAACAAGTTGATTTGTTTCCTCAGGCTAGAGATTCGGAAAAACTTGAACAAGCTACAGTTCCGCAGTGCATTTACCATAACCGGATCATGTAAAGCAAGCATGTCCTCTTCTTCATGCTCATGTTCTCGCCATGTAATAGGAATTTTGCTCCAATGAATCTCTCAAACAAATGAGAGAAGAGTTAGGATCCTGATTTGGTGAATAACAGGGAAAAATTTCCATGAAGAACTGTGCATAAATTTCCCTCTTTGCGCCCATCGCACCCCCAGCAGTGTTCTGGGTGGGGTGCATGCTGACTGGCCAATGGCCAAGCTAGCATGCATCGCACCTTTCGATATAGAAGAGGTGTGATGGAGCTAGGGTGAGTTTTTCAAACCCCGGAGCCTCAGAAAAACCAGAAAACATGCTCAGAATTCAAAAAGGAAAGGATGAAACTGAAGAGCTCAGGTTTAGCTCCTACCTGGTCCAAACAGCACCGAGTATCGTCCATAGAATCTCCCAGAATCAGCTAGTGAAAATCAAGGGGGAAAGCACCTCCAAAGCTCCAACAAACCAAAGTTCAAATCAAATGGTAAAATGAGAGGTAAAAAACCACTTTTAAATTACTTTTCACGTAATTCAAGTAAAATATTAGTGTTTTGACTCATTTTTCACGCATGTATTATTCATTTCTAACTAGTTTGATGAAGCAATTGAAGAGGCAGTACAACCTTTAAAGGAACAAAAGTTGTCAATGGTAAAATCAAGATAATCAATGACCATTATATCGAGCAGTTTTAACGCAGAATTCAAGCTCATTAAAAAATAAACATAAGAAATGAGCAAATGTTCCCCCAGAGTTTAAGCTCATTAAAAAATGAACCAATTTCCGGTAAATAACCATCGTGAATGCATTATCATCAGCCTTTGAAGCCTTGGTCGTGTTATCATCATCACCTCCACTCTATATTGGCTGATCATTCACCTCCATTTGATTGTTTACCGTTTTTTAGGAACAGCTGCGAAGAGTGATCATGTTAGCCATCCTTGTGACACTGCCGTGATTGGAAAATTCCAAACCTTACCTGGAATTAGCTGCTACTCGAATTTATCACTCGTTCCTCGAAAGACGAGTCTCCTTTAAGCTCTTTTCAACTAACTCGTAAAATATGAAAAGATTGCCGAGCAATTAGCCTCTCCAACTCGTTAAAGTGACCGGAAGTGCTATCCCTCCTTTAGATTTTAATCTTTTTGGACCTGAGGGATTATTACACAAAAATATCGAGCGCTTGTTTTGTTCGTCTCGTTAAAATTACTAAAAATTCATCCCTTCTGTATTATTTTATACTTTTTCGGACTTAAGGGATGATATGATGAAAAAGGATTGTCGAAGTTTCCTTTACGTCCCTTTTCAGACTCTCTAAAATTGAAAAGGACCGAGTTATCTTTGTCATTAAACTCGTTAAAACCGAATAGCAACAAACTTGTCCATACAGACAAGAACGAGTTTCACTATCGCTAGGCTCGTTAAAACATAGTGATGGGTTTGCCCGAAGGGAAAATTATAGAACAAGCATATGTTATCCTCCTCAAGCTTGACAAAAATAAAGAGGTATTGGTCAGCAATGACTGGGGAAAATTGGGAAGAAAACTTGAAGAAACTTTATTGGTAGCAAGTCGCTCTTGAACATGACACTTTCGCTCCGCATCCGAGTTGGGTTGGGTTGTTTCGTTCACTGGTCATATCACCATTGGTCCATCACACCATCCATATTTGGGGTTAATGCTACCAATCCATCATGTCAGTGTCACCGATATGTTCAAGAGAAGTCACTCAGAGAATTCACCTGTGTCTTATCCACTGCAATACATTTACGCTCCATTCTTTCATGACCGCCACCCTGAACCTTATGTCATCAGATCGTTTTCACCTCCATTAAAATCCTTTGCTCTGTTCCGTGTCATTGATGTGGGATTCACTAAGGCCCTACTATGACAGATCGCTTCTTGTTGACATCAACTCATTATCCAAGGAGTCGATCTAGGAACAACCCTTTTAGTACTTTGAAGCTTGCATGCCTCAATGGCAAGTTTCTCACTTCCGGCGACAGGTTTACATCAATGGCCTTCGACCGAAAGATTTTGTGTGGTGTTCGACGCCAAGTCCCTTATTCACACCACATGAATTGTACTGTAGTACCTTGAGGGTCATCATCATTATCGGTGATTCCTCTCATGCCTGTTAACAACTTACATCATTGGCTGGTAATCAGGCGATGTCTTTCCATGTTCGACTCCAGAACATCTCTCACATGGATAGACTTGTACTTTGAGTGAAGATCGAACGAGATTGAAGACCCCAGATCTAGTTTCATCCACCCGGGATGCGATATATATTCGGGAAAATAAATACATCAAATGTACATCATTGCTGCACAGATAATCATCCAATCCAAGGGATGATGGCTCTACCAGAATCATCAGTCTGCACTCAGACGATTGTATGTATTATGTACATGAAAATGAATTTATAAAGCTGAGCATGGGAATGGCTTCCTTAGCTAGATCATGAAAATATTATGAAGATAATGTATTGTATTGTATCTTATTACAGGTCGCCTTCCAACTTGAAAAAACTTCGGATCCTCATGATAAAGAATTTCACCCGACATCAAAAAATATTAACAACCTCATGCTTTAGGGGGCAAATGTTATAGACATTTTTGGGCACTGCAACCCCAATCATAAATGTACATAAACCAAGGGCTCTTAAGTCCCTAAAAGTGTTGTTCCAACCCCTAAAAGAATAAGGTCAGATGATTACATCATCTCCCAGAAGTTTTCCATGAAAAACTACTCAGAACTGGTCAAAATTGGACCATCTCACCTGCTCTATGGTCAAAGTGCGCTGCATCCCACCTAAATGCACATGGGAGGTGCGATTCATACTGAAAAGCCCTTCTATGGGGTGCGATGGGTGAGAGTGGACAAATGGCAGGGTCAATCTGTGAGGTGGAGGATCATGGAATCTTCCAGAAACTTCTCCTGCGACACTTGCCTCTTTGCATTTGCTCAGGGATGAGTAAGAGATCATCAATCTCCAAGTGGAATCAAGAACTATCAGAGAGAGGACACTAATCAAATCTCAGAAGCTGACTCACCCCCTTTCAAACATCTATATATGGATCCCTCATCCCAGAGATCTAGGGGCTGGAATTTTGTATCTTGTAAGGAAGTGCTGCTGGTTTCTTGGTGTAACATCATAGTGTTGGGTGGTCTAAGCTTTTCATGAGGTGAAGAAGGGCTTTCTTGCTGAGAGGATGACACCGGGTCAGAATAATTGGTTGTAATCCTCTTTGCTATTCTTGATTATTAATAAAGCTATTCAAGTTTTCCTCCACATTCTTGTATGATTGATGATTTATGCATTTGTGTGGTCAATATATATCTGGTCCTATATTTTTTATGATAGTAGATCTATGTTCTTGGATAGTGTTATGCTGCTTTGATTTTACAAGTACTCTCTGAAGCAAGGTAAACGAGGAAGCAAGTGGCAAAGATCTATCAGAAGGGAGAGGAATCAAGCAAGGAACCAAGCGCAAGACAGAGGTTGGTCTCCTTCTTTCCACTCTTATCTACCTCTCATAAAGGAAAACGGAAGTGGTTTTAGTTTTTTTGTTTCTAAGGTAGCTACCAGCCTTAGTGGGACTAGCAGCTCTGCATAGACACTAGATTTCTCGATAACAACATCTAGCTTCTCCAGGGATGCGTCAACCTGTTGAAGGGTCAGTCATTCATGGGGATCCCCTTTTGTTTTGGAGAATTTAGCACCTACGGAACACTAATTCACTAGACAAGTAGTTGTGCCTAGAACAAAAGTTTAAAGTGTTTGAGACTTTTCCTATAAGTAATGGATAAGATAAGAAGATAGAGGGCTTACTTGTAGTTTTTCATTCCTCTCGTCTCCCTTGTATCGATTCCATCACTCCTTCCCGTACTTAATCTGCTTGAGAAGTACCCTGTAAACACAACAGGAGACAAAAACTAATCAAAGCATACGATCCATTGAATATAAATGAAATGAATCAGAAGAAATTCACACCTATAAGCATTATGAAAGAACACAACATTTGGAAAACGGTTCAAACACTTTATTAGATAGAAGAAGGAATTACAACCATCAGTGTCTAATTCAAAGTCATTCCTCCAGCTTGGATCCCATCCACATCACATAAAAAGCATGACAAACATGTAGCAGCACAACACTTGCTTCAAAGCCAAATCTCATAGCAGCATTATCTCCTTACAATTCAACATAGTCCAGCCCCTGATCACTTAGATGAGTGGTCAATTTATAGGATGATGAAGGAGGTTTTGTCATAAATGGTGGCATTGAATGGCCTTCCATACTTAGAATTAGTTGCATGGAGGAAGGGATGAGAGGATAGTATGCACCTTAACTCATTCCTCATCCATTTTCGAGCTCATAGGATTAGATAACTGAGGGAAGCTTCTAGATGACTCCAAGAGATAAGAATATTCCCCAAACCCCAATTGAATTTCACTCAAATTCACCCAGCACAGCCTAAAGAGGGCTTAGGTGCTCTACATAGCACCCTAATAGTGTATCTACCTGCGCTACAGAGCACCATGGTAGTGTATCTACCTATGCTGGTCCCTCTAGAGACCCTTTCCTGGATGTCTTAGGTCATGAAACTTTTTGGGAAGGAGGCATTCAAAGGGGTGACTTGTTTAGGGCATGTAGCAACTAAAATTAGGGTTTTCTGAGCCTTAAAACACTAATTTGGATGATGGGATTGATGTGCCCAAATGGATCTGTAACAGCTTCCCCCCTAAAGCATGAAGTCAGAAAAATGTCAATGTCAAATGAAATTCTTTACGATGTGATGAGGAGGTATCAAAGTGGAAGGTGACCTGCATCAATTACAATACATATATCATGATATTTGATTTTACATGAATTTCTGAGGGAAGGCATACCCATGCTTAACTTATAAACTTTCATTACATGTACATAAATAGTCATCTACAGATATAGACCCATGATCGGAATGAATATCAATGTAAAGCCATTGTACATATGATTTAGTACTCCTGATATCGCAGCCCGGATGGATGAAACTAGATCCAGGGTCTTCAATCTCGTTCAACCGTTTGCTCAAGTACGAGTCTAACCATGTGAATATGTGATCTGAAGTTGAACATGGGAAGACACCATCTGATTACTAGCCAATGATGTAAGTTGTTAACAGATGCAAGAGAAATCACTGATAATGATAATGATCCTCAAGGTACTACAATACATTCTGCATGGTGTGAATGGATGATTTGATGTCGAACACCATACAAAGTCTTTCAGTCAAAGGCCATTGATGTATGCCTATCACTGGAAGTGAGAATCTTGCCATTGATGCATGCAAGCTTCAAGGTATTGAATGGGTGTTTCTAAATCAACTTCTTGGATAATGTGCTGATGTTGACAAGAAGCGATTCATCACAGGAGGGCCTTGATGTATCCCACATCAATGACATGAAACGAGTGTAGTGATTTTAGAGATGGAATTTGACTGACGACACAAGGTTCAGGAATGGCGGTCATGAAAATGAAGGTTTATGGTATTGCAAAAGATGACTTCTCTTGAACATATCGGCGACACTGAATGAATTGGAAGCATTGACCCAAAACCAAAGTAATGGATGGTGTGATAGACCATAGTGTGATAACCATCAAGCAGATAACCCAACCCAAATAATCTAAATGAATTGGCAGCATTGACCCAAAACCAAAGTGATGGATGGTATGATAGACCAACGGTGTGATGACCATCAAGCTAATAACCCAACCTAGATAGTCACGGTGATGGAGTGAAAGTGTCATGTTCAAGAGCGACCTGCTACCATAAAGTGGTTTTCCATTTTTCCCATTTTCCCCAGTCATTGCTGACCAGTACCTCTTTATTTTTGTCAAGCTTGAGGAGGATAACATATGCTTGTTGTATAATTTCACCCTTTAGGTGAATCCATCACTATTTGATGTTTTAACAAGTCTAGTGAAGGTGAAATTCGGTCTTGTCTAGATGGACAAGGTTGTCGCTATTTGATGTTTTAATGAGTTTAACGACAAAGATAACTTGGTCCTTTTCATGTTTAGAGAGTTTGAAAAGGGACAAAAATAAAACTCCACAATTTCATTTTCGTAAATTAATCTCTCAAGTCTGAAAAAGCGTAAAATAATACAAGAGAGATATCATTTCCAATCCTTTAACGAGCTAGAAAGGACAAGTGCTCGACAATATTTTCATGTTTAGAGAGTTTGAAAAGAGCTTAAAGAGGACTCCACTTTGAGGAATGAGTGGTGTCTAGGGTAGCAACTGGTTCCTGGTGATGTTGGAACTTCTCAAAACATGTTGATTTATGTGAAGAGGTTGGCTAATAAGACCACTCATTGCAACTGTTCCTCAAAAAGGGTAAAACAACCAAGTGAAAGCGTATGATTGGCCAAAGGGATGGTGGTGATGGGATGAAAACAACCAAGGCTCATATGATGAAAGAGACTGATAGAATGGAAATCACGAGGGTTAAAAATGGAAATGGGTTCATTTTTACACAAGCTTGAACCATAGGGAACTATGCTTGGGTTCAGTTTCATGTTTACACAAGCTTGAAACGAAAACTATGCTTGAATTTAGTTTCATTTTTACACAAGCTTGAAACGAAGAACTATGCTTGAGTTCAGTTTCATTTTTACAGAAGATTGAAACGAAGAACTATGCTTGAAATGGGTTTACATTCCCCCAGCAAGATGAAAGGGAGAGTCTCCTGTAACCAAATGGAAGTCGCTGCGGAGAAGCATGACGGTTATCCAACACATTTTGGGCTTCGTCCAGATAGGGAAACAGGTGAATGGGGTGATTCCCTTCACATAACCTACAGGGAAACTTAAATTTACCCCTAGGTGCATGCCCCCTAAGCTTCATTACATTCACCTAATTAGACTACTGGTGGATATCAGGTGGATGGAATGAATGTTCTTTTAAGAGATCAAGTGAAAGACTCAACTGAGATTTTACAAGATCTAATCAAAGGCTCGACTTGAAACTTTGCTCCAAGGGACCTTGTTTCATTTTTTAATGAACTTAACAAAGACAAGGAACTCTGCTCATATTCCTTGTTTCATTTTTGAACGAGCTTGACACAAGACAAGGAACTATGCTCATATCCTTGGTTTCATTTTTTAACGAGGTTGACACAAGACAAGGAACTATCCTCATTGACCTGTTTCATTTTTTAATGAGGTTGACACAGTAAAAGAACTATCCTCATATTCCTTGTTTCATTTTATTAACGAGGTTGACACAAGACAAAGAACTCTCCTCAGCTCCTTAGTTTCATTTTTTAACGAGGTTGACACAAGACCAGGAACTATCCTCATACTCCTTGTTTCATTTTTTAACGAGGTTGACACAAGACAAAGAACTCTCCTCAGATCCTTGGTTTCATTTTTTAACGAGGTTGACACAAGACTAGGAACTATCCTCATACTCCTTGTTTCATTTTTTAACGAGGTTGACACAAGACCAAGAATTGTCCTCATATCCTTGATCAAAACCCATACGAGGTCATGACTTCCAAGAGGTTCTCATATGATGGGATAACAATGCTCTGGAAGGGATCTATATCAAGGAAACTGAGATCTGGTTCCAATGCCCCTAGTACATAATGTACAACATCACTGAATTGATCGTTAGTTGATGTAGGTATGGAACGGGTTGCCACATAATTAACCCATGGTGGGGATGATACCATTGGTACAAAAGGACCATTTAGGGAATATGGTTGACTGGGAGACATATTTGGACCAGGAAATGAAAGCTGGTCAATGGTGACAATTCTGCCTTCATGCGGGAAACAAATCACTTGAAAGAGTGTTGAAACAATAGCTCCCATGTCATAAACATAGTCGCACCCTAGAAGTAAGTTGTAATATAAAGGGCTTGGGACTACCATCACATTCAGATAAACGATTTTTCTTCCCAAAGTAATAGGCAAATGAGGAAGGATCCCTAATGGTTGAATGGTTCCTCTATTAAAAGACAACAGATTCTGCATAACTAGCATAAGCAGCGGTGAACCGAGCGCTTTCCAAGTAGTTGAGGAAAGGATACTCACTGATGCACCTTCATCTATAATAGTGCCAGATACAATCATATTACAAACCTGTACTATGATCTGGAAAGGCACATAAGAAGGAAGACAAAATCCTGCCAGTCGATTCCAATCAAAGGAAGTGACCAGACTACTTGGAGGGGGGGAAGAATTAACCCCTTGAGTTACGAGAGCGGGAGGAGTCTCCCTTGTATCGATTCTGTCGTTCCTTCCCATACTTAATCCGCTTAAGAAGTACCCTGTAAAAACAACAGAAGACAAAAACCGTTCAAAGCATATGATCCATTGAATATAAATGAAAGAAATCAGAAGAAATTCACACATATAAGCATTATGAAAGAACACAACATATGGAAAAAGGTTCAAACAATTTATTAGATAGAATAAGGAATTACAACCATCAGTGTCTGATTCAAAGTAATTCCTCTAGCTTGGATCCCATCCACATCACATCAAAAGCATGACAAACTTGTAGCATCACAACACTTGCTTCAAAGCCAAATCTCATAGCAGCATTATCTCCTTACAATTCAACATATTCTAGCCCTTGATCACTTAGATGAGTGGTCAATTTATAGGAGGATGAAGGAGGTTTTTTCATAAATGGTGGCATTGAATGGTCTTCCATACTTAGAATTAGTTCCATGGAGGAAGGGATGAGAGAATAGGATGCACATTAACTCATTCCTCATCCATTTTCAAGCTCATAGGATTAGATAACTGAGGGAAGCTTCTAGATGACTCCAAGAGATAAGAATATTCCCCAAACCCCAATTGAATTTCATTCAAATTCAGCCAACACAGCCTAAAGAGGGCTTAGCGGCTCTGCAGAGCACCCTGACAATGTATCTACCTCCGCTGCAGAGCACCCTGGCAGTGTATCTACCTACACTGGTCCCTTTAGAGACCATTTCTGGATGTCTTAGGTCATGAAACTTTCCAGGAAGGAGGCACAATGGGTGACTTGTTTAGGGCATGTAGCAACTGAAATTAGGGTTTGATGAGCCCTAAAACACTGATCTTCATGATGGGATTGATGTGCCCAAATGGATCTGTAACACCTTTGCTACACATCACACTTATCTTTGCCAACCGCACAACAATTCCATGCCCCATAACATCATGTGATTCCTGTTCTTCATCCTCTTCTTCCTTTCTTATCTCCTCCATCAAATTCATGTCAATAACCTCTAAAAATCTCTTAGGGAATGCATTGCTCATCCAACTTTGCAATGATTTCCCTTCTTTTGAGAACACTCCATCTATCAACTTCTTTTCGGTGATCGTTTCCAACACCAAGATGGTGTAGCTATACACGTCCCCTTTCATGGATAGCCGCCCTCCTATACCATATTCTGTAATCAATTTATACATATATATTATCTTTATAAATTAGTGACTCATATATATCCCATATACAATATGGCTCATCAATCAAGTGTATCAGTATTTACTTGTTGCAATGTAACTAACAGATCATATCACAAAATCTCTCAGGGAATGCATCACTCACCCAACTTTGCAATGATTTCCCTTCTTCTGAGAACACTCCATCTATCGGCTTCTTTTCGGTGATCGTTTCCAACACCAAGATGTTGTAGCTATACACGTCCCCTTTCATGGATAGTCGCCCTCCTATACCATATTTTGTAATCAATATATATATATATATATATATATATATATATATATATATATATATATATATATATATATATATATATATATATATATATATATATATATATATATATATATATATATCTATCTATATATATATATATAGATATATATATATATATATAGATATAGATATATAGATAGATATATATATATATATATATCTATATATATATATATATATATATATATATATATAATCAATATTTATATATATTATCTTTATAAATTAGTGACTCATAAATATCCCATATACAATATGGCTCATCAATCAAGTGTATCAGTATTTACTTGTTGCAATGTAACTAACAGATCATATCACAGGACTAGAGGTGTCCCTTGAGGTTGTTGTTGTTGAATCGTCATGAGCTTGCGGCGAGATCATGAGGCGTGAAATACTGAAATCTCCAACATGGGTCATCATAGTGTCATCCAGTTTCAGATTGCAATGAACAATGGTCGGAGAGCAGTGATGGTGAAGATATGTCATTCCATGAGCCACATCCTTGAGAATGCTCAACCATCTTTTCAGACCCAACCTCCAATTATTTTCACTACAATGAAAATTCTTATCCAGGCTTCCCTCCAACATGAACTCCATAATCAAATATTTGACCTACAAACTTGAGCATACGCCCACCATTCTCACCAGATTCTGATGTCAGACTCTGCCCAACATCTTGCATTTTTTTATGAGTCTCTTGTATGCACCTCCTGATGTGGCCGACTGTATAAATTTTACAACAATGATTGTGGCATTGTATAATACGCCCTTATAAATTGACGCATGGGTGCCATGTCCCACTAGGTTATCAGGGTTGAAACCATTAGTTTCTTTGTTCACCTCTTCTTCACTTACAATCTTTCTCTCCCAGAGTTGGCTCCTGAGCATCCTCCCTAATCTCGCAGAAATATTTCCCACAATGCAGACTTTCTACTACAAAAATATATCAAAACCATGAAGGCTAGGCAAAATAAAAATAGCAAAGTCAAACCAACCGAAGTGGCCAAGATAACTACCCTTCTTTTGGAATCATGATGGTGCCTTGTCGTCAATTTACAATGAGGTAACTCTATCCATCTGCCACACAGTCCAGTGTTTCCTAAGAATGATGTAACATTCAGTTTTATGAAAGCTCCAAACGATGGTACTTCTCCTGTGAAGTTATTTTATGACAAGTTTAAATGCGTAAGCTTCTGTAATTTCTCTATAAAGCGAGGTAGGGGACTGGAAAGCTTATTGAAAGAGGGATCCAAATCTTGAAGTTCTGCAACTTGATTGACTGATGTCATAATTGTGCCTTTCAAAGAATTTTAAGAAATTTTAAGGTAATCCACTCCAGCGAAATTCACTAATTGGTTGGGTATGCTCCCTGAAAAATTATTGGCAGAGAGGTCAATTGCTTGAACCATATGCATTCCTCCCAGTTCGGCAGGCATCCTTCCTGTGAGCACATTATGTGAGACATTAATGTAGAACTATAGGTTATGAAGGCTAGCCACTTTGGATGACATCACACTGCTTCGCTGATTGTAACTGAGGTCCAGAAGCTCGAGATTGGAACAATTCCCTATATCACTATCTGGTATATTACTACTGAACTTGTTATAGCTGAGATCTAATATTCTCAACTGCTATAAACTTGCAAAAAAATGATGATTTTTTCCAGAAAACGCATTTTTAGAAAGGTCCAGTACAAAAAGAGCTTTCAATTGACTGAATTGATAGGGTATATTACCTTCCAAGTTATTCTCGCCAAGGTCCAACACTTGAAGAGTAGACAACCCTCCTAGTGCAGAAGGAACTTCTCCAGAGAAAAAATTTCCAACTAGACTCAACAGGATCAATCCAGTGAGGTTTCTCATCTCCTGGGGTATCTTACCAGTGAAACGATTCTCATACAAATAGAGATGAAGAAGATTTTGATAAAGACAAGATATGCTTCTAGGCAAGTCACCCTTAAGATCAGTGATGGAAAAATCGAGTGTTTGCATATTGGTGAAGTTTGAAAGTGCTCCAAATATGGAAATGGATTCCTCACTATACAAATGATTATAATGAAGTGCAAGTTTCTGTAGAAGATAAAGCTTTCCAAATTCTTAAGGTATGCCTCTCATTAAGAAATTTTGACTGAGTTGGAACACTAAAATCTAAGAGCAAATTCCAAAAGATTTCATAATGGTACAGTTTAATTCGTTTCCCTAGAGTGGAAAATACTCTAAATTTGAGAGCTTTATACCTATTTCCCATGATATTTCTCCAGTAAGCCCATGTTGGAACAAATATAATCTGCGTAACTCCATGCAATTAAGTAGTGAAGAAAATATTTCTCCACTAAGCTAGTTTTCTCCAAGAGACAAAATTTTAATTCTAGCAAACAAGACAAGCTGAGAAGGGATAGTGACACTAAGGAAGTTATTTCCTAAAATGAGAAATTCCCAATGCGGAAAAATTTCCCAAGGATTTAGGCACTTTCCCAGTCAATCCGTTTGTGTACAGTGAAAGATTTCATAGGTTTTGTAATTGGCCGAGACCACTTGGAATAGTCCCTATCAAATTATTGAAGGACAAGTTAAGCATCTTGAGATATGTGCAATCTTTCACAACCTCTGGAATGGATGATATCAAGTCATTCTTATTAAGTAACAGACATTTTAAGTGACACAACTTGCCCAATTCATTCGGGATTGTGCTAGAGAAACTGTTAAAAGTGAGGTTCAACATGCCAAGAAAGGAGATGTTACCCAAATGTGGAGGTATAGTCCCTTGCAGGCTCATGTTGTATATAGTTAGGCAAGATACGCACAGTTTCTGAGGATGGTAGGTGACACCAGTCCAATTGCAGCCATGGTTGGCAGCAAAATCCCTATTGGCCAAGGCGTGAGAAGGATCATATGTGAGGGAGGTATTGAATGCTTGTATGGATTCTATATCGACTTGTAGTCATTCACAACTTTTCTCATCATAATGATAAATCATGAGATGGGTGTTTGTAGAATCAAAGATGAGCATTAGTGCAGTGATGATGAGGATGAAATATGTGGAAGCTTCCATTAGTCCTCAGATGGGAAATCGATAAAATTAAGGAAGTATCTATTGCAGTGAGAAATAAAAGGAAGTGTTTGCTATAATCAGTTGGACTCAATAAAGGAGTAGAGGTTAATTATTTTTTCAAAGCATCAAATGAGTGTTGCGTGAAATCGTCCCATAGAAATGGAACCCCTTTCTTGAGAAGTCTCATAAATCCTTTAGTAATCTCGACAGAATTAGTGATAAATCTCCTTAAGAAATTAGCTTTTCCTTGAAGACTCTGAAGTTGATGAATAGTTGATGTGGGAGGCAACTGAAGTATTGCCTCAACCTTGAAGGGATCTACACGAATCCCTTCAGTAGAAATGATGAATCCCAACAACCGATCGGACGTGACGATGAAAACACACTTATTCGGATTCAAACGGATTTTGTAGAAATGACATCGTTCAAAAATTAATTGAAGAATCTTGGGATGATCAATCCTCTTTCGAGAATGAGCAGCTAAATCATTCAAGTAGGCTTCGATAATATGTTTGATATCGTGGAAAGCATATGACATGGCCCGCTGAAAGGTAGCTCTAACATTCTTAAGTCCAAAAGGAATCTTCTTATATGCAAATGTACCCCAGGGGCAAATAAAATCTATCTTATTATGACCTTTGGGATGAATAGTGATTTGATTATAACCGGAAAATCAGTTCGTAAAAGAGAAATTGTCATTACCCACACACTCATCGATAATCTGATCAATCAATGGTGTGGGGTAATTATCTTTAGGACAAGCCTTATTCAAGTCCCTAAAGTCAATGCATGCATGGATCATTCCTTGCTTCTTATCAACCAGGACTGGAATTGAGACCCACTCAATTAAAGGAACGGGGTATATGAAACCCACCTTAAGCAACTTTTCAACCTCAACTTTGATAGCTACTTCTTTCCTAGGTTTTACTGGTTGAAGCTTCTGGTGAATAGGTTTTGCATTTTCATATGTCTTGATCTCATGCTAGACTATAGATGGATATATCCCAGGCATTTCCTCATAAGACCAAGCAAACACGTCTCAAAACTCTTTAAAGAGATCGGTATAAATTCAAATTTCTTCAGGGGATCAATTAGCTCCAATGAAGACATTCTTGATAACGTTGGGATTCCTAGAGATGTTCACTGGAACAATTTTTGAAATGATAGACATGTTACCTTCACCCGAAACCTGCGTTGGAGCCAAAGGATTTAAAACTGCGTAAACATCACCAGTAGATGAAGGATTGGGAAAGCTTGATTCTACTTCTCACAAATCAGGGAGGAAACATGATCGATGATGCAAATCATCCCATGACCTCTCAATACCCATCATTTCTTCTAGAATTGCTTATTTGGATGGAAAAACAATATCTAGGAAATCCATAGTAGAAGCTGAATCTAGAGTCCAGGACAAAGCCACATCCCCATCCAGATCCTTCGTTGAAAGAGGAGTAGGATCGGAGTCTGCAGTGTTAAATATAGATTCATAATCAATTTAAGCTGCAGACATATGAAATGCCATTCCAGCCACTTGCCCCTCATCTAACGTGGTGGTAGAAGAGGGTAAGGGCCAAGGATCCGAAAAATAATGAGTTCCAAAGAACTCTCTTTGAGATGGTGACTTGGAAGATGAAATAGTACTAATACAAGCAATAGGAGCAGGAAAATCAAAGGTAGCCATTAAGGAAGAATACATCCCAACTTCTAGATTCTCAATAGGTTGCTTAGGATTGTTCACTAAGGGAACCGTAGATTCAGAAGATGCATTGGATTCACCCAGAGAATAATCCATATGAGGAAAATAGAGGATGTGGAATAACGATGATACAACAACATCCATCTCGTAAACCTAATTTCTTCCCAAAAGGATATTATAATCCAAATTTGCACCAACTATTTCTACTTCGATATTTACAACATTTCCCCCAACACAGATGGGAAAGGATGAAATAATCCCATGTGGCCTATGAGAATGACCATCAAATGTTGTTAAGAGAGTAGGTGACAGAACAGCCTGAGGTGATCCAATAGCCTTCCAACATGATATAGAAATTACGCATGTGGAAGCTCCCTCATCAACTACGGTTTGAAAGATATTGGTCTTTTGGTATGTAGACTTGATTTGAAAAGCCATATGATGTGGGAGTCTCTTCTTGATATTCAACATGTCAAATGTAAGGATAAGAGAGTTCTTTGGATCTACCACTCCGATCAAAGTGAGAAATGCACTCCTTTGTGTTGGGCATGACTGGAGTACCTCTAACGCTGACATGGCACAAGGACTCTAAGCTAGATCTTCTACAATGGAGTAGTTCTGAGCTGCCTTGGCATTGGGGTTGATTTTTGAATGCTTTGCGAAGCCTTTCAGCATCCGAGGTATAGGCTCAACTATGGGCCTCTCGATATGGAGTGGCTTTGAAACATCAGGAGTATTCTTGGCCTCAGTTGATTCTAGTTCTCCTTAATCATGTGACCGTGTAGAAATTTCAACATGTGAACTCATCATATAAACATTTGATGCATTTTCCCCTTCCTCGTTACCCCCAGTGGGGGTGTAAGTACTAGAATTAACACCAGCTAACAACTACTACCCTTAGGGAAAAGGGTTATTTAGCACAACCTTGGAGCTAGAAGACCCTTTCTAAACCAACAAGTGTCGAGCATCCTAAATCTTTGGGAAGATATGAGTCAAATGGTCACCATTGCATAACCTGAATGGAAACTTGACTTTCTTCTTGGACTCATTTTTACCTTCCCCAGCATCACTACCGAGCTTATTTGCATTTCCCTTCCCATCTTGATTCTTTTTCTTACACAACCTTTCTTCTTCCCACTAGATTTTTTATTTCCTTTGGGGTTAGAAGTTTGAACGACGTTGATAGACGAAGGTTGAGAAGTCATGGGCACTGATGGTGATGCTTGAATAGAAGAAGCAGTTTGCAAAGACAATTGTTGCAATTGGTTTAGCAGGTTAGTTGTGCTATTATCAATTGATCCGACTAGCCCGTCAGCATGGGGACCCAACTTCAGCTTGGAAAGATCAACCTTAGATCTAGGAGCATCAGGAAAAATTTTCTCAAGAATCCCAGATTGAGAATATATGAGTTCTAGCTGTTGGGCTCTAAAAATACCCTGTTCTTCGGTGAATACACCAGAGAGTGATACATCCTTAGAAATTTTAGGCTACAAAGATTTGAGAAACCATTCAAGAAGGAATTCTTGGGGAATATCAGCTTTAATGAGCCTCTTCCTTCTCCTCCATTCCTGGATGTGATCAGAAATGTGGGTTGCCTCGTCTTGGTGGAAATTAGCTAAGAGCTTAGTTCCAGCATCATAACGAATGAGAAACTGAAAATGGTTTAAAAATATGGTGGCCAAGTCACCAAATGAAGCGAAGGTTCCCCATGGATGCTTAATATACCATTTATCCTCATTCCTAGTTAGGGTGTGTTGAAATAGTCTCAACCTGATTGAATCATCAATTAGGGAGTTCGACGAACACCATAAATGGAAAGTGGTTATATGGTCGGTCAGATCTTCACCAGTCTTCCCTTCGAATTTTGGTATGTTCGATGGAAGTTTGGTTGGAATCGAAGGCCAAACCGAGTTGTATCGGATAGGATCGTTAGTCAACTTTGATATATCTGGCGAGTTTAAAGTTTCCAGGAAAGGTAAGTGCGGAGGACCTTGAAGATTCCACCCACTCTGGGCAAAATTCCCAATGTTCTGAAAAGAATATCATGGATTTGTGAAGGCACCAAGTTGCTTAAGGTGATTCGTAGAAGTGCCTAAACCATAAGGAAAACCTCGTGGCCCAGAAATGACACTGCCTCTCCACCTCACAGAATGACACTGCCATTTGTCATTTCTTGCCCATCACACCCCATAGAAGGGCTTTTTGAAATGCAACGCACCCACACAGTGTGTTTAGGTGAGATGCAACGCACTTTGCCTATGGAGCAACTGAAATGATCATGTTTTGACTAATTCTGAGCAGTTTTTCATGGAGAACTTCTGGGAGAAGCTGTAATCAGTTGACCTTGTTCCTTTAGGGGTTAGAACAACACTTTTAGGGATTTAGGAGCCCTTGGTTTATGGACATTTCATGCTTGGGGTTGCAGTGCCCAAAAATGTCTATAACAAAAAAACTTGGGTTCTCCCACTCGAAGATGGAATGGAGGTAGAGCCAAAGATTGCAGTGCTAGGAGTGATGGAAGGTATGAAAATTGTATGTCATCCTTGTACTGAGAAAGGAGCATGTACACTAGTAGCACTCATAGTTGAAACCATGCTCCAAATAGTGGCCATTGAAGGAAAGGACTAATATAGAACAGGGCTCGAAGGCCTATGGGTCAGGGTCACGACGGATAATAGAACATCTGGATAATTGGGAGGGAGAGGAGAAGAAGGAGTCATAGGAGACTCAGGGAGTTCTTCAACCTCTATAACGTCTTCCGATTGGAAGAGGACTCTAGAAAGGATTGGAGTGTTCCTCTCCAAATCAAGCAACTTCCAAGTATTTTCATTTTGGGTGATGAGGACCGAACACCAAAATACAAGAAAGTGAAATCAAGGACCTTCCGAAGATAGTTTGGGATAATGATGACCCAAACCTACCAGTGAAGGTGATAGAAACAGTTACGCTGACCCCCAAACAAAATCCTTTGCTGGTGAAAGTACCCAAGCTTTGCAAGGGTACCCTCCAGAAGTACTAATGAACGTGATGCAACATCTACCTCAGGTGTTGCGGGATTCCCCTCCATAGCGACCTATGTGGTCCCTAGGAATAAAAACTATGGACACCAGTTGGTATCAAAAGTTGGGTGGAACAGTCTCAAGGCAGGATCCAAAAAGTAGGAGAGGGGGTATCTCCTTTTCCTTTTCTTCACTCTCCCTCGTGCTTGACTCCCAGTAGAAAGGAGCTTTCCTGGTCTTTCTAACGACACTGGATTTCACTCATTATTCAACATCTATATTTAACAGTTTGAGTGGCCTTGGAGAGTTAAATCTCCACTCACCTATTCCAAGGCCTTAAATAGCTAGACTTGTTGATGTAATTAATGACAAATCAAAAAAATTTCTAGTTCTTTTTAATTAGGTGCTTGATTTTAAAAAGTAATTCTTTAGGTTACGCATAAAATGAGAGTGAAACTTGTGGTGTTTTGATGCAAAATAAATCAATAGAAACTTATCTATATGAAAATGCAACTATTTTTCTTTGATGAAAAGAGATTTCTATAAGGTTCTACGAATAAACTTGTAAAAACAATTTTTTCCTTTTTCAGAAAACACGCTCCACACACTCAAAATCTAACAAAAAGACTAAAATGCTTGCAGTGCAAATTAACTTAATGCAAACTATAATGATGGTGCAATATTCTATGGATGCTCATACAATAATAAAATGTGTCCCTTCACAAGATAAATAGGCCAACTTGACTACAAGGAGGGCACAAATTCAGTGACAAACTTCCCTCGAAACCAAGCAAAACCAATCGAAAAAAGTTCACAATTGCTCAAAAATAATGAAGAAACCAAAAACTAAAAACTAAAAAGAAAAAGAAAGGCAAGAATGATGTTTTCGTCTTTTTATTTTTTAAAGAACCCAAAGAATTTTTTGAGAACACAAAGACTACTAAAATTCCAAGACCAAAAACAAGCATAAAGAGTCCCAAAATTCACAAGTTATGCACATCATTAATATAATAAAACTTGAAACAACAAAGGACTACAGAATTGCATAGATTGATCTGAAAAACAATATAGAGGACTTCAGAAAACCAAAAGAACGTCAATAAATACTTTCAAGATTGCCAAAGAGGCACTCAAAAACCATGAAAAACAAAATAGGTCAACCAAAAAAGGAAAGAAAAGCAAAGCAATCCAAAAGTTGGGTTATAAACAAAACTGCCACAAATTTCTTGTTCCACAAAGTCAAAAAAAACAAGAAATTCTGCAAGAAGCCTTGAACCCAAAGCCCACACTGAAACTTTACTCAAAAAGAAAACCCTAGGTTGATTAGGTTTTTCAAAAAGAAGAATATTAGAAACTAAAAACTTGCATGAAAGCAAAGTTTTACTGATAGTGAATGACTAGAAAACAACAAAAACCACCAAGCAACAATCTTAACTGGGTCCAAGATTTTGAAAAATTTATTCAAAATAAGGTATACGTGATTGTGAAAAGACAAAGAAGTGTGTATATGCGACTGAAACAAATGAAACCCACGTATACGCGAGTTTCTTTGAAGAAACTAGTGTGTATACACTACTGTATCCTCTGAAAAGTGTGTATATAAAGCTCAATAAAGAAAAACAAAAAATCCAGGCCTAATCCAAAAGATCAGACTTGATGCCCAGGAAGAAAACAAGTCACAGGCACTGTAAAAGAAAGAAATCAATCAAGCAGGCCCTGATCAAGAAGAAACAACCCAATCTAGGAAAAACAAGAATGCTTTCCCTAGTGGAGTTGCCAATTCTGTTTCGAGTAGAATCACCCTAGGGTCTTGGGTTGGGAACCCCAACAGAGCGGAGGGCATACAACATAAAGATACACACAAACAAGCAGTCCTAATACTTAAACAGTTAAACTTGGTACATAAGGTCTTACCCGTAGATCCTACATTTGAGGTCGTTCCCATAGGGTTCAAACCCTCTTCTTCTTTCTTGCGCTTTAAGACCTACAATTCATTCAAGGAAAAGCATATACACCAAAAATAACTAAAAGCATGTTCATGATATCAAGGTTAGATCATATAAGCATGTAATAAAATAAGCATTAACATGATATTTTATAAGCAAATCATGACATAAATTAATGCATAAAGACCATAATCATCAGGAAAATGACAATGCCTCTTTATTAATGTAAGCTAAAGAAAATACGGAAGAACTATAACCTGAGTCGTCTGTCGGCTCCAAACGAAACCATCCCTAGATCCATCCTGCCCAGGTCTCAGCAATCCTCCTCCATAATTATACACAAGGATGTCAAGAAGTGATGATGAACATCTTAAGAAGGAAACAGGGGTTTCCTATGACTAGGAGTGCAGAAGGCATAGGGATATCTTCAGACTTGATCATGGATATAATCAACTATAATATCAATATCTAATCCTTTCCATTCCTTTAGGCCTTCCCATGGAGATGTATTTATACTTCGCCAAATTAGTTTTCTCAGTTGGGAAATAGTTGGGCCAAGGGCTATAGTAGGCGGGTATCGGGTCAAAACCATAAACCCCGCTCGAATTAAGGGAGATTATATAGTTTTTAATGTTTTAACGCATATATATGGGTTGGATATAGGCTTACCCGCATGTACATGTGATTTAGATAGGGCATAATTGTGAATGGGATTTAAAACATTGTTTTTTAGAAAATGGACCAAGTTTGGTAGGGAAGAGTTGCCCTAGGTCATGTCATAGAGCATCAATTCTACCAAGGGTGGTAAATGTTGCTATAACATCTGGTGAGCTTATTTATGTACATTCTCTCTTATGCATAGGGCTCAATTCACCTAAGTGAGTTCAACCTTCTATTGGAGCGAAGCCAAAGTTTGGGTGTTGGACCTAGTGTCCTCATGCTCGTGAAAAATAAAAATTAAAACAAGCATGCACCATGAAAAATATTCAAACAAATAACTTGATACATTCTCTTGAAACATCCTCTATTTTTGGCTTAAGAATGTCATTATGTAGTCACCCACAGGGTCATAGAACTGACCAGTGAAATTTTTAGTTGCCTTATTTTCATGAAATATCTGCTGACCAATATCCTTTTGATCAGGGTAGCCACAAACACTACTTGGCTCCTTTCCTTCTTCACATATGGGCCAGGAAAGGGAGGGTGACTTCTCTTCTTTGAGGACTTCGGGCTTAAAGCAATTTGGATCTAAAAGTACCTTCCCCTTCTCAGCTGGCCTCAGAGGCTCTTTGGAGGGAGTGCCTTCGTTTTGGTCATGTCCCATTGATGTCTTTCTAGATGATCGAAGAGCATTTCTATTGTGCAACTAAGCCATTATGAAATCGAAGAACTGCTTCCATCAATCATCCATCTCATCATCATTTAGCGTTACATCAAGATTATCCTCCTCTTCTTCATGCATCTTGACTTCTTGTTCTTCTTTAGAGAAAGAGGAATACTATCGTCAAAGGTTTATATTTTCTAACTCCAATTTTATCAGCCCATATAAGGAGTTCTTTATTGAGCTTTCCATATCTTCCATTTTCTCTTCCATTGCTTGACAAATGTAGCTTCTAGAGTGTTTACAATTAATATTCAGACAATGGAGTCACCAGGGTGATGAATAATAATGGGGGTTTGTGGAGTCGCCAAGGTGATGATGAATGCAATAAGAACCTCTTTATTCACCTATGAAAAATGTGCTCAACTTGTCATATCCCAGGGGGAAAATCCTTCAATATGTTTCGCAGCAATGGCGCCAAAAGATGTTGTAGCTCCCAGAGACAACCTTGGATTGCTTACAAGACTAGTGCCTGGGCACATCTAGATTTGTGTGTCTAAAATGATTTGCAGGAAATTGGAGACATCACTTATGTTATATATATAGGAATTGGGCTGGTTCATTCATACAAAGATATGAGTTATGTATTTCGGGTATTTCTTCTCGTACATAGCTCACAAAAATATAACATAAAAGAGTGGAGGCCGAGTAGTTTGAGGACTTACAGCTCAATAAGATTTATAGAGAAAATGAAAGAGGATAAGGAGAAAGGATAACTCATCATATAGAGCTCACGACATCAAGAATTCTATATTTGACACATAGAGCTTGAAGCAAGTAAGAAATCCTATACTTATTTGAGTTACAAGAAGATATAATGGATTGAAGGGAAAATGGGTGCTATGATTCATGTAGCGTAGTTTAAAGAGGTGGTTTCAGCAATCCTCATAGGCACATGCATCAACCAATCAATACACGTGAATCTATAAGGAGGTAAGAAACATTTCTAGCATCTATAATTGCATGAATTCAGAAGAAACATGAACATAATGGGTTTTAAAAGAGAGAAAAACATATTGTAATACTCAAAGGGGGAATCACCACCATTTCTTCATATTCTTAAAGATCTGTATCTTAAAATTATACAATCTGAAACAACATGTCTTTTTCTTGTAGATTTTTGAACCTGAATGAAGTCTTGCTTCCTCCTATTTATTCTGGAGAGGGGCACATGGACATTCATTACAAAAAAATATCTTTGGTCGAGTCTCAATTGTCAGGTTGACTAGCTGTCTCAGCCGTGATGGCTCTGTGGCCCAAAAATATTATGGAATTAATGACCACATTGAAAGAAGGCATGTTACAGGACAAAAATAAGTCAACAACCAGACATAAAAGTAAATGAAAAGCCTTTGTTCCCATCATGTGATCTCCTCTGCCTCACACTGTAATTTTCTCCCAGTATGGCCTCTTGTGCTGCTCGACTGACCCCGTCACTTCTGCCTTTACTGCTTGAATGCCTTGTTATGTGGAGTATGGAGTGGGTTGATTGTAAGTGCCTGTTTCAGTGGTCCTTCACTGTGTATAGGAGCGAGGCTCCATGACAAGCCATTTAATATTACCAAGCCCCCCATACTGTCTTCGAACTTTGCGTCATACTTACTTTGTACCATGCTATTGGGGTTGTGAGGTAGTGAGACTTTTACTCTTCAAAGCATTGTAGAGTGGCGGGCTCTGATGCTCCTTGTCCCCTTTGGTTTAGCCCCTTTCTTATTTTCTTATCATATGACTGGGGGTTGTGACCAAGTGCTGAGTCCTCGGGCGCTAAGGCCTTTAGGCTCCTACCTAAGGCCTTCTTCCTTTTTTTTATGAAACCTCACACTTCCATGCTTTCCAAGCGTTGCCACTATTATTTCCCCATGAACCCTGTGATCACTGATCTGCGGGGTCAGGCCCACCAGAAGTATCGCAATCATAGCACCGGAGAGGGGGACCTTCTACCTTCTTTATCAGCACTGGTTGCCTATCTAGACACAAGAGATTTATAAGCTAGATCACATAATATGTTGTGTCCAGGAGGATCCCTTCTTATCGCAATCGCAAGCCTAGAAGGAACTCTAGTGTAGGAGCACATTAACCTACGTGATCACCGATCGCCGATCTGCGGGGGGTGACGTCATCACTGCCATGTGTCACCTTGTGATTGATGACACATGTCCCCAGAAATGACCCCATAGGACCATCAAAATGCTGAATTTGTGTGCCACATGTCACCTGTACTGCCACGTCAATAATGATGTTAGTTGTCATATCAACAATAAGGGCCAATCATATCCGCCACGTGGCCCTCTGGAGGAGAGAGAAAATGTCTTGCCTGGCCTTGGTCTATTCGTGAATTCCTTTTTTAAATAGAATCGGCCCCTTCCTGATGATCTAACTATAGGATTTAACCCCGTGCAGAAATTACCTACATATGAATTCTAAAACATAAAAAATAAACAATGCGCAAGCATAACACATAAAAAAAACATATACACAGAGATTTTCCCCTGGATCGCAAAATCGGGACTACCAGATTGAATTTTCATTATATTCCTTTCAAAGTTACAATACATATTTATACATGCCAAAGCATCCAATACTATGGACCGAAAACCATCGCATCCAAATCCATGTGCGAAAATCATGCACAAAACCATAGGTGGGTCCACCCAACCTAACATAGGGTCCACCCCATAGAGTGGGGTTACCTGCACCCCTCAAACCCCCTGTGAACCCCCCCTGCTACGCAATTGGCACAACGAAGGGGGGGCTCTACCCCCCTTCTAGCCCCCTAGTTAACTACATGGGTTAGTTGTGGAAAAAATATAACACAACCCAACATTCTCCCCCTTGTTGTTTTCTTTCCACACGGGGCCACAAGAGAGCTTAGTCATTTATCCAGCCTTGTAATGCCCGTTGTTTCTCTACACCAAGAGAACTTCTCAAATCTCACAGATTTTTTCAATGCATCTGCAGTATTCTTCAAAGTGTCCACCTTTACCAGCAACACCTTTTTGTATTCTATCATATCCCTCACAAAGTGATACTGAACATCAATGTGCTTTGTCTTTGAATGATATGTGGGGTTCTTTGCTAAGAAAATTGCACTTTGGCTGTCACAGTGTATCCTTATAGCTCCCTGTACTAACCCATACTTGAACACAATCTCTTCAACCAAACTACTTCCTTGCTTGCATGAGTGGCTGCCATGTATTTTGCCTCTATAGTTGATCGTGCCACTACAAATTATTTCTTACTTATCCAACTAACTACACCTCCGAATAGGTTAAACACATACCCACATGTAGATCTTCTCTGATCCAAATCTCCATCCCAGTCTGCATCAACAAAGCCACGAATATCCAACACTCTGTCCAATCCTGGTCTTCCTTAGTAGCACAAACCATAATCACTATGTTGGAAATAATACTGAGAGGGGGGGTGAATCAGTATTAGCAAGTCAATAATTTTTCATTTCCATAATCAGATTCATATACGCTACTTCAGTTAATGGAACTTGCGTGTATACGCAACTGTGTTTAAGGAAACTAGCATATATCCTGCAAACTTATGATTCGGTTAATTCATAATATGTTGTTCTTTAATCAGTGCATCAGAACCATATAAAGAGTAACCAGGTGCAATAAAAAATAGAAAAGACAATCACACACATAAACATAAGATATAAGGTGGAAACCCAGTGTGGGTGAAAACCACCTGCTGTAATCGTCTCTATCTCCTTTTTAATAAGAAACTTCTTTTTAAATTTTTTGCACTTGTGCAGTCTTATACCAGTATGCAGGCTTCTACCTACAAAAGGCTACAACCTTCTCTCATTCTCCATCTTCTCCTTGAAGGGAGCTACAACCCCCTAGCTCTTGTACTAGCTGATATGTTTACTAGTATGTAGGTGTCGGCCTATAGAAGGCTACAACCTTCTCTTTTCTTCTAGGGACCACGTTTCATAAATTTTCATACTAGATCCATCAATAACATCATTCAATCATCAAATATATCTGCATCGACCAATCTCCTTTGCACCAACCACAACTGAATCATTCAATCACTTTGACAACCCTTCAATCTGATATTTTAAAATGCTGTAACTAGAATACAGTAACCAAAACCCAAGCCAGAACCCAAAACACTGCAACAACAAACAGAAGCAACTAAAACATATTTTATGAGGTATACGCTACTTCTATGTGTCGAACCTGCGTGCATATGCTCTTTTCTCAAGGAGAACCTGCATACAGATCTACAAATAAAATTTAAGATGTATATGATGTTTTGATATGCAGAACCAATGTGTATACGTGCCTTTTCTAAAGTGAACCTACATACAGATCTGTAAATGATGATTTAAACATTACAACAATTCCATACTTTAGTTATACCCATATCATCCTATTTACAGACTACAACATGCACCGATTATTTAGATAAATGATCAAACCATATAAAGATACTTCACTTCAAGGCTTAAGATCTTGACCCATCATTAGATCTTATCCTTCATCAAGCACTAAGGTTCATCCTTGGTTCAGATCCAGCTATGCCCAATAACCTGTAAACTAGATCTTGCTCTTCATTAGATATTCAATACTTGAGTTCCTTTTCCTAATGATCTTCTCCTCCTTTTATAGTCTTACGGGTTACTCAATACCATGGACCAAAACCACTTAAAACCAATACCTTGGACCAAATACCTCGGACCATATATCTTGGACCAATACCATGGATCAAAATACCATGGACCAAAATACCATGGACCAAATACCTTGGACCAAAACTTAGTTTTAAAAGATATGCGCTCCTTTTGGTCTGTTAACCTGCGTGTATATGCTACTTTTTCAAGGTGAACCTATGTATACCTCTCTTTCCTCATTCTGTGAAGTCTGATCTATAACTTTGTGCTGTTAACCTGCTGAACTGTAATTTGTCATCTGAGTGAGTTTCCATCAAGGACAACACCTGTGTCATAGTGCCAAATCTATGTCATAATGCCAATAATCTCCCCCTTTGGACTTGATGGAAACTCCAAGTCACTCTCCCCCTTTGTCATCAAGGAAAAAGGGTTATGCTCCCCCTGAGTACACACTGAATTCTCTAATATGCTAAAGTGTGCCAATTGAGTTCCATGATCAAGTCCATGATGACCCTGAATATAAGCAAGGTCTGCAAAAATATGTTCTAAAAGAAGAACATGAATCTATACATTCATCATAAATGACCTTCCTATCACTAATGACTCATAAATACATCCATCTCCCAACCAAGTGGGGATATACCAAGTTTGACTCATCCACCCAACCGAGTGGGGATATACCAATTGTTTATACATGTCAAAACAAGAACATTACATCATCCATCCCATGAATAGTGGGGTAAAAACATAGGTCATTTCACGACCTTTACATGAAAAGATATACATGACATATATAACAGAGACCAAATATCTCAAACAAAACCATATTAGAAACTATCATCAACAACATCTGTTAATTAGCATCCAGACTAGAAACCATGTTCTCCCCTTGAACCTATTCCACCTGAATCAAAAAATAACTTCTACCAATATCTTCTAAGATAATGCCAACAATGAATTATTAGAAGTATATGCTCCCCCTGAACCTGTGCCAGATGATCACTATCAGATCTGATCATTTCATATAGTAGAAGAGTTATCAAGGCATCATCATCAATTAGATATACATCAAGTTATCAACAACTTATGAGAGCCAACATATTTCCACATGTCATCCACAGACTGTAACCATAATCAAGTAGAGCAAATAATTCACTTAACCATATCAGACCCCTTTCATCTTGAGTCTGGCTCACTACTTTTCCTCAAACCAACATATACGCGACTGTATCCATAAAAACAAGCATATGTACACGACTACGCTTCATGAAACTCGCGTATAGCCACCTTTATGTGAAACAGTTAGGTTTTCACAGCAGGATGATGCATCAACTACTCCCAGCTTCTGTTTGAGCTATTCAAATGTCTCTCTGGGCAGTGGTTTGGTGAATATATCAGCAACATGTTCTTTGGAGGGAACACACTCCAATTTGACCTTTTTTTCAAGCACTTGTTCACGTATAAAATGATATTTGATGGGTATGTGCTTGGTCTTGGAATGCATGACTGCATTCTTTGAAATACTAATGGAAATTGTATTATCACATAAAATGGAGATGGGTGGAGTACATGTGATCTCAATGTCTTGCAATGTTTACATCATCCAAAGGAGTTGTGTGTAGCAAGATGTAGTAGCCACATATTCTGCTTCAGCTTTAGATAATGCAATTGAACTTTGTTTCTTGCTGAACCAAGACACTAATCTGGAACCCATATAGAATGCACCACCACTAGTGCTTTTTCTGTCATCGACGCTTCCTGCCCAATCTGCATCTGTATATGCATTAAGTGTAAGATCTGTATCTCTAGGATACTATAAACCAAAATTTTATGTTCCTTGAAGATATTTGAAAATCCTTTTGACTTCCTGAAGGTGTGCTTCCTTTGGATTTGCTTGGAATCTTCCAAGTATTCCTACTACATGCATGATGTCTAGTCGAGTACCTATTAGATAAAGCAGACTGTCAATCATGGATCTGTAATTTGTTTGATGTACTATTGCTGATTCATCATTTGAGCTGATACTGCATCCTGTTACCATTGGGGTACATACTGGTTTAGAATCTTTCATGCCGTATTTTTTCAAGATCTGTTTGAGATATTTGGTTTGTGACAAAAAAATACCATCTTTATTTTGTTGAACTTGTAGACCAAGAAAATATGTAAGCTCACTAAGCAAGGACATTTCAAATTCTTGCTACATTACCAAAGAAAAATTCCGACTCATGGTTTCTTCATTGCTACCAAAAATGATACCATCAACATACACAACAAGTATTAGCAATTTATTATTGTCAATCTTTGTATATAGATTGCTATAAGCTGATCCCTTTGAAAAACCTTGTTGATGGAGATATTTGTCAAGACGGTAATACCAGGCCCTTGGAGCTTGTTTTAGACCATAGAGAGCCTTTCTGAGTCTGCCTACAAGTTTTGCATCATTTCCAAGAATGAATCCATCTAGTTGCTCAATATAGACTTCTTCTTCTAAGTCTCCATTAAGAAAGGAGGATTTTACATCCATTTGGTATTCTTT
This sequence comes from Pinus tabuliformis, assembly GCA_031772625.1. NCBI lineage: Eukaryota > Viridiplantae > Streptophyta > Pinopsida > Pinales > Pinaceae > Pinus > Pinus tabuliformis. Next base: position 1,935,009,318 of record CM062818.1, on the reverse strand, counting down.
GAATTTCTGAAAGCTAGAAAGAGCAAGGAACATTCTTATGGCTTCAATTCTAGCAATAGGTGCAAAAGTTTCTTCAAAATATATACCTTCTTGTTGAGCATATCCTTTACAAACAAGTCTAGCCTTGTTTCTAATTACTTCTGCATTTTCATTCAACTTGTTTTTGAATATCCATTTAGTTCCTATGATATTCTTGTCATGAGGTCTAGGAACTAATTCCCAAGCATTATTCTTTTCAATTTTCTCAAGTTCTTCATTCATGGCTTTGACCCAACATTCATCTTTGCATGCTTCATTTACATTTTGTGGTTCGGTGGAGGATAGCAATGCTAGATAGCTTGAACCTTATGTAACAGTTCTTCTTGTCTGCACACCTGCCTCTTTCTATCCCAAAATTTGAGTCTTTGGATGATTTTTATGAACATACCTAGACGGAGTCTTTTATTCTACCGTTATCTCTTCTTTTGGTGCTTCATTGGTTTCTTCTTCAGAACTAGTCTGATTTGATGTGGGAGGATAATCCTCATCTTCTTCATAATCTTCAGTTTTGATTTGTTCTGGATTTTTGCATGCTTCATCAACCACAACATCAATACTTTCAATAATTTTCCCAAGTCTTTATTATAACATTTATATCCTTTACTTCGGGAAGAGTAACCAAGGAGAATACCATCATCTGCTCTGGGTTCAAACTTACCAAGTTTTTCATCAATCCTTTTGATGTAACATTTTCTTCCAAAAACTTTGAAGTATTTTACAGTAGGAGTCTTACCATACCAAAGTTCATGTGGAGTTTGAGTGTTGTTTACCCAAACATTTTCTTGGTTGAGAATAGTGACGGCAGCGAATGCAGCTTCACCCTAGAAGGTTGCAGGAGTTCCAGACTCATCTAGCATACCATGAGCCATCTGTTGAATAGTTTTGTTCATCCTTTCTACCACTCCATTTTGCTGAGGAGTCCTTGTAGTGGAGAATTGCCTTTTTTATTCCATGTTCTTCACAAAAGTCAAATAATTCATCTGAGGTAAATTCTCCTCCTTGATTAGATCTGAGGCATTTGATTTTGTGATCTGATTCATTTTCAACCAAAGATTTGAAGGCTTTGAACTTTTTAAATGCTTCATCTTTATGCTTTAGAAGTCCTATCCAACACATTCTGGAAAAATCATCAATGAACAATATAAAGTATTCTTCTCCACGAGGTGACTTTTTCCTTGATGGTACACATAAATCAGTATGAACAAGTTCAAGAGGCTTACTAGCCAATCCTTCTTTTTCAGGGAAGTGCGATCTGGTTTTCTTACCAAATTGACATGATTTGCATATTGTATTTTCTGGAATGTTGATATCAAGAAGATCACGAACAACCTGGAATCTGCATGCTTTTCTTATTTGAGAGAAGCTTAGATGCCCCAATCTTTTGTGCCATAGCCAGTGTTCATCATTTTTGCTTAGATAGCACTGTTGTTGTCCTCCCTTGAGTATGTATAAGTTGTTTGGATTTCTTATATCTTTGATCATGGTTTCTCCTATATTGATCTCACGAACAACACATCCATTTGATCGAAATACTACTTCATTTCCTTGATCACACATTTGATTGACACTCAACAGGTAATGCTTTAGACCATCAACACACATAACATTCCCAGCTTTAAATTTTTCTTTTAAGAGAACAGAGCCTTTACGTTTTATGACAGCAAGAGTGTCATTTCCAAATGAGACCTTCTTTTCCTTTTCTAAGGCATTATATGAATGAAGTTTTTCTTGGTCACCTGTCATGTGTTTTGAGCATCCACTATTGATGTACGACTGATTTTATTATCCTTCTGCATACAAGGCTATACCACATCTTTCTGTTTGTGGTTCTTTCTTTCTCCATATTTTGGGACTTAATGGAGTTTTCTCCTTTTGAGATGTTTGCTGAAATTTACTCTTGCATTCAGATTCTTCATGACTAAAGTTGTTGCAGATAGAGCATTCTATTTCATTTACAAGAAGAGAAAAGGTATTGTAGGTCCTTTTCATGATCCCTGTCACATTCCTTTGATTTTGTGCTTCTCTAGTAATTATGGTCTTGTAAGAAACACACTGAATAGCTTTGTGTCCAAAGTTATGACATGAAAAACATTGGCCATTAAAGAAGTTCCTGTGATTATCGAATCTATTGACCTGGTGATTATAGTTTCTATTGATATTCATTCTTGAAGTAGATTGAGTATGATTTACCCAAGGTTGGTTGTAGCTTCTATTCATCCTTGAAGTAAATTGAGCCTAATTTTCCTGGTGATCTACTTTATGCCTTTGCTGACAATTGTCAAACTATTCACTGCTCTTTGCTGCATCAAGATAGCTTTTAGTGGAGGTTGATGGCTTCTGTGCTTGAGATGCTTCTTCAGTATATCCAAGACTTGTCTTTATCAGAGGAGAACACTGCACTTTGATAATTTCATTTAAGGTTTCTGATCCTTTAGCAAATCTAAGATTGAGATCTTTTGTTTTCTCAATATCCTTTCTTAGACCCACAATTTCACATTCTAGTTTTTCATTGTGTTTTTCTCTTTTAGCAAGTTGGAATGTGAAAGTATCTATAATCATATTCTTTTCTTCTAAACAGATTTTGAGTTTAGAGATTTCTTCATAAAGGTAATCTTCATCTAAAGCATCCAAGAAATCATCATCTTCAAAAGTCATCAGAAGTATATAGTCATTACTATTTTCATCTTCATCACTAATTGATAAACCATCGCTATCTTCATGCGTATAGTAGCTATTCTTACTTACACTTTGTTTTCTATTCCATTTTGCTGATTCCTTACCTTTATCAAACTTATCTTTATGAGGACATTTGGCAGCATAATGACTGACTCTTCCACAAGCAAAACATTTGAAAGGTAGTTTACCTCTAAATCTTTCAGAACCCCGTTGAAGGTTCTTGACAAAGTTTGCTTCTTCCTCTCCTTCTAAAATATGTCCTAATTCATTGAGTTCTTCTCTTCCTGAAGCTTTAAATGTGGCTTCTATCATATCTGATGGACCTCCTTTTCTCATTTCAAAAGTAGTTAAGATTCCGTGCAGCTGTCATAGTAATAGTCTGAAGATCTTGCTTTTCTTCTATGGCAGATACTTTTGATTCAAACTTAGTAGACAAGGATCTTAAAACCTTTTCAACTAAAGTAACTTCTTTTATCTCTTCACTAAAATTCTTCATACAATTAGCAATCTCATCTATACGTAAGAAGTAACTAGCTATACTTTCACCATTGTGCATTTTGAGAGTTTCATGTTGAATTCTGAGAGTTTGCGGTTTTGCATGTTTTACCTGAGAGTCTCCTTCATAGCTTCGAATGGTTTTATCCCATATTTCTTTGGGATTTGAGCTGCATAAATTTGACAAATTCTGATTGTGACAGACTTCCCAATAATGTATTAACAGCCTTGTCATTGGTTTCATATTGATTTTTACCTGCTGCATCTATAGGAATTGCTGATGGAAATGTATATCCTCCTTCCACAATTTCCCAGACATCTGTTCCAAGAGATTGAAGATAGGTTGTAGTTCTTACCTTCCAGTAAATGAAGTTGCTTCCATCAAAGATTGGTGGTCTGCTAGATACCTCTCTTTCTTGATTACTCATAATGATGGATCTTCCCTCAAGCGATCAAGCTTCTTCTAAAGGACCTGCTCTGATACCAATTGCTGGAAATAATACTGAGGGGGGGGGGTGAATCAGTATTAGCAAGTCAATAATTTTTCATTTCCATAAGTAGATTCATATATGCTAATTCAGTTATTGGAACTCGTGTGTATACGCAACTGTGTTTAAGGAAACTAGCGTATATCCTGCAAACTTATGATTCAATTAATTCATCATATGTTGTTCTTTAATTAGTGCATCATAAACATATAAACAGTAACCAGGTGCAGTAAAAAACAGAACACACAATCACACATATGAACACAAGATATAAGGTGGAAACCCAATGTGGGTGAAAACCACCAGCTGCAATTGTCTCTATCTCCTTTTTAATAAGAAACTTCTATTTACAATTTTTGTACTGGTGCAGTCTTATACCAGTATACAGGTTTCTACATGCAGAAGGCTACAACCTTCTCTCATTCTCCAGCTTCTCCTGGAAGGGAGCTACAACCCCTAGCTCTTGTACTAGCTGATATGTTTACTGCTACATAGGTGCTGGCCTACAGAAGGCTACAACCTTCTATTTTCTTCTAGGGACCACGTTTCACAAATTTTCAAACTGGATCCATCAATAACATCATTCAATGATCAAATATATTTGCATCAACCAATCTACTTTCCACCAACCACAACTGAATCATTAAATCACTTTGACAACCCTTCAATCTGATTTTTCAAAATGCTGTAACCAGAATACAATAACCAGAACCCAAGCCAGAACCCAGAACACTGCAACAATAAATAAAAGTAGCTAAAACATATTTTATGAGGTATATGGTACTTCCATGTGTCGAACCTACGTGCATATGCTCTTTTCTCAAGGCGAACTTGTGTACAGATATGCAAATCAAATTTAAGATGTATACATTGTTTTGATATGCAAAAGCAGCGTGTATATGCGCCTTTTCTGAAGTGAACCTACATACAGATATGTAAATGATGATTTAAAGATTACAACAATTCTAGACTTTAGTTATACCGAGATCATCCTAGTTATAGACTACAACATGTGCCAATTATTTAGATAAATGATCAAACCATATAAAGATACTTCACTTCAAGGCTTAAGATCTTGACCCATCATTAGATCTTATCCTTCATCAAGAGCTAAGGTTCATCCTTGGTTCAAATCCATCTATGCCCAATAACCTGTATACTAAATCTTACTCTTCATCAGATATTCAATACTTGAGTTCCTTTTCCTAATGATCTTCTCTTCCTTTATAGTCTTAGGCCTTACTCAATACCATGGACCAAAACCACTTAGGACCAATACCTTGGACCAAATACCTCAGACCATATATCTTGGACCAGTACCATGGATCAAAATACCATGGACCAAAATACCATCGGCCAAATACCTTGGACCAAAACTTAGTTTTCCAAGATATACGCGCCTTTCATTCTGTGAAAGTGCGTGTGTACATATGCGCTCCTTTTGGTCTGTTAACCCACGTGTATACACTACTTTGTTAACGTGAACTTGCATATACCTCTCTTTCCTCATTCTGTGAAGTCTGATTTGTAACTTTGTGCTGTTAACGTGCTGAACTGTAATCTGTCATCTAAGTGAGTTGCCATAAAGGACAACACCTGTGTCATAGTGCCAAATCTGTGTGATAATGCCAACACACTAGTGCCATGCAAATGCCTGAAAACCTGCTTCACTGTTGTCTAGTGCTACTTCCCTGGTTTTGATATAAACCTGCTCAATACTTCCACTGCATGTGCAATGTCTGGTCTCGTACAGACCATAGCATACATTAGGCTACCGACTGCACTTGCATATGGAACACGAGACATGTACTCTTCCTCTTCTTGTATCTTGGGACACTGTTCAGCAGATAACTTTACACCTACAGGAATAGGAACCTTCACCAGTTTACTATCCTACATATTAAACCTCTGTAATATTGTCTCGACATACTTCCTCTAGTTTAACCAGAGCTTCCTCTTTGTACGATCTCTTTTAATTTCCATGCCCAAAATATAGTTTGCAGAACTAAGATCTTTCATGTCGAATTTGGAGGACAAATGGGTCTTCAAATCCTGGATAATTTCTTTGTCATTTCCAACCAGCAACATATCATGCACATATAAGACTAGATAAATAACACAACCACCAATTAATTTAAAATACACAGAGTGATCTACTTTACTTCTAGTGAAGCCAAGTCCCCGTATAAATGTATCAAATTTCTGATACCACATCCTTGGTGACTGTTTTAACCCATACAGAGACTTCTTTAACTTGCATACCAGTTCTTTCTTACCCTTCACTGTAAAGCCTTCAGGTTGCTTCATGTATATTTTCTCTTCCAGATCCCCGTGAAGAAATTTTATCTTCACATCCATTTATTCTACCTCAAAATCAAAAGCAACAACAATAGATAAAAGTAATCTAATAGAAGTTACCTTGGCAACAGGAGAAAAAATATCACCAAAATCAATTCCTGACACCTGGGAATAACCTTTTTTTACCAACCGAGCTTTGTATTTCTCCACCTTTCCTTCTGCATTTGTCTTCTTCTTGAACACCCATTTTCTACCAATGGGTTTCCTTCTAGTCGACAACTCCACCAAATCCCAAGCCTCATTTTTGTGCAAAGATGCCATTTCATCAACCATGGCCTCTTTCTAGAGTTTTCCATCCTCTAGATCTACTACTTCCTTCATAGTTCTAGTATCATCATTAGTAATAGATAAAGCAAAATTTGAACAGAAAGCAAATGGATGATACCTTTCTGGCTACCTTCTTTCTTGAACTGATCTTATCACGCCCAGAGTTTGTGGTTCTTCATCTTCTGATTCCTCCTCTGCTGTAGAGTCTAGCTCTTCCTCCTTTAGCTCAAACTCTATCTTCTTAGTTTCCTTTGGTTGGACTTCATGTTTAATAACATCTTTCATCTCTCTGAACACCACATCTTGGTTGTACACAACCTTCCTTGTTATTGGGTTCCAAAGCTTATAACCCTTTAAACCATCCTTATACCCAATAAAGATGCACTTTTCAGATTTACTATCCGACTTGGTTTGTTTCTCCTTTGGAACATGTACATATGCATCACATCCAAATACCCTCAGATGTGAAAGAGAGGGTTTCTTACCAGTCCATACCTCTTGTGGAGTCTTATCCTCCAACGCTGATGAAGGTGATATGTTGACTAGGTAACATGTTGTCTCCACTGCCTCTGCCCAGAATTCCTGTCCTAACTCGGCACCACTGAGCATGCTTCTTGCCCTTTCCATCAACGTCTTGTTCATTCTTTCTGCAGCTCCATTTTGCTGAGGTGTATATGGAGTAGTCTTCTGCCGTGATATACCACACTTCTTACAGGATTCTTCAAATTCCTTACTGCAAAACTCTCAACCGTTATCTGTCCTCGGCACCTTTATCTTCTTCTCTGTCTGGTTTTCCACTAGAGCTTTAAATTCTTTAAACCTATCAAAGACTTCATATTTCTTATTAAGGAAATATATCCATGTATTCCTTGAGAAGTCATCTATAAATGATACATAGTACATAGAATTACCCAGTGATGGAACCTTCACAGGTCCAAACACATCACTGTGCACAAGCTCTAATATCTGTTTCGCTCTCTTACCACTAGAGGAGAAACTCACCCAATTTTGCTTCCCATATACAAAATTTTCATAGAAATAAAAATCCAAAGAGCTATTACTCATACCTTCTACCATACCTTTACCATGAAGTATTCAAAGGCCCTTCTCTCCAATATGTCCAAACCTTTGATGCCACAACATGGTCTTTTCTCCAGAGACCACTAGATTTTCTGCTCCACTTTCAGGAACCACAAAACTGTTGCACCCATCAATAATAGTGCTACCTTGCAGCTTGTACAGACTTCCAATTCGAACTACCTGCATCAATAGCAGTGCCCCTTGAACCATCTTGTAGATATCCTTCTCGAACACTCTTTTTACACCTGCATCATCCAGCTTGCTTACAGAAATCAAATTTCTGGCTAATGCAGGAATATGCAGAACAATAGGAAGTGTTCTAACCCTTCCACCTTGAAACAACAACTTTACGTTTCCACGACCAATGATTCTAGCCTTCCTGTCATCTCCCAAGAAGGCATCACCACCATCATATTTCTCATACTCGCAAAACCACTCTTTATGGGGAGTGAAGTGAAAGGATGCACCTCAGTCAATCAACCATGCCTCATGATCTACATGTGTACTTGAAGAAGCCAAGTACATATCCCCACCTTCATTTGAGTTGGTTTTCGCCTCTGCAGAAGGAGCATCATCAAATCCCTTTCCTTTATCAGGAGCTTTAGATTTACAGTCGCTTTTGTAGTTCCCTTCCTTTCTGAATTTCCAGTACACCACCTTTACAGGTTTTCCTAGAGATTTAGATCTCCCACTCGATGACTTATTTTTGTTTCTTTTTTGGGACTGTCCTCATACAGACAAGTCATCACCATTCTGGCTCTCCATATTTTTCTGTCTTATCTCCTTTGTCAGCAAGGATGAGACTATTTCATCAAACAACAAGAAAGTTTCATTGCTACCTATTGCAACAACCAGACTATCCCACGACTCTCGTAGAGAACAAAACAAACTGATGCACTTATCTTCATCTGAAATTTTAATATCAATAGATAATAACTGACTTACCATAGTATTAAATGCATTTAGATGCTCTGTCATCGAGTCTCCATATTTCATCCTCAGGTTATACAACTTTTTCCGTAGGAACAATTTATTCACCAGGGACTTAGATTGGTACAAATTCCCTAACTTGTCCCACAAAGCCTTAGTCATAGCTTCCCCTGATACATTCAACAATACTGAATCTGAGACACACAATCGTATTGTGCTCTTTTCCTTCTGATCCAACTTCTTCCATTCTTCATCAAACACTCCCGTTGGTTTAGTATCTGAATCTACCGCGATCCACTTATCTTTATCCACCAACAGATCCTCCATCTTGAGTTTCCACAACTCAAAAAACTGACCATTAAATTTCTCGATCTTTATCTTTCCATTGCTCGCCATCTTCTTTCACCACTAAAATCGATCCCGTAGATCTCCCATTGAACAGGGTCTACCACAGGCCTGAGAGAAACCCCTCAGCAATAAAGGCATCCCCTTGAAGCCAAAACATCTCTAATTCCAAATGTAGGTTTTAACCCTGTACAAAAATTACCTGCATACGAATTCTAAAACATAGAAAATAAACAATGTGCGAGCATAACACATAAGAAAAAACATATACTTAGAGATTTTCCCCTGGATCCCAAAACTGGAACTACCAGATTGATTTTTCATTATATTCTTTTCAATGTTACAATACATATTTATACATGCCGAAGCATCCAATACCATGGAATGAAAACCATCGTGTCCAAAACCCTGGACCGAAAACCATCGCATCCAAATCCATGTGCAAAAATCATGCACAAAACCATAGGTGAGTCCGCCTAACCTAACATAGTGTCCAAAACCAAAATTTTCTAGGGTGGTGCCTCGAACCCCATAGAGTGGGGTTACTTGCACCCCTCAAACCCCCTGTGACCGCCCCCCCCACTATGCAATCGACGCAATGAAGGGGGGGCTCTGCCCCCGTTCTAACCCCCTGGTTAACTACGTGGGCTAGTTGTGGAAAGAATATAACAAAACCCAACATCTAACACTATATCACAAATTGGCAACATCGAAAGATTTTTAAGTTAGAACCTCTTCGCCACGCTGATCGCTGATTTTCCAGTCTTGCGGGACTATGATATTGTAGGATGCAGGACTTTGACATGGATGATCTACACATTTCACTGTGCCCGGGGCCCCTAACCTCCGACAAATCCTATTGCCATGTGGAGGATAGAGAAAGGGCTTGCATGTCCCTGTGTTTGCATGCATTTCCTTTGTTAAACTATTTCAGCCCTCCCTGGCAATTTCACATTAAATCGGTGGTCCCCCCCCCCCCCGCAATTCCTTAAGGATGGCCCATCAAGTATTGCGGGGGCCATGCAGGATTGCGGAATGCAGGATTTTCCCATCGCTGATCATCGATAAGCCTATGAACTCCTAGGGCCCACCGATATGCCCGATAAGCCATTGTATGGGATTGAAATGATGCAACATGCAAGATTGCGGGACTATGGGGTGCCCAATATGCTTGACTTACTATGCCCGGGGTCCTCTAATAAGCTCTTTACTATGCCCGGGGTCCTCTAATAAGCTCTTTTCCTTCATTTTAGGGTAGCAAAACTCTTAATCTTCAACAGGCCATATATTCTGATCCAGAAGTCCATTTTGGGACTTCTATATATTGTTGGAAATCTCATTCCGGGCACTATGCAGTGGACTTGGATTGATTTGGTGCTTAGGGATTCTGTGGCCTAGGAATGTTGCTTCAAACTTTACTTCTCTTGGGCAACCTTGACCAATTGAAACCCACAATGCAGTGAGTGACAACACATGGGATACTTGCCTAAATATCCTTTGGATTTTATTTTTGGAAAATATGTTGCTATTAAAGGTCATAATGACATAGACAAAGCAAGAAAGTTCATTGAACAAATACAATTAGTACACCAAAAGGTTCAACAATAGCTTGAGAAAAGTCAAGGGAAGTACAAAGCAAGGCACAAAAAGCATAGTCAAGATCACAAGTTCCAAGTTGGAGATGAAGTTTGGCTTCACATTAACAAAGAGAGGCTCCAAGGAGAAGGTAAAAATCTCAAACCAATTGGAGATGGTCCATTCAGAACTTTGGAAAAGATTGGTAATAATGCCTTCATGATGGATTTTCCTTCATATATGAAAATTTATGTTGTTGTTAATGTTGAGAATTTAAGGTTGTATGAGCCTCCTTTGATTGAAGATGAAGGAGAGAATATTCAAATCCCATCTATTGAATAATTTTCTCAAGAATTCCATGATGTGCTTCAGCAAGACACTATACTTGACAGAAGAACAAGGACAACAAAAAGGGGAAGTATCGATTATCTTTGAGTGGGGCTCAAGGGTACAATACCTTCAAAATCCAAATGGACAGAGGTTGGAAATGTGAGGGAACTATACCCTCACCTGTTGAACAATTGAAACTGATCCTTTTTGGGTCCAAAAGGCTTCTAGTGCGGAGGAGTGATCAGGTGCTCAAAATTAGGCTCAAAAATCAAAGTGTCAGAATCTTGTTAAACTTTGCTTCAGATCGAAGAGCTCGTCATTCTGATTCCAATGGTGTGAATGACACTCAAATCTTAGCTCATATGCAAAAGTTAGAGCAAGTCAAAGTTTAGGTTTGACTTGCACACATGGAAGGATTGGATGATGTGGCAAGGTCCTTCAGCAAATGAGGAGGCGCCAAGTGGCAAGCCACCATTGGCTCCTGCATGTCGCAAATTGCAATCGCAGGCAGGTTGACATTAAAACTTGGCCCCCGAGCAGGGAAGGGTTGTGATGCGATAAGGCAGGCGGGAAGGCATTCAAGAATCGGCTGGAGGCGTGATGCGATGGATCGCAATCGCACATCGGCAAAGGGAGGTCTTATAAAATCCCCCACCCCCTTGGTAATATCAGGGTTGCGATGTGATATCGCAATCACATATCACAACAGGACAAGTCCTACATTGTATAGGACCATTGGTTTTCTGTCGATTGCGATATCCCAGATGTGATAAGGTTAGGCTGCAGTTTAATGTCTCGTCAGGTCCATCGTATCGCAATCGCACATCGCTCACCACGTTCACAAACCATAAGACTTGCTAGACTTTGTTGATTGTGATTTGTGATGGACAGTCAGTGCCGATGAATTATGGCTCGCCACGTGGCAAAATTCTCGCTCGGTTAGCGGATTTTTGGAGCGAAAATGTGGGTTCCTGTCAGATGTGGAGAAATTTGTGAAGCGAATAATGGGAAAACAAGTGGAAGTCATAACTTCATCATTTTTCCACCAAATTGGATGCAAAAAGAGGCTAGATAGCCATTTTTGAGTATTTTGGACTGATTGGAGCAGGTTTCAAAAGCACTTGAGCATTGTAAACACAGATTTTTACATTTTTGAGCATAATAGAGAGGCCCAAGCCATTGGAAGCTAGACCAAGGAGACGTAGCCCAGGAGGGGTGAACTCCTTTATCATGTGCTTTTTGTAATGTGTTTTTGATGATGTTTTTTACATGTTTATGTTGTTCTTCAGTTTCTGGTTTATGTTAAATTACTTATAAAATTAACATAAAAACTCTTCATTTCACTTGCAAAAAATTCATGAATCCTTAAGCATAATGAAAGCATTTTGTTAATAATCTGAGGAAGATCTTAGCACTGCAAACTAATGTTCTAAATCAGATTAGAGGGACAAGATGAGGTAGAAGGAAGTTAGTAGAGATAAACAATGGAAGCACTAACTTTGATAGGTTTTGGTGCCTTCATCATGTGGGAAGCACTAACTTTGATAGGTGGAAGCTACATATTTAATGGTTGTGGCTTGCCACTTGATAACATTTCAAAACTCTTTACCACCTCTAACTACATAAGTTTCCCTTGTGTGTGATTTTTCTTGTGCAACATCAAAATTAAATAAATAAACTTCCATGAGGGAAAAATTATGCAAATTGTAAACACATAATTTCATATGAAAAATATGAATCCCTATCTTCCCTTTGCAATGCCCAATTTTCAATTATTCACAAATAGTAGGTGCAAATCCTATATGTTTGAATAAAGAAACCATGAAACGTATTTCACTAAGTAGAAGGAAAGTTTAGTAGGTCAAACATGGGAAACAATGATGCAACAATTCATCAAACATCCACCAATCAAATCTTTGTCGGTGCTTCATATCGGTGATGTGTGGTGGGTTGTAATAGGTTATAGAACAAGGATACATGGAAATGTTCCATAGGGAATTAGAAAATGATGAAATATTGGAGAAGAATAGGCCCTTTAGGAATGAACAATTCTAATCATTCTACTTTTAAACCTTTTCTAGTAATCATCATTGAAATTTGACTAAGTAGTGGCTGGTTAGATTGGAATTTCCATTTCTTAAATTGTATTTTTGAATGCATTAAGGGAACAATGCCTTGAAAAACCCCTATCACACCTGACTTATGTAATTGTAACAACTCATATTTGTGAAACCTATTGTAGCCAAATCCTACCAAGAAAAAATGATAAATATTTTTCAAGAAAAACTCATAGGATGTTTTCTATCTCATAGGGAGGACAACATTTTCATTGGGGGCTATGATATCACGTGACAAATTCCTTTTTAATTTTTTGCTGAGATTTTAATTTTATTAATATTATTGGGTTTTATCCCAATCTCCAACCAAAGTCCACCAATCTACAACCATAACCCATAGAAGACACCAAGGCAGGAGCCCAAGGCCAAGTGGAAGTAACATTATATGTGCACAATGCATTGGAAGGCATTGTGTATGATGGTAAATGTAAAGGGTACATTGTTGCCTCATAGATGTGGGATATTTGTTTTCAAAACAAATATGCATGTAACTAGTGCAATTTCACAGTCAAGGAAGGTCAAGGTATTACTTGTTCTGCAAAAGTTGCTCTATACAACAAGATGGAAGGAACGATATTTAATACCTATAATTATTTGATAGAATGAATTACGGTAGGTCCGGGAGAATATAAAGGACACCAAAATTGGAAATGGTGTTTACCTAATTTGGAGGAGCAAGTTGGAAAATGTATGCTTATTTTAGGAATTGTGAATTAAGTTCAGTGAATGAGTAGACAAAATTCAATCTAACATGGATTAGGATGGTGGGACATAATGGCTTATGTAGATGAAGATAGGAATTTGAGCTTTCAAGGTTACTTAACTAAAATTCGTAGACTAGTGGGTCACCTAGTTGGATGTGCAATTATAAAATCAATAAGATCAATTATTTTCCACAACCCTACAATTATGGAGGCATTTGGTTCACTTTCACAAAAAAGAGGAGTTGTTGATGTGGCACCTGAACAATTGGCTAACATTGAAATGCGAAGGCTAAGAACTTGAGATATTCTACTATGCAAATGTTGAAGAAATCACTAAATGGAAAGTGTCACCTGAAATGGCTATCGAAAAGTGTAGGGAAACCTTTCTTGGGGAGAAGCAGAGAGCTTGCAAGTCAAGCCTAGCTAGATAAACAGAAGGATGCATGGGACCAATGAGATTCTCAAGCTTCGACACTTATGAAGAAAAAGACAAGTGCACGTGGTACTTTTCTCGCAGCTAAACAATGGTTTGAGTCTCTTATAACTATTGAACGAGATGGAGACATGCATCCTATAAGGGGTAAAGCTTTTACTTGCAACATTTTCTAGGTAATTCTCTAAACTGGAACCCTATGATTGAAAGTTTCCTTTGTTTGGGTATGAATCCTCCTTGAGAAAGAGCTCAGTGGATCAGATAGAGATTGTCACTGCTACTTTTTTCGGATTTGAGTCAATCTTGAAGGTCACTAATATTTTAAAGGACCATACATTCTTTGTGTGGAAGCTTGGTACTATCAATGCTTATCTTGATTCATGTATCTGTAATGTTTCACCAACTATAGATCATACCTTAGGTTTTAACCAAATGGTTAGCAGTGAAAAGAGAAGCTCTATGCACAACTAATGAATTTGTTGCAGTTTTATGAGGAGTTTGAGATAGGTGACCATGTTGGCACTCAACTTAGTGATGATAATGTTTTTCTAGTGAATTTATCTCAACTTCAAGATGTTCATGTTTTGGTTTTAAAGGAAATTCCAAAACTCTGAAATCTAGTATTGACCAACCTGGGCTCAGTTGAAAAATCATAATGATTTGGTGGATGTTGCCTGGATGAAGAGTTTGAAGCATCATGAGTTGACAAAAATTAGTTAACTTTTGTGTGAGTACCAAAAGAAATCAATGTTTATTATATTCCTTTTCCAGATGACCAAATTTTGATGGGTCTACATATCCAAAGTTTAACAAGACTCAAGGTTTCACAAAATGGTATTGCAAAACCAACAATATGATTAATGGACGGTCCAGATTTATTGCACCATCCCTACCTCATTTTTCCAAAACCACGAAGGAGGGTGGTGAAAAATGGTTTTTGGTTTTATAAAACCACTAAGACTTTTGATGATATACACACAACGAATCTAGGACTCACACATAGTTTTCCACTGCCACCAAGGTCTCCATACATCTAGCTCATCTCCACATGGCGTGTGACAAAGATCAGACATGCATGGATTTAATATTTTTGTTTTAATTAGAATGCCCGATATATGTTTGTATTGATTTGTTTTTAAAAGGGCCGAAGTTTTATTTTTAACAAGGGGTTATATTTAATATATATGATATTAAATTAATATTTCTTGTAATTTTATTATTTCCAAACACTTCAAAAAAATCATTTTTATAATTGTTTCAAGAATCCGTTTTTGAAATTGATTGAGACAATCGGTCGCAGGGGGAGAAGCAAAAGATCAGAAATGAGTAAAAAGTAGGGGTTTGGAGTGTGAAGCTGATGATGATATGTAATGAAAGCATCTCTCTGAAACTTAAAAATAAATACCAGTTTTGATTCCAATTATTGGGGTAATTGCAAAAATATTTTCTTCTTATGTTTTTATCATTCATTATTGTTTTTATTCCACTAATATGAGTGTAACAATGCAGCAGGTTGATTCAAATCAATTTTATGAATTTTCCTGGAATTAATGGCACTCATATTTTTGGTTTGAATCCCTTAATGGGAACTCCACCATACCAAGCATTCACCCATGTTTCTTGTTCTTTGCATCATTTACTATACAAGGACAAAGGTTGAGATTCTTAAGTGCCTTAGTGATTAAGCCTTGTTTTCTCCATCTGCTTCTAATAATCTATTGACACCCTAAGCTCTGCAACCCTCACTTATCTTGGCCAATCTGGTTGTAAAGATAGGTTTCAGAATTAGATAGGTTTCTTTGACCCTATATTTTATTTTATTTTATAAATCTTGTAGATGTCCTGGGCGCTAGTCCCTTTGTAGCCAGGAACTGTATCCATTGTTACAAAAAAACCAACAATTCGATTAAATTTCTAGTCAGGTTTTGGGTAAAAGCAATCATAAAAAAAGTACTGAGGAAAAATTTAGTAAATATAATGTTTAGACTATTTCTTTACAAATTCCTTTGGCGTAAGTAGGATACCCTCAACATGACAAAGGGACTTCCTACGTGAATCCAAATGGTTACAATTATCAAATATAAGAGGTCAATTTTTTGGATGGTCCATGAATAATCAATAGAGGCTTCACTGAATGTCACAATTAAGAAGGAATTGAGGGTCATCAATATATTTTAAGGTCATTTTTTTGGGTTAGCAATACAACTCAATGAGAATTGAAAATCACTGGATTGGATGAGATCAATAGGCCATAGTTAATGAAATCACATAAAACAGTATCCTCAGGCATATGCATGGTGCTTGATGCTCATGTTGCTATAAACCCCTGCCCTTGGGCCTCCTTTCCTCTTCTCGACTAGTTTTCCCCATAACCCTCATGTCCTCTTCATAGCCACATTGGACCATGTTATATTACATTTTGAAATAATATTTACATATATTGAGTAAATCTTGGAAGGTACAACCACATGGTACATAGAAAACCTGTTTAGCACAATTAGATTCCTAACCACTCACGAGTTGGGACTTGGCCTTGTGCTATACACTAGGAATTGACATGAAATATTTACATGACTTTCACATATGTTCATTTATTTAAGATCATATGCTTTGACCCTCATCATAATGACTTATTTACAATTTATACATAATTTAATTAAATAGATCCAAGGGGCCAAAGCTAGAGTATAAGCATTGAGATACTCCTATAATATGATAAACAAGGAGAAAAGAACGACACCTAGAGATATCATCCAAGAATAATAGACATTGGAAAATCCTTACGTATGAGCTACATTACTTGCTCAAGTACCCAATGGGACGCATACCAATACTACTCCTTGCCTTGATAGGAGTTGTAGCTTTCAACATAGAAGAAACTACTATATATGCATTGTTAGGTCCCTATACTACTAGTGTAGCCCCTTATTGTTATTAGTGCAACCCCCTTATGGTATTGTTGTGCCCATGTAGTCCCCATGTTGTTATTATTGTGCCCCATAGAAGCCCACTATTGTTATTGTTGTGCCCCTACAATATTATTGTTATGTAGGCTCTGATTATATTGGGACCACTTAGACTCCTATATATAGAAAGGAGGTATTGTCATTTGTATCATCAAAGAATTGCTCATTTGTGTAATGTAAAGGAGGTTTCACCCTCGAAGAGGCTGAGTTTGAAGTCATTGATCTATCTTTTCTATCTTTTTGTGAGCTGGTTTCATAACATTTGGTATCAGAGCTTTGGATTCTAGGGTTTCACTACTCCAAACAGGTCATCGTGGCATTTTCGCTATAAATTTTTCTCTACGAAGTTTCAGAAGCTAAAAAAAACCCATTTGATCCAAAATCGTTATGAACGTTGGGTCCAAATTTCAGATATTGTCTCACTATATTTTCGGAGATATGATCTAAGGAAGTTAGGGTTTTTGCAAGCTCTAGAATTCCATCTCAAACAGGTTATCGTGGAATTTTCGCTATAATGTTTTTTCTGCGAAGGTTCAGACTTTGAAATTATAACCCATTTGAGCTGAAATATTGGTGAAGCTTGAGTCCAAATTTTAGATCTTGTTTCGCTATTTTCAGAGATACGGTCCAAGAAATTTAGGGTTTTTGCAGACTCCCGAATTACATTCCAAATAGGTGACCGTGGGAAACTCATCATAACTTTCTCTCTGAGCATAAGATTGAAATTTCATGAGAAGCTACTGAAAGAGGATGGATTTTAATTTTCGGTGTATGTTTTTATGGTCCGAAGGTCGAAATAGTGACACATGGTAGGTCGTACAAGTTAGCTCTACTGAACGAGTCTATAATCGGGTCATTGTAGGAGATTTAGCATAACTCTTTATTGAAGAATCCAATATCGATCAGACTAGTGGGGTTAGAAATAGGACTCAGAGAGCTACCATAGGACACAATTTCAAAACTTTAGGATATTCAATTACGGTCATTTAAATATCGAGCTCTTAAAAGCAAGAAAAATAATGACTTGAATCAAGAAAATAGAAACACCTAGTAAGCAAAATTGGATGGATGATTTGAAGAATGTGATTGAAGCTAAGATAAATAGTTTTATATGTGTCATGGAAGCTAATATTGATGGTATGGAAGCATATTTGAAGAAATACATGGAATATTTTAAGAAAGATATGGAAGGTTTGAAGGAAGGTGGGACAAAGCTGCTATAAGAAAGGCCTCCTAATGATGAAAAGGTAGTAGAGGAAACTCATGATGAGAAAAAAATAAATGTTACTCATGATTTCATAGAATCTAACATTGGATTGAAAACCCACCATATTCCAAATATCGATATGAGGAAGTTTGATGGCAAGGATCCCATAACATGGATACTACAGATGGACAAATATTTTGATCTACATGATGTTACAAAAGGTATGTATTTCATCTTTATATTTAGAACCAAATCAATTTTTATGGTATAAAGGGCTTTGTTCTCATAAACCACTTGTCATTTGGTCAGTTTTCATGAAGGAAATGATAGCATGTTATGAGGGTACAAAGAGCATCACCTTTTTTAGCCAGTTGATAAATCTCAAACAAAGGGGTTCAATGGAAGAGCACATTGGGGACTTCCAAAAATTGAATATAAAGGTAAATGATATTCCAGATAAGCAGAAGATTGATGTCTTCATAGGGATTTTAAAGGATAGCATTCAACATGACATTCATCTTTGGGAACCTGATTCATTGGAGAAGGCATTCAGGTTGGAAAGAAAAATTGAAAGCAAAATTATGGAAAGAAGAAATCCTACCACTCACAATTATAAAGATGGAAGTGTTGTTGCTCTTAGCCTTCCACAAACTACAAGGTTAACACCACAGCAATTGGAAGAAAAAGGAGAAAATGACCTTTGTTATAGTTGTGATAGCAAACACACTAAAGGTCATAAGTGTGCTGAGAAGAAATTATTTTACATTGATTGTGAAGAGGAGGAACAAAAGGATCAAGAAATGTCAAAAGAAGAGGATATACACCAGGAACCAACCCGAGAGAAAGAAGAAATGAATCCGACCATATCTTGTAATTCATTGGCAGGAATTACTACTTCTCAAACTCTCAAGATAGAAGGACATATCAAGAAGAAAAATGATAACCTCACTTTCGTGTAGAATCGAATAACAACAGGGAGATCAACATCGCAGTGAAAAAAGTTTTGACATAGATAACTGGGTATTTTTACGACTACAACCATACAAATAAATGTCCCTCAAGCAAGCTAAGAAGGATAATATATTATCACCAAAGTACTATGGTCCTTATAAAGTGATGCAAAAGATTGGTACTATGGCATACAAATTGGAGCTTCCTGCATCTTCCTGAGTGCCCCCAATTTTCCATGTTTCATGCTTAAAGAAGGTTATAGGTGACAAGTTCCGAGTTCAAACAATATTGTTGGAACTTGACGAGGAAGGAAAAATCATATTTGAATCTGAAGAAGTCATGGAAGCAAGAACCCGACAACTATGAAATCGATCAATTTCAGAGTATCTCATCAGGTGGAAGAACTTACCTGCTGAAGATTGCACATGAGAGGACGAGAATTTTATACAGAAGCATATAGAACTACTCAAGTGTTGAGGACAACACTTTTTGAAGGAGAGGGGCATGTTAGGTCCCTATACTACTAGTGTAGCCCCTTATTGTTATTAGTGCAACCCCATTATGGTATTGTTGTGCCCATGTAGTCCCCATGTTGTTATTATTGTGCCCCATAAAAGCCCACTATTGTTATTTTTGTGTCCCTACAATATTATTGTTATGTAGGCTCTAATTATATTGGGACCACTTAGACTTCTATATATAGAAAGAAGGTATTGTCATTTGTATCATCCAAGAATTGTTCATTTGTGTAATGTAAAGGAGGTTGCCCCCTTGAAGAGGATGATTTTGAAGTCGTTGATTTGTCTTTTCTATCTTTTTGTGAGCTAGTTTCATAACATGCATCTCTTAAGATTCCTATAAAGGAAACATTGTACATCCTTTACAAGTAGAATCAATATTCTAAGAAGAAAACAAACATAGTCATTACATTTTCATTAATGGGATTAGCAGTATAAGGACTGAAATTCTTGTGTAAGTTGATAGCCATCTGTGTGAACCTTTTTCATAAAATATAAATTTCATATTTAGTTGTCACTCTATATTTTTTTCAAATAAATAGGTGAACTATCACCAATCATAGACAAACCATCATAATTAGATCAATACAAGTGAGAATTTGTAGACAACATTCATCAATGTTGTAAACTCGCAAACAATCTAACAACAACAAGGTAAATTGAGCATACTATCTTTGCTCCCACCAAGTATTAACAAACATAGATGGAAATGTTCCATATGGCATTAGAAAATGATGAAAACTTGGAGAAGAATATGCCCTTTAGGAATGAACAATTCTAAACATTCTACTTTTTAAACCTTTTATAGTACATCATCGAAATTGTACTAAGTAGTGGTTGGTTAGGTTTTAATTTCCATTGCTTAAATTGCATTTTTGAATTCATTAACAGATTCAATACCTTGAAAAAACCTATCACACCTGACTTGTGCAATCTCAACAACTCATATTTGCGAAACCACCAATTCGTTTAAATTTCTAGCCAAATTTTGGGTAAAAGTTATCAAAAAAAGGTAGTTAGGAAAAATTCAAAAAGTATAATGTTTAGACTATTGTTTTACGAATGCCTTTGGCATAAGTAGGATACCCTCAACATGGGAAAATGAGTGTTGATGTGAATCTAAATGGTTACATTTATCAAAGATAGTAGGTTATGTTTTTGGATGGTCCATGAATAATCAATAAAGTCAGCACTTGATGTCATGATTAAGAGGGAATTGAGGGTCATTGATACATTTTAAGTTTATTTTTTGTAGGTTAGCAATGCAACTCAATGATAATCGAAAATGATTGGATTGGACGAGATCAATAGGCCACAATGCAATGAAATCAAAGAAAACACTATCCTCAGGCGTGTGCATGGTGATTGATGCTCATTGTTGTATACCCCTGCCCTTGGGCCTCCTTTCCTCTTCCCCGCTAGTGAAACCATAACCGTTTTCATGTTGTCTCCATAGCAATGTTGGACCAAGTTATATTACATTTTGAAATAATATTTACATAGATTGAGTACATCGTGGTATGCACTACCACATGGTACATAAAAAACATGTTTAGCTGAATTAGATTCCTAGCCACTCATGGGTTGGGCCTTGGGCTTGAGCTATACACTAGGAATTGACATGAAATATTTATATGAATTACACAAGGGTTCATTTATTTAAGCTCATACGGTTTGACTCCCATCATCATAATAACTTATTTACAGCTTATACATATTTGAATTGAATAGATTCAAGGGGTCAAAGGTAGAGTAATTACATTCACATACTTCTACAATATTATCAACAAGGAAAAAACAACAACTCCTAAATATGATCATCCAAAGAATATTAGACACTGGAAAATCCTAACCTATGAGCTACATTACTTACTCAAGAACGCAATGGATGCAAACCAATACTACTCCTTTCCTTGATAGGAGTTGTAGCTTTCAACATAGAAGCAACTACTATATATGGATCCCTTAAGGTTCCTATAAATGAAACATTACATCCTTTACAAGGAGAATCATTGGAAGTATTCCAAGAAGAAAGCAAGCATATTCATTACACTTTCATTAATGGGATTAGGAGTATAGGGATTGAAATTTTTGTGTAAATTGAGAGCCATTTGTGTGAGCCTTTCTCATAAAATATCAATTTCATATTTAGTTGCCACTATATAATTTTTTTCAAAGATATAGGAAAACTACCACGAATCATAGACAACCCATCATAATGAGATCAATAAAAGGCACAAGAATTTGTAGACAACATTCATCAATGTTGTAAACCTTGCAACAATCTACCAACAACAAGGTAAATTGAGCACGCTATCTTTGCTTCCACAAAGTATTGACGAACATTAGGAATACAAATCCAAATACACAAGATTGAGGGTTCCTTAAGTCTAGAATAAATGCATTATTGCCAAGAATAAAACAAAAAATATTTAACGAATCAATATACATATTTACAATGCATACATAATATTCGAGTGTTTAATAAATGAAATGTCAATTTAGGAATGTACTATTGAGTATCCCACTTGTGTTGGTCCAAAGTATGATGATGACCACCAATTGTAATATTAATGTGTAAAATAACTAGTAATATTGAAATACAAGTTATAGGCCACTATTAAATTGGCAATAAAACTTTGGAAATGATGGTCTAAACTATCATCATACATGAATTAGCCCTTGACCACTTGTCAAAATTAAATCATTATAGAATTTTATAACTATATTAAATCTCTATATAACAAAAAAAAATAGCATGTCAATTTTATTTATAAAATAAGCTAATAAAAAACAAATCCTAAACCATTAACTATACATAAATCCCAAAATTAATACATACTTTTTAGTTTACTATAAATTCTATTTAATAACAATTATTTTTAAAAACTTAAAAATGAAAATAAAAAAATAGGATAATACTAAGAAAATGTACTCGTTCAAACTATTTATAAAATTGTTTTCAATATAGTCTCTTTCCACTTAATATTATAAATTGTATTCTATGATTATCACTGTGAACCACTAAAAAAAATATCTTAATCAATAATCTTAAAAAAATATTTTAACTTATAAAGAGATCTTCCAAAAAATGTATACTGTTTTTTCCTATATTGAAAATTTCATATAGAAAAAAATTGATTAAAAAAATAATATATTAAATTAAAAAATTAAAAAATACATTTATATTAATTAAATAATAATATAGATTATTTTTAAATAAAAATTTTATTTTAATTAAAAAAGCCATGTATATTAATTAAATAATAACATATGTTATTTTGAAAAAATATTTTAATTACATTATTAATTAACTAAACAAATCTCTTCACCACATAAGAATATAAGAGATTAATTAACTAGAAAATATCTCTGGATTTAACTACTTCTAAAAACCTATAATCACACTTACAGCAAATGAAAATGCAGAACTATTCATCTAATCTAAACTAATCATTTTCCTCCAAATATATGTGCTGACGACTAATAACATATGTTATTTTGGAAAATTATTTTAATTACATTATTAATTAACTAAACAAATCTCTTCGCCACATAAGAATATAAGAGATTAATTAACTAGAAAATATCTCTGGATTTAACTACTTCTAAAAACCTATAATCACACTTACAGCAAATGAAAATGCAGAACTATTCATCTAATCTAAACTAATCATTTTCCTCCAAATATATGTGCTGACCACTAATCATTTTCTTCCACAACATGCCCTAATCAGATTCAGAAATGGCTTCGTCCGTCACCTGTCCAAGGCGGTTCAACTCATTTTCTGAATTCTTATGGATTTTGGCGACTAGCTGCTCTAGCGATGCCTCAACCTCTCGAAGAGTCGGTCGTTCATGAGGATCCCCTTTGCTGCACATCAAACCTATCTTCGCCAACAGCACAACAATTCCAAACCCCATAAATTCACTTACATCATGTGATTCATCTTCCATTCTAATCTCCTCCACCAAAGTCCTGTCAATCACCTCCAACAATCTGTCAGGGAATGCGTCGCCCACCCAACTCTGCAATGATTGCTCTTCTTCTGATAACACTGCATCTGTGGGCTTCTTTCCCGTTATCATTTCCAGTACCAAGATGCCATAGCTGTATACGTCCCCTTTCATGGACGGGCGGCCTCCTGTACCATATTCTGTAACCAATTTTATATATATAATCCCATATCAGCATTTATATATAAAACCTTTATCACTGACTCAAATATTTCCCATATACAACATTGCTCAATCAATCTAGTGTATCAGTGTTTACCTGGTGCAATGTAACCAACAGACCCGATCACATGACTGGAGGTGTCCCCTGAGGCTGCTGCTGTTGAATCGTTCATGAGGCGTGAAATACCGAAATCTCCAACATGAGCCGTCATCGTCTCATCCAGTAAAACGTTGGAAGGTTTCAGATCACAATGAACAATGGCCGGAGAACAGTGATGGTGAAGGTATGCCATTCCATGGGCCACGTCCTTGAGAATGCTCAGCCGTCTTTTCAGATCCAACCTGCAATTATTTTCCCTACAATGCAAATGCTTATCCAGGTTTCCCTGCGACATGAACTCCATAATCAAAGATTTGACCTGCAAACTTGAGCATACGCCCACCATTCTCACCAGATTCCGATGGCGGACTCTTCCCAACGTCTTGCATTCTTTTATGAGTCTCTTGTATGCACCTCCTGATGTGGCAGACTGTATAACTTTGACAGCAACGATTGTGGCGTTGTCTAATACGCCCTTATACACTGACCCATGGCCGCCACGCCCCACTAGGTTATCCGGGCTGAAACCATTAGTTGCTCTGTTCACCTCTTCCTCACTTACAATCTTCGTCTCGCGGAGTTGGCTCCTCAGCATCCTCCCTAATCTCGCTGAAATAGTTTCCAACAATGCAGACTTTCTGCGAAAATATATCAAAACCATGAAGGCTAAGCAAAATACCAATAGCAAAGTTAAACCAACCAAAGTGGCCAAGATAACTACCCTTCTTTTGGAATCACGATGGTGCCTTGTAGTCAATTTACAATGAGGTAACTCTATCCATCTGCCACAGAGTCCAGTGTTTCCTAAGAATGATGTAAAATTCAGTTTTCTGAAAGCTCCAGAGGATGGTACTTCTCCTGTGAAGTTATTGTATGACAAGTTTAAATGCGTAAGCTTCTGTAATTTCTCTATAGAGCTAGGCAGGGGACCGGAAAGCTTATTGAAAGAGAGATCCAAATCTTGAAGTCCTGCAACTTGATCGATTGATGTCGGAATCGTGCCTTCCAATGAATTGTGAGAAAGATTAAGGTAGTCAAGTCCAGCACAATTCACTAATTGGCTGGGTATGCTCCCTGAAAAATTATTGTCAGAGAGATCAATTGCTTGAACCATGTGCATTCCTCCCAGTTCGGCAGGCACCCTTCCTGTGAGTGCATTATGTGAGACATTAATGTAGAACTGTAGGTTATGAAGGCTAGCCACTTTGGATGGCATCACGCCGCTTAGCTGGTTGTAACTGAGGTCCAGAAGCTCGAGATTGGAACAATTCCCTATATCATTATCCGGTATATTACCACTGAACTTGTTATAGCTGAGATTTAATATTCTTAGCTGCTGCAAACTTGCAAAAACATGATGAATTTCTCCAGAAAAGGCGTTTCCCGAAAGGTCCAGTTCATACAGAGCTTTCAATTCACTGAATTGATAGGGTATATTACCTTCCAGGTTATTCCGGGAGAGGTCCAGCAGCTGAAGAGTAGACAGCCGTCCTAGTGCAGAAGGAAGGCTTCCAGAGAGAAAATTGTCGTCTAGAGCTAACAGGATCAATCCGGTGAGGTTGCTCATCTCCTGGGGTATCTTACCAGTGAAACGATTATCACCCAAATAGAGATAAAGCAGATTCTGAGAAAGACGGCCTACGCTTCCAGGCAAGTACCCCTTGAAATCATTGATGGCAAGGTCGAGTATTTGCAGATTGGTGCAGTTTGAAAGTGCTCCAAAGATGGAAATGGATTCCTCACTATACAAATGATTATCATAAAGTCCAAGTCTCTCTAGAAGACGGAGCTTTCCAAATTCCTGAGGTATGCCTCCCATTAAGAAATTATAAGAGAGGTAGAGCCATAAAAGCTGAGAGCAATTTCCTAAAGATTTCGGAATGGTACCGTTTAATTCGTTTCCCCAGAGCAGCAGATACTCTAAATTTGAGAGCTTTGTACCTATCTCCCACGGGATTTCTCCAGTGAGCCTGTTGTCAGGTAACTGTAAGACGTGTAACTCCGTGCAATTAAGTAGTGAAGGCGGGATTCCTCCACTGAGATGGTTTGCATCAAGATACAGACCTTTAATTCTAGCGAGCAAGCCAAACTGAGAAGGGATAGTGCCGCTAAGGAAGTTATCTCCTAGATCCAGAAACTCCAGCGCAGAACAATTTCCCAAGGATTCCGGCACTTTCCCAGTCAATCGGTTTGTGTACAGTGAAAGATTTCGCAGGTTTTGCAATTGGCCGAGACCACTCGGAATAGTTCCTGTCAAATTATTGTGGGACAGATTAAGCATCCTGAGAGATGTGCAATCTTTCAAAGCCTCTGGAATGGACGAAATCAAGTGATTCTTATTGAGGAACAGACGTTTTAAGCGACGCAGCTTGCCCAATTCGTTCGGGATTGTGCCAGAGAAACTGTTACTAGTGAGATTCAACACGCCAAGAAAGGAGATGTTACCCAAATGTGGAGGTATAGTCCCTTGCAGGCCCATGTTGTATAGATTTAGGGCAGATACGCGCAGTTTGTGAGGGTTGCAGGTGACACCAGTCCAATTACAGACATGATTGGCATCAAAATCCCAGTTGGCCAAGGCGTGAGAAGGATCATATGTGACGGAGGTTTTGAATGCTTGCAGGGCTTCTATATCGACCTGCAGTCGTTCACGACTTTTCTCATGATAATGATCAAGAAGATGGGCGTTTGCAGAAACAAAGATGAGCATGAATGTGGAGGTGATGAGGATGAAATCCGTGGAAGGTGACATCGGCTCCTCAGATGGGCAATCGATAAAATTAAGGAATTACAAAAATATTTGTGAGGGTTTGAGCAATTGTGGATATCAACTACATTTGTGAAATTCCTGGCATAAGGAGTCATAAGGATTTTGGTGGATTTTCGTTTTCTTGTTGACTCAAGTTGTGTTAACTTAACCCAGATCCTCCATTTGAAGTAAGACGTGGTGTGTCTAACTCATATCGTCCATTTCAACTAACTAATACTAATACTAATACATGGTATGAACTCAATTTTTTTTAGCGGATTTTTCTTTATTGACTGCAAGTCGTCCATCTCGTCTACCCAGACGGTGTTATTTTTGGTTTTGGTCAACTGGTCGTTTGCTTTAAAATATAAAATTTATTTATTCAAAAAAAACTAATATATGCGTTTAGTGTGTGTGTTGAAAGCACATTAATATTCCATGGACAACTTTGAGGTTATGCCCAATAAAGAGAAACATAAAACACGCTTAGTCTAAGGAAACTTCAAAATTTTAGGTGTTTTAAGCGTTTTTGATGGTGCTGAATCTATTTCCACCATCAAACACACGATTCAAACACTGTATCTACAAGATTTTTTGAAAAAAATTTACCCGGATTCCAGCCACTTTTAGCCATCTGGGCAATTCCTCTGCCTCGTTAGAGGACTCCCATAAAACATATATTTCCAAAAGATACGGCCATGACTGTGCTATGTTTTCGGAGTTCCTTAGTCAAGTTTATTTTGAATTGCTGCAAGTTTGATTTATGAATTCTAGACAAATTGAGTGTTTTATTGGATCTATTTAAAAATAAATTTTAAATAATAATAAAAAATTATCATACTAAAATATGTTCTTTAATTCCAATTAAACACTTCAAAATATAATTCCAACCAAATACTTCAAAACATAAAAGATTTAGACAATATACATTAAAAATTTGATAAATCCAATTAGTGTAGTGACACCAATAGAAATTGTAAAATATGAACAAAGAAAACCTATCTTATTATTAAGTATTTCTCATTGTTTGTGTTAATGGAGATGGGGGATCAGGGGAAACACTTATTATTAAGTATTTCTCTCCACCCCACTCTTCATGGCGGTGGGTGGAAATATTGGGGAATACTTGTTATCTTTGGTCCTTAATCTCCCCACCTTCCTGAGGATGGAGATGGGAATGGAGGGAATAACATGAAATACTTGTTAAGTATTTCTTATTGTTTCCCACTCTCATTGAAAAATAATAGGAAAAATATTATTTTATAAGAATTATCAATAAATTTGTCCATGGGGTCTTGGATAGACGATGATCAGGTGCACAGTTAAGGCACTCCTACATATTAAGTCACTGGTTCAATTTCCCACCCTATTTAGGTGTTATTCTTGGACACGACCATGGTGCAGCCTCATCGTTATCAAACTTACACCAAAAAAAATTATCAATAAATTTAAACGCCTAAAAATATAATATAACACATAAATGAGTACTTGTATATTAAATCCATGCCGGGTCATGGAAAATATTTGGGAGAGTTACAATGTTGTTCTTCTCATGGGCTTCTGGATTGTCAAATTGCAGTGATCTACCCTCACCCAGAATACATCAAAATTTCCCAACCTTGATATTACTTTATTATCCTAAAAGTATATATTTGACAAAAATGAAACATAAGCAATACACATTTAACACCATTCATTACATAGATTCTTAATCAGTACTATCTGTAGGGAACTCTAGGAGGTTCCCCTATTGGGCTCATCGATCGATTATTCTTGTGTTGCGGATCCATAATTATTCTACGCAGACCTTCAACCTCATCCTCCAAGCGTGTAATCCGTTGTTGTTGAACTTCAACTAATTCCATTGTGGTGCAATCAGAGGCTCGTTGTTGATACAATATGACTTGTAAATCATAAATTTCAGTGTTCATTGCTTCATGTGCCTTCATGTAATGTTTTCATACGATTGAGGGAGTGGAGTTTGGTTTTGAACGGGAATCCATGAGTAGGGCTTGCTAAGACCGAAGCTAGAAGAAAGAAGAAGGACCTATTGAAAATGAAGTAGCAATGGAACCTCCAGTTTCTTTTCCTATGCTCAGAGATGTTCGGCCATATAGCCTAATTGCCAATTTAGGGACTGGAAACCCAAAAGGAAAGGGGAAACAGAAGAGGAAAATACAGTTCGTTCCAAGATGCAAGGTTTTGAACTCTAATTAGATAAAATGATTCCTAGTGCACACTAAACTAATTAACCAGAGAATGGACACAATTACCTCTAGGCCCAAAAGAGTGAGACGCCAAACTTCCCAACTACAATGATGCATGACTCCTTAACAAAATTCCCAGTGAGAGAGGACCTAGTTAGCCACCCAAAGCACATCAAAGAGCTTTTATTTTCCCCAACTATGCAACAACCCTGCTAACAAAACTTCCATTTTATTAAATTTAGAGGGTGGTCATACCATAACCATCCCCTCTCACACAGAATGGAAAGAGCAAAGCTACCTCTCCTTAATTTAATCTCTCTACCAACAGATAATCCCATGTGATTCTGCAAATTCGCATCACTTGAGCTAGGGTCCCAAGGTGAAGTAATCATCGCCCAACTAATTGAGAATACATCTTCCTCGTATGCCATGAACTATGCATTACATTCCCATCTAATATTCCTCAGTCCACATGAATGAGGCACACTGATAAAGATGATGGAGAGAGATACCAAAGGATTTAGTTGAAGGATATAAAGGGGTGGCATTGGTGCCAATAAATGCAACATGTTTTCATGCAATTGATCCTCATGAGGTGCCACATTGGGCTAGTACAAGACTAGCCAAATTATCATTGCAAGCGGGATCATATCATCAATATGCCTAATGATCATACGTGGAGATAGAAATTAGGGAAAAGAAGATAATTTAAGGTTGTTCAAATGAGAAAAGGATTTTGACAGTGGATCTATAAATGGATAAAGGCACATGTTGATATTGGGGTTACAAAGATTGATCATGAGCTTCATTTAGGTGATGACAACTTGACCAACAATACCATTAATTTTTTATCACCCCTTTTCTAAGAGGCAAGCCTTATTGGTGAGAATATCAGGTTCACTATTGAGAATTTGAAGAATATGGAAAGAGGGGGCACTAGAAAAGGAGCAAAGGATATCTCTAATACGATCGAACAATAAGCTTAGCATATTATCTTTTGGAGGTGTATTGGCTCTTAGAAGTCGAATGATAATTAGGAAGGAGTCTCCCAAATAGTTATGTACTTGATACCACTCTTTTGGGTTATTGATAGCCTCAAGTAAAGTCCATACATCTCTATTTTATTATTTGATTTCCTGCCAAGTCCCCATAAAAAAATTTCCACAATTATTCCTTCAGGATTTAGAAGAATCCCTCCCCCTCCCACCACACCCTAAAAATTCAAAATATTATAAAAAAAGTAGGCAATTAATTAATAAATACATAATAGATTTTGTTGTGGAGGTAAATCCTCTCTACGGACATAGACGATCCCTACTAGCCCAGACCGGGTCTAGCAACAATCACACAATGCTATCACGCAAGTTCCTAATTGCAAATAAAAAGTAGATGGTGAGAACCTACTTGGATTCCAACGCTAATGTTCGTCGAAGAGATGTCGCCCTCGTTCCTTTTCCTTGGCCGGTCATGATCCCCACGATCTTCGTGATTGGACACCTGCACATGCAAAGAACAACACAAAAACAAGCATAAAATCTAGTAGATGCAATTATATATCAGTCAGAAAAGATATAACTCAACATCGAACATAAAACAATGAGAGTGGAACCATAATGATAGTCATCTATTATTAATAAATAACAAAGAAGAATGCAACCATACTTCTGACGTCGAATCCTTCTCAAGAGGGTCCAGCTAGCAAGTCTCTTAAGCATTCACCCTTGGAGGTAGATCTCCCAAGACAAAAACTCTCTCTCACACAAGTTTACACAAGAAAGAAACACTTCAAAACCTTCCTTAAGCTCTCTAGCAATCCCACACTTGTCACACCAACTACCTATCAAGTTCACACACTAGCAGCGACACTCCAAGCACTATAAATTCCAAACTAGCTGCTCATGGCAATGGTAGAGGCTTAAATAGGAGGAGTCTCCATGAATGGTGGGAGGATGAGCTTATCTCCAAGGAAGGTGGCTCAAATGACAAAACAAACATGCCAAAGAAAGGAGGGCGACATTTACAAGGCCAACAACCAGGTCTGGAGCCATCTGGAAAGCCGGCTGTTAGAACAAACTCGCCCAAACTGGATCAGCGCGGGTCCATAACTGCACTAGAGCGCTGACATCACAGCCGAATAACAAAGAAGGTCATGTCAGCGCGATCAGATATGAATAACAGGTGCGTTGTCTCATGAAATTCGACTAGCACGGGAAACACGTGTACTTTCACACTGGCAGCGCATTCTGTCTGTTATAGAGCGCCCATCAGCGCGTTTATCTTAACAACAGTCGCGATGATAGTAAAACTTTCGCAAAGTGGGTCATTTGGCAACATTAGAGAGCATGAGCATGATTAATTTGAACTCATGACGCAGTAGGAAGACTGACAGGAAGACAGTGACAAATTACTGTGTAACAGATGCCCCCTAAAGCATGAAGCCCGAGAGAGTGGGAGGGGTGAAATGCTTTACAAAACTCGCTGAACTGGAACACCACCAGGAAGAATCTGCACGTATGTACAACTGATATCTCTCATAATCAATTACATGTAGTTCAGGCATGGGCGCAACCATCCAAAAGACATACGAAGAAGGTCTGTGGTATGGACGCAGCCACCCAGCTAAAGAGACCATGATGATAATAAAGGTATGGTCGCAGCCATCCATGAAGGCTCAAGTATGGGCGCAGCCATCCATCAATGAGTCATGTAATGATCATAATAATCCACAAAATCGCAACCTGGATTGCAATAGACAAAATCCAGGGTCTTGCACTCCATCTCGACTGGAACAAAGTACAAGTTCAGGCATGCGAATACATGAGTTGAAGTCGAACATGCATGAACATCGTCTGATTACCAGTCAATGATGAAAACTGTTAACAGACGCGAGAGGTACCACCAATAATGACAATGGCCCTCAAGGTACTATAGGTATAATCTGCGGCGTGTGAATAGGTGAGCTGGCATCGAACACTCGCAGAATCATTCGATCGGAGGCCAATGATGAAAACCTCTCGTCGAACACGAAGAACCTGCCATTGAGGCATGCAGGCTCCAAGGCACCGGAAGGGAGTCTCTAGATCAGCTTCCTGGATAATGAGCTGAAGTTGACAGGAAGTGACCTTGATCAAAGGTGGGCCATAGTGTTTCCCACATTAGTGACACGAGACAAAGGAAGGATAAGATATTTTGTGTGAGGTATCAGAGGGGGGTTGAGTATTCTTGCAGAGGTCAACTTCTCTTGAACATATCGGCGGCACGACAGTGGACTTGGCAGTATTGATATTCAAATGATCAAGGGTCATGGTGACAAGTCAATGAGCAGATGAAAAGTCAAACAGGATAACCCAAACCCACGGAGGCCAGTGTAAAACAAGATGAGAGACTCCCACCCAGACACGAATGCGGTCAAGTGCCATGTTCAAGAGCGACATACTGCCGACACGACAATGATTATGATTCCATTTTCCCCACCATTCCTGGCGAGTACCCCGATTATTTTTTGATGACAAGCTTGACGGGGATAGCATATGCTTGGAAGGCGTCATTTTGACAGAATCCGATGTCATTGAGTTTTAACAAGTCTGACAAAGGAAGAACTCAGCGCCTTTTCCTATTTAGAGAGTCTGAAAAGACAGCAGAAAAGTCAACTCCAGGGGGGTCCTTTTTCGTAAAGTTATGTCTCTCGAGCCCGAAAAAGTATAAAACAATGCTCGAAAGAACCACCCAGCCAGTATGATCGAGGAGTACTTTTCGTAAGTTGTGACTTCGACCCGAAAAAGTAGAAAGGTGGTCAGAAGCACGTCGTTTTGGAGCCAATAACGAGTTCGAAACGACAAGAACCCGGCAATCTTTTTAGTTTAAACGGTCGAAAAAAGAGCTTAAAGGCGACCGCCTCTCGCTTTTTTTAACGAGTTGAGAGGGAGACTCGGCTATCTTTTCGTCTTTAAACGGTCGGAAAAGAGCTGAAAGCAGACCTCCATTTTTATTCTCTTTAACGAGTCAAAAAGGGAAAAATACTCGGCAATCTTTTCATATTTTACGAGTCAGAAAAGAGCTTAAAGGCAACTCGTCCTAGAGGAACGAGCGGTATAAAGGGTAGCAACTGGTTCCGGCAATGGTGGAACTGCTCAAAACATGTAATGGTCAAGAGGCTGGCTAACAAAACCACTCATAAATGCGGTCCCTCAGGAAAGGTAAAACAACCAAGTGAAAGCATATGATCGTCGAAAGAGATGGTGGCGATGGAATGAAAACAACCAAGGCTCATCTAGCAGAATTTAGCAGATAAAGATAGCAATCACGAGATGTAAATCGGGTATGGGTTCATTTTACACAAGCTTGAACCATGGAGAACTTTGCTTGGATTCAATTTCATGTTTACACAAGCTTGAAATGACAAACTATGCTTATTATAAGTTCGCATGCCCCCAGCATAATGACGCAAATCGAGGTACATGCCCCCCAAGCTTCATTGCATTCAACAAAGTGGATGGAATGAAGGTTCACTCTCGAGATCGATGAAAGACTCGACTTGTAGTTTACGAGATCTTAATCAAAAGACTCGATTTAGAAAAGGAGTTGTTTCATTTTTTAATGAGGTTGACATAGTAAAAGAACTATCCTCATAACCCTTGTTTCATTTTTTAACGAGCTTGACACAAGATCAGGAACTATGCTCCAAACGAACTTCATCATAATGAACAGGAAGTCATTGCTTCCAAGAGTGTCACTCTCGGTGGAAGGACCACATCTTGGAAGTCAGGGCCCAATGCCCCCAGGACACTATGCATGACGGCGTCATCACTGGATACAGGCACGGGATAGGTGGCCACGTAGTTGATCTGTGGTGGGGTAGATGCAACTGGTGGGTGAAAACTAGGAGGGGACGACAACGGCGTAGGAGGCATCGGGGGACTAACGAATGACACTTGATCGATAGTCACAATTATTCCATCGTGCGGAAAGCAAAACACACGGAAAAGTGAAGAAACGAGGGCCCCCATGGCGTAAACATAGACGCGACCAAGGAGAAGACTAAAGTCTAAAACACCTTGGGTAACCAAGACGTCTATATAGACGGTTTTGCCTCCCAAAGTAATAGGGAACTTCGGGAGAACTCCTAGAGATGGACAGGCTCCTCCGTCGAAGGCCAACAGATTCTGAGTGACTGGCCCAAGCTGCGGGGAACCTAAGGCTTGCCAAGTAGTGTACGGCATAAGACTAACAGACGCCCCTTCATCCAAAACAGTGCCAGGGACTGCCTTAGCACAGGCATGTACCGTGATCTGGAAAGGCATATGGGATGGAAGGCGACCGACGATCAGGTGATTCCAATCAAAGGAAGCGACCAGACTACTTGGTGGGGGAATCGTATGATTGCCCCCATGTGCTAAAGGAACCGAAGGAGAACCTTCGGGAGCAGCTGGGTTAGGAGAGTCATTTCGGGACTCAGGAGAATCTGAAGAGACGAGAAGAACATGGGCGTGATTCTCTTCCGAAACAAAGTGAGCGAGCGGTGGACTCGAGTCGACACTCTTTCCGACCAATGGTTGGTCTGGAACAGGCTGGGGACAGCCAGGTTCGGGAAGAGGGGCCTGGACAAGAGAAGAATTTGAAGCAATCTCTTTGTCAGCAGGGGGACGATCTACAGCTGCAGAGAGACGTTGATATCCAACGGGTAGTTGGGGTGAAGGAGCTGTAAGACTTGCCAAAACACTGGAGGCTTTATCCACGAGCGAACAAAGGTGAAGGGGATGATTGCCTTCACAAAGTCTACAGGGGATTCGAATCTTCCCTTTTCCCTTACCATTCCCAACTGATAAGGTAGCATCGCCGTGAGCTTCAGAGGACGATGAGGGGCGGGACGGATCGAGAGACCATACTTCTAGGACCCTTGTTGTTGGGAAAAGTATCCAATACGGAATGACCCTATCCCACTCTAAGGGTGATAGTACCTCAGCAACAACCGAATGCAAAGCTATTCGAGATTACTTCTTTATGAGATGTAAGAGAGAGGAGAAAGAGATCCACTAACCGTTATCTTTCGCTAATGATTGATCCAATCTTCCCTCTTTGTTGCTTGCTCCCAGCTCCTTGCTCTTTCACTGGCCCAGCTACACCAAGATCCTGCAAAATGACAAGAGAGGGAAACTACAAGAAGCATACATTCATAATTGATTCAAGGATTAGAATAAATCAAATATACAAGTATCAATACGCCATTGAGACACATGCATATAGAAGAACCTCAAATGCTTTATTAATGGAAGAAGTAAAGTTCTGAGAGTGTTACAACCATAAGAGGCCCAATCCAACAACACCTCCTAGCAGAAAGAAATCTCCTCTTCACTTCCTTCAAGCAAATCACCCAATAGTTCTATACTCAAACCAACAGCACTTCCTTACATTCACAAGATTCCAGCCCCCCTAGACCTCATGAGAGAGCTATATATATAGGAGATTTGGAGAAAGGATGAGTCAGCTTGAGGCTGGCATGAAGCTGACTAGTGTCCTCTCCCACTTCAGTTATTCTTCAATTCTTGAGTCCACTTGGAGTTTCTTGCTTCCACTTGGAGATCTAGATCCTCTTACTCATCACAAGGCGAATTCCCTGATCCAAGTGTCATTTTGGAAGCTTCCTGGGCATTTGACACCTTGAGGAATGACTGTGCCACTTGGCCAATCTCGCCCAGCGCAGGTAGCCTTCATTAGAGTTGACATTCAGCGCAGGTACAGAGTGGAGCAGTTGACATTCAGCGCAGATGCTCAGTGGAGCAGTTGACATGATCCAGAATTAGCTTGTTTTTGAGTGTTTTCAGGTGGAGAACTGATATTTAGTGCTGTGATTTGCTGACCTTGTTCCTCTAGGGGTAGGAACAACATGTTTAGGGACTTTGGATCCCTTAGATTATTGACATTTCATGCTTCATGCTGTTAGGCACAAAAATGTCTATAACAGTTGCCCCCTAAAGTATGAGGTCGTTTATCGGGTGAAATGCTTTATCAGGAGGATCCGAAGTTCATTCAATCGCTGAGAGGTGACCTGTAATAAAATACAATACAATACATTATTTTTCATTCTGCTTTCATGATCTAGCTGAGGCGGGCATTCCCATGCTCAGCTTTATAAATTTATTTTGGTACATATAACAGACGATCGTCTGATGGTAGACTGATAATTCTCTGTTGAAATTATCATCCTTTGAGTAGGATGATCATCTGCTGTAATGATGTACATATCAAATGTCTTTATGTCTCCTGAATATATATCGCAGCCCGGATGGATGAAACTAGATCCGGGGTCTTCAAACTCGTTCGATCTTCACTCTAAGTACAAGTCGATCCATGTGAGAATTGCGCTGAAGTCGAACATGGAAAGACATCGCTTGATTACCGGTCAATGATGTAAACCGTTAACAAGCGCGAGAGGAATCACCGATAATGATAATGACCCTCAAGGTACTGCAGTACAATTCACGTGGTGTGAATAAAGGACTTGGCGTCGAACACCACGCAAAATCTTCTGGTCGAAGGTCATTAATGTATACCTGTCGCCGGAAGTGAGAAACTTGCCATTGAGGCATGCAAGCTTCAAAGTACTGGGCGGTTTGTCCCTAGATCAACTTCTTGGATAATGAGCTGAAGTCGACAAGAAGCGATCCGTCAAAGGAGGGCCTTAATGAATCCCACATCAGTGACACGGAACGGAGCTAATGATTTTAGTGGAGGTGAAAACAATCTGCGAAATATGATTCAGGGTGGCGATCATGGGTGGATGAAGGATAATGTATGGCAGTGGATGGGACACGGTTGACTCTTTCTGAACAACATCTCTTGAACATATAACAACACTGATGTGATGGATCGGTAGCATTACCCCAAATGTGGATGGTTTGGCAAGGACCATGGTGATGAGACCGGTGAATGAAACAACCCAACCCGATGTGATACGGAGGACAAAGTGTCATGTTCAAGAGCGACTTGCTACCATTAAAGCTTCGAGGTTCTCCCAATTTTTCCCCAGTCATTTCTGACCAGTACCTCTTTATTTTTGTCAAGCTTGAGGAGGATAACATATGCTTGTTCTATAACCTGCCCTTCGGGCAAGCCCATCGCTATGTTTTAACGAGCCTAGCGATAGGGAAACTCGTTCTCGTCTAAAGACAAGTTTGTCGCTATTTAATCATTTTAACGAGTCTAACGACAAGGAAAACTCGGTCCTTTTCATTTTTAGAGAGTTTGAAAAGGTACAGAAAGTTAACTCCAAAATTCCTTTTTCGTCATCTAATCCCTTAAGTCCGAAAAAGTATAAAACAATACAGAAGGGATGAGTTTTCGATAACTTTAACGAGCCGAATAAAACAAGCGCTCGACCTTTTTTTGTAATAATCCCTTAGGTCCAAAAAGATTAAAATCTAGAGGAGGGATAGCTCTTCCGGTCACTTTAACGAGCTGGAAGGCCAAAACTCGGCAAACTTTTCATATTTTACGAGTCAGGAGAAAAGAGCTCAAAGAAGACTCGTCTTTTGAGGAACGAGTGATAAACAGGGATAGCAGCAGATTCCAGGTACAGGTTGGAATTTTCCAATCACGGCAGTGTCACAAGGATGGCTAAGTGAAATCACTCTTCGTAGCTGTTCCTCAAAATGGGTAAACAATCATATGGAGGTGAACGATCGGCCAAATGGAATGGAGGTGGCGGGTGCAAACACGACCAAGGCTTTTTATGGCTAATAAATTTACGATCACAATGGTTATTTACCGGAATAGGTTCATTTTTTAATGAGCTTGAACTCTGGAGGAAACTCTTGCTCACGCTTTTCTATTTTTTAACGAGCATAAATTCCACGGTAAAACTGCTCGATCTTATGTTTATTTTTTAACGAGCATGAACTATGTGCTAAAACTGCTCGGATCTCGCTTTTCTATTTTTTAACGAGCATAAATTCCGCGGTAAAACTGCTCGATATACCAGTCATAAGATAAGAATGTCTCCTGCAAGATTCCATTTTTTATAGAGCTTGCACCTCACATAAGCTATGCTCCCTCTCATCCTTTCTTTATGCAAGTTCGGAAACGGCTAATCCAAAAAACAGATAAATAACCGCTCTTAGCTTGCACTCCAAAAGGTTCGCATGCCCCCAGGTATAAAATACAATTTCAAGGCTGCCCCTCCTCTCCCCCACTTCTGCTTTTCTTTGGGTGTTCACAGCTACTTGTCGTCTTGCCAGTCTAATGTTAACGATACTTGTCTTCTCGTTATTTTAAACGGGTCTTACGCAGTACTTGTCTTCCCGTCGGCCCAACTTTTGACAGCTCTTTTGCAAGATTGCAAGAGAACAACTACTTGCGACAAGAGAGCAGCTACTTGCGACAAGAGAAGAACACTACTCAAAGACAAAACATTAATGTTATTGAGGGAGGCTTGCCTCTTTCTGGCTACCCAAAGATTGTTTTGTTAACACCATCAAACGAAAACATCTCCTCGGCACTGTCTACCGAAGTAGACAATGGTGAATGACCTTTGTCAAGCAAGTAACCTTAACAAAAGAATCCTGTTCCAGAACAACCCCTCTTCCTTCTTTCGGATGGGGTACGGACTAGTCATATTCTTTCGCGGAAATTCTACCTTATACCTAGGGTTTCCTCTACCCGAAGCAGACCAGGATGCATGCCCCCTGGGTTCCAGTCCCATCTTTCCGAATCACTCGCACTCATCTGGAAGGAGGACCGGGGGTGGAGACATTTCTTGAGTGAATAGACCATTCAGGGTTGGTATGTGACTATTTGCGATGCGTGATCCCGGGAATGAAAGTTGGTCTACGAGCTTGACCATCCTTCCTTCGTGTGGAAAACACATTACTCTAAAGAGTGAGGAGACTATAGCTCCCATGCAATATATATAGTCTCGTCCAAGGAGTAGGTTATAATCCAAGGGTCCTTGAACGACCATCACGTTCATTTGAACGGTCTTCCATTTCAATGTAACAGGTACATTGGGGAGGATCCCTAATGGTCGACTGGTTCCTTTATCAAAACCCGAGAGATTTCTTATCTCAGGCAAAAGCTCCAGGGAACCCAGTGCTTTCCAAGCAATAGAGGAAAGGATACTCACAGATGCCCCTTCATCAATGATAGTTCCAGCCATTACCATTCTGTAGATTTGGACCATGATTCTGAATGGTATACTGGCTGGTAACCGGGGTCTGCCTAGTTGGTTCCAATCAAAGGACACAACTAGGTTGCTTGGTGGTGGGACCAAATACACGGCCGGATATGACCCTGACGATGTTCCTTCCTGCGATAAACGAATGGGCGCATTGTCCTAATGCTCATCAGAGTCGGTGTTGATGAAAAGAATCTGGATGGTGTCATCCTTATTCTCTTCAGTGAGGGTGTCGTTTGAAGATGAATCTTCAATGACGGTGTCATTTGAAGATGAAACCTCTGAAGGAAGAACCGGGTCAACTGCCGTATCGACCTTTAGACTTTCGTCTGATCTGGATTCAGTAGGTTCATTTTCAATGACTGACACTTCAGCTGACCACTTGAGTGGGCCAGCTGTATTTTCAACCAACGAAGGACTTGGCATGAGTTTTTTGTATCCAGGAGGAAGTCTCAACGGTGAAACCGGACGATCTTCCAAAACTCTCTTCGCTTCGTCTAAGAAGGGACAATGGTGGATGGCGTGATCGCCCTTACACAGTTTGCAGGGGGATCTTGCTCCCCCTCTTTGTCTTGAACCTTCACTTTCGCTGGTTGACGGTAAGCATTCAACATGGCTATCAGAGGTTGATGCTCCCGAATTGTGCAAACGAGGGGACCAGTCCCTTAGTATCCGGGGAATACAGGGACAATCTCTATGGAAGTGGTCTCCTCTACATATGACACATGGTGATTTAGGCCCGGTCTTTGCTGTGTGTGGATTTTTGTCAGATGTCTTTTGCTTGCCCCCAGTCGCCTTAGGCTCCTTCTTCTTCTTCTCTTTCTTCTTCTTCTCCTTCTTCTCCATGGGAGCTTGGCTTTTGCCGGCTCTACCTTGCGAAGATGAAGGATTGGAGGAAGAGTTATAGGAAGTTGAAGGCTGGTGGGCAGCTCTAGACTCATCTAACTGTTGACTCGACTATTCAGGACCCATGGTGTTCTGAACTACATTGGTTGAGAATAGCCAAATTGGCAGGCCAATTGTCAGTCCTGGAAGCGACAATGTGGCCATGTGGGGCGCACCAACTTCTCCCCAAGAGGAGAAAGGACTAGGATTTCCATCATGTGGAATTCCTTGGTTGGGGCGTTCCATGTTCTCAACCTAAAGATCAACGTAGGAATAGGAGGTGATTATGTTCCGTTTAAAATAAATTTTATAACGACGCTTTAGACACAACTTGCTTTTTCACTTTTTAAGAGTCGAGAAAAAGCTAAAGATGACTCTAGTCTCCTTCGATGTTTTAACGAGCCCGAAGTGACAAATGCTCGGATGGACTTTTTCAGTTATAGAGTTTGAAAAAGGCCAAAAGAAACTGCTCTGGAGTTCTAGGCAGAGGGTGTGCCAAACTTTTCGCAAAACCACAGAATACGTTTTACGGTACGAGTGGTCGATCTTCGTGAATGCTGTGTTCACTGCATTGCGATCAGTACGGCGGCCAAGGATAATTTTAGGGGCGAATGTTCGCCCTTTGGCGAAATTAATGGGTTTTAAATTTTTAGTGGGCGAATATTTTGTATCATAGTACATTTTTACAAATCACCTCAAATAGCCCACCTTATTTTAAGGGAGAGGGTAAAAAAGGTAAATTTAGCCCTTGAAATTAGGACTTACAACCTTCCATTCGCCCATTTTCAAGAATAGGTTTTATTTAAGTGAATCCATTCGCCCATTTTCAAGAATAGGTTTTATTTAAGTGAGTCCTATGGGCCAAATACCATATTTATAAAAGAGGTATGGTAAATTAATAAAAATATAAATAAATGAGAGGTATGGTAAATAAATAAAACGTTTTTTATATTTACTCCATAAGTCACCTTATATACATGTAAGGGTGTAAACAAATAAAAACATAAGTAAAGTGGAGGTATGGTAAATAAATAAAACGTCTTTTTATACTTACTCAAAAGGTATGGTAAATAAATAAAAATATAAATAAACTAGACGTATCGTAAATAAATAAAACCTCTTTTTATATTTAGTCCATAACCCTCATTCTATTTACGAAGGCTCAAGAAAGAGGTTTTATTTAAGTGAATCCTATGGGCCAAATACCATATTTGTAAAAGAGGTATGGTAAATTAATAAAAATATAAATAAATGAGAGGTATGGTAAACAAATAAAACATTTTTTTATATTTACTCCATAAGTCACCTTATATTTACGAACACTCAAAAAATGGGTTATATTTAGGTGAAACCTATGGCCAAAATACTATGGGACAAATACCATGGACTAGATTGTTATTAATACCATGCAAAAAACCATTATTAACACTAATATTAGAATTAATAAAAATAAAAATTGCACATGGTATTGACCCATGGTATTCACCAAAATGGCACATGGTATTGACCCATGGTATTCACTTGGAATGTAGCCTATTTAAATGGGGGAATTAAACCAGCATGTAGCTTATGCTAAGATTCACTAGGACTTTACAAAGTTTTATTATTTAGTGAAAGACTCGCCAAGATCTTACTAGATTTTATAATTGAGTAAAATATTCGCCATGCCTAGTGAGAGATTCGCCAAAAAATTATATATACATATTATATTATTGATAAAATCGCCTTCCATTTTTCCTATATACCATGGAGATTCGCCCATTTATTATATTTATAAATTTAGGGGGGGTTCTTAAAATTTTCCCTGACGGCGGCCGACACGGTTTCCTATGGATAAAGGCTTTTTTCCTATAGGGGTCTCCCAATATATACGCGACGGTACGTGGGAGCACAAGTCCGTATTGATACTTATTGCTTCACCGTGGAGGAATCACCCAACCACTCAACGCTAAGATATCACGTTTAACGACGCCGGAACACGTCTCTAGCTTAGACCTCTATGTGTTTGCGTTATGTTTCAATGCGTTGTTATGTAAATTCAATTTATTTTAAGGTTGATCTTGTTTAGCAGTTTGCCTTTATGGATCACCACGAGATGTATGATAACACTCCTAAATGCAGTCTAAGATGATAAGAAAGCTTTTCAATCTTTCAACTTTGAAAATCTTAACTACTGAGGGAAAAGAAAGACAACATCTTTTCACACAGATCATAGAGCACACACTAATGCACTTTTTCCTAAATCAACATGCAAACTGTCATAATGCACATGCACAATGCAAGTATTTCTTTTCTCTTTCTTAATGTTTGTGCGACACAAAAAGAAAGCTGTTGTATAACTTTGAATTCAATTTCAAGTGAAAGCAAACAAGCTTGTCCAAAATCAAAAGACACCTTAAGATTCACTTGTTTCGACACTAGAAATATATAAACTCAAACCATATGACGAAAGCAAAAGCTCAATCAGCTATGAACAACAAACAAACTAACTCTTAAGATCAAAACAACACTTTATCACAGGTCTAGATCTAAGAGGCCACAGCAAGACTAGTTCACTTTCGTTATGGGAAACTGTAAATGATTTAAGAAATACACAAAGAACAAACACAGTTCCTTTATACAACCGAGGCGGAATAGTGGCAAGGAAAGTTGGTTTCAGATAGGTACATTGACTGGTAACAGGCTGCAAAAACAAGAGTGAAAACAGGGCAAGAAACAACAGGAACCCCAGTAGCACAAGGCAAGACTGGTTCAGCGCAGGTGGTACACTGGCAGTTTGACCTTCAGCGCAGGTAGCCCCTTCGGGAACTGCACTGAAATGCAAACAGCCTTCACACAGCTTGCACTGAAGAACGAAACTTTCGTTTCTCTTGGTTTCCGGGTCACAGATTGCTAAAAAATTCACAGTTTTTGGCCAAATCAGAAGCTATCAGTCAAGTACACACTAAGGGATGAAAAGGAGGATGAAAGGCTATCACTAAGAGCTTATTAGAGTCCTTGTGGATCAGCTCTTCAAATCATAAACTTGCCCAGAAACTGAGCTAGAGTAGCTGCCCTCTACTTTGCATTTGAAAGATCCAAATGCAGTTCGATTCGGTACTCCCTGTGTTTATGAAATGAATAGCAAAAACACAAACAACCAACAAGATACGATCCCCAGCGGAGTCGCCAATTTGTTGTTGGGAAAAGTATCCAATACGGAATGACCCTATCCCACTCTAAGGGTGATAGTACCTCAGCAACAACCGAATGCAAAGCTATTCGAGATTACTTCTTTATGAGATGTAAGAGAGAGGAGAAAGAGATCCACTAACCGTTATCTTTCGCTAATGATT
The DNA here is from genome assembly GCA_031772625.1 of Pinus tabuliformis. Classification (NCBI taxonomy): domain Eukaryota; kingdom Viridiplantae; phylum Streptophyta; class Pinopsida; order Pinales; family Pinaceae; genus Pinus; species Pinus tabuliformis. Next base: position 1,934,966,216 of record CM062818.1, on the reverse strand, counting down.
GATCCAATCTTCCCTCTTTGCTGCTTGCTCCCAGCTCCTTGCTCTTTCACTGGCCCAGCTACACCAAGATCCTGCAAAATGACAAGAGAGGGAAACTACAAGAAGCATACATTCATAATTGATTCAAGGATTAGAATAAATCAAATATACAAGTATCAATACGCCATTGAGACACATGCATATAGAAGAACCTCAAATGCTTTATTAATGGAAGAAGTAAAGTTCTGAGAGTGTTACAACCATAAGAGGCCCAATCCAGCAACACCTCCTAGCAGAAAGAAATCTCCTCTTCACCTCCTTCAAGCAAATCACCCAATAGTTCTATACTCAAACCAACAACACTTCCTTACATTCACAAGATTCCAGCCCCCCTAGACCTCATGAGAGAGCTCTATATATAGGAGATTTGGAGAAAGGATGAGTCAGCTTGAGGCTGGCATGAAGCTGACTAGTGTCCTCTCCCACTTCAGTTATTCTTCAGTTCTTGAGTCCACTTGGAGTTTCTTGCTTCCACTTGGAGATCTAGATCCTCTTACTCATCACAAGGCGAATTCCCTGATCCAAGTGTCATTTTGGAAGCTTCCTGGGCATTTGACACCTTGAGGAATGACTGTGCCACTTGGCCAATCTCGCCCAGCGCAGGTAGCCTTCATTAGAGTTGACATTCAGCGCAGGTACAGAGTGGAGCAGTTGACATTCAGCGCAGATGCTCAGTGGAGCAGTTGACATGATCCAGAATTAGCTTGTTTTTGAGTGTTTTCAGGCAGAGAACTGATACTTAGTGCTGTGATTTGCTGACCTTGTTCCTCTAGGGGTAGGAACAACATGTTTAGGGACTTTGGATCCCTTAGATTATTGACATTTCATGCTTCATGCTGTTAGGCACAAAAATGTCTATAACAACCCTGGGAATGCCAAGACAATCGCGAAGAAGATGGTCCTCCTTGCATAATCGACAAGGAAACTTGACCTTCCGCGGAGGAGCGGAAGGGGGCCCGACTTCAGGTATACTTGAGGGGGTAGCTGCACTTGTAACCTCTCCCTTAGGAGCCTTCTTCTTCTTTGTCTTCTTCTTCTTCTTCTTCTTATCCACCTGGTTACTCGAATCGAGACTTTCACCAGGTGAAGTGGAAGATGAGGACATAGAAGTGGGCGTAGAAGGGGAGAGATCCACCTTAGAATCAACATGATGTTGTTCAGGTGGATTGACGGATTGACTAGATGGTGAGACGGCAGGAACCAAAGAGGTTGAGAACAACCACATCGGCAACCCAACAGTTAACCCTGGGAGGAACAACGTTGCCATATAAGGAGCACCAACATTCTCGAGAGGAGGGAAATGGCCAGGATTCCCGTCAGGAGGGATACTTGGGTTGGTGAACCCCGGAAAAGTTGCCATCAAGAGCGAAAAAGAAACCTACTCAAGCGAACACAAACAAGATCTAACCGGGTAATGTTAATTGTGGCCAAATAAATTTTAAGACGCAAGGACACAACTTGACCTTTTCATGTTTTAAGAGTCGAGAAAAGGATAAAAAGGTGACTCTAGTCGCCTTCGAATGTTTTGTGAGCCCAAAGTGACAAACTTCTCAAGTGAGCCTTTTCTTTTAAGGAGTCTGAAAAGGATCAAAAGTGACTACTCTGGAGAGACTAGGGAAAGGGTCTATCAAACAAATCCGTAAAACTGCATATACACCTTGGCAGTCATATGAAAACCAAGGACTTCCTGTACGGCAGTCAATCTTCCCGAATGCTGTGTTCGGTGTGTTACGGCTTGTAAGGCGGCAGACACGGCTTCCTATGGATAAAGGATGATAACCTAGTGGGGTCTCCCCTATATACGCAACGGTACGTGGGAGCTCAAGTCCGTGCTAGACCACTATCGAGTCACAAAAGGAGGAATCACCCAACCGTAATGTGAAACAACAGTGACTAGGTTTAACGACGCCGGAGCACGTCTCTAGCCTAGACCTCTAAACAGTGAGCGTTATGTTCCAATGCGTTTTTAAGTTCATTCAGTTCATTTTACGGTTGATCTTGAATTAGGTTTCGGTTTTCAGGCCCTACCGTATGAAAACTCTCAAAACTGCCTAAATGCAAACTATATGCCAAAATATGTCATTCCATTCGATGAATGCTAATTACGAGAGAGTTAGAAGGCTTTCATACAAACGAAATGATTACAAAACAACAAACAGCTTCTCTAATGCAGCTAATGGAAATTCACAATCTTTTCGTTAAGATCACTAATCATTAATCAAAAGGAAAAGCTTCTAGTTCTCATTAACCAATACAAAGCAAAAGAGATTTTTTTTTGTTGATGGCAAAGTGCATTAAACAAACTTTTGAGAAATAATAACAAACAAATGTGAAAAGAACCGGTTGACCCCAAACAACTGTGATCCGTGTCTGGGTAGTGAGAAGTAATCGAAACAATGCGAAGACTGGTTCAATAACAATCACCTAAACAACTTAGCAAAAGCAAGCAAAGAGGAAGGTTAGCAAGCAGTAAACGAACCTTTGTGAGCGAGTAACCAAGCAAAGCCGATCCAACGAAATTGGAATGATAAAACTAGGTCAGAAGACACAAAAAGCAAGATCCGCTCAACAAGACTTCTCAAGAAAGTGCTTCAATCTTCAGACAATGAAAATCAAGTCATAAACCAAGTGAAAACAGTAGGGGATAGCCAGACCAACAGGCTCAGGAGGCAGAATTGAAGAAATCCAATTCTACAGGTATCAGCGTGGGTGATACACAGCAACAAAGCGCTGATCAGAAACCACACGTAGCAACAAAGCAATGTCAGCGCGCAAGTACACGGCTTAACCGTGCTGGTCCGATTTCCAGAACCGTCGCGACTGTTCAGTGTATAAGCGCGATGATCAAGAAGTCAAAGAAACAGCTATGCGATGGCAGCACGACTGTTTTATTATAAACCGCGCTGAAGCTAAAAAACAGGCACAATCAAGCCAAAAACTCCCAAACCAAGGCAATCGCTCTTTAAACAATCAAGGCACCTCCCAGACCGAACCAGGAAATCCAAAAACAGAGAACTAATCCCCAAACTTTGAAAAGAGAGCAAAAATCAAACTCAAGGCAAGAATGAACAAAAAGGGACAAAGGCCAACTCCCCAGTGGAGTCACCAAATTGTTATGGAGGTAAATCCTCTCTGCGGATAGAGACGATCCTTACTAGCCCAGACCGGGTCTAGCAACAATCACACAATGCTATCACGCAAGTTCCTAATTGCAAATAAAAAGTAGATGGTGAGAACCTACTTGGATTCCAACGCTAGTGTTCGTCGAAGAGATGTCGCCCTCGTTCCTTTGCCTTGACTGGTCACGTCCCCACGATCTCCGTGATTGGACACCTGCACATGCAAAGAACAACACGAAAACAAGCATAAAATCTAGTAGATGCAATTATATATCAGTTAGAAAAGATATAACTCAAAATCGAACATAAAACAATGAGAGTGGAACCATAATGATAGTCATCTATTATTAATAAATAACAAAGAAGAATACAACCATAGTTCTGACGTCGAATCCTTCTCAAGAGGGTCCAGCCAGCAAGTCTCTTAAGCATTCACCCTTGGAGGTAGATCTCCCAAGACAAAAACTCTCTCTCACACAAGTTTACACAAGAAAGAAACACTTCAAAACCTTCCTTAAGCTCTCTAGCAATCCCACACTTGTCACACCAACTACCTATCAAGTTCACACACTAGCAGCAACACTCCAAGCACTATCAATTCCAAACTAGCTGCTCATGGCAATGGTAGAGGCTTAAATAGGAGAAGGAGTCTCCATGAATGGTGGGAGGATGAGCTTATCTCCAAGGAAGGTGGCTCAAATGACGAAACAGACATGCTAGAGAAAGGAGGGTGACATTTACAAGTCCAACAACCAGGTCTGGAGCCATCTGGAAGGCCGGCTGTTAGAACAAACTCGCCCAAACTGGATCAACGCGGGTCCACAACTGCACTAGAGCACTGACATCGCAGCCGAATAACAAAGAAGGTCATGTCAGCGTGATCAGATATGAATAACAGGCGCGCTGTCTCATGAAATTCGACCAGTGCGAGAAACACATGTACTTCCGCGCTGGCAGCGCATTCCGTCTGTTATAGAGCGCCCATCAACGCGTTTATCTTAACAACAGTCGCGATGATAGTAAAACTTTGGCAAAGTGGGTCATTTGGCAACATTAGAGAGCATAAGCATGATTAATTTGAACTCATGACACAGTAGGAAGACTGACAGGAAGACAGTGACAAATTACTGTGTAACAGATTTTATTATAAATTTGTAGTATTGACTTTATAATATTTAAACCTAAAATACTTAATAAGTAAACATGCTTTAACTTCGAAGTATTTTATTTTTTTTATATTTTAACTTAGAAAATTGAGTAAAAAAATCTTTTTTTAATTGAAGTAATTTAATAAAAATATAAATATATGAAGAATAAACAAATTAGAATAAACGATTTGGAAATAAAGTTAGTAGATTTTAGAATATTCATTTTGAGTAGTCTAATTATTCTGATTTTTTCGCATGTTTCTAGGCATGTTTTCTGGTCTATTTTGTCCAAAATCTAATTTGGGTTTATTGGAATTATAGGATTGAGTTTTGTATTCTACAAAATCCAAGTGCCCCAAGAGTTTCAAGGTATTTAATCCATTTATGTGTTCAAACACGAGTTAAACCATGAAAATTTACAATCTCACCAAGAATTGTATCATCAAATTTTCGGTCGAAAAAAGACAAAACACAAGACAAATAGACAACATCAATAAAATTTTATTACGTAACATGTTGTTTGTTTTTTTTATGATGAAACTATTTGTAATATTTTCATTCTTATATAATATTTGAACAAGCCTAAACAAAAGTAGTCATGTTATCAAATTAGAAAACATAAACATTTTGTTGAGAATTTTTTGGAGTAAATTGTGTGTATTAATTTGAAACAGTTTCGAGTGGAAAATCCACCAATCATCAAGGACATTAAAACTTTATTTGTGCCTATCAATGGGTGGAGTGCCACTTGAAGCATTGGATGCCTCAATTTATTGCACAATTTACTCCAAAATACTTTCAACAACATGACTAATTGTCAAAGTCTTCACTTTAGAAACATAAACATGTTAATGAATTAGAAAAGTTATATTTCCATTTGAAGCGTGGGGATATTTGAGAGATAAAACTACAATAAAATTGCATCATATATATATATATATATATATATATATATATATATATAGAGAGAGAGAGAGAGAGAGAGAGAGAGAGAGAGAGAGAGAGAGAGAGAGAGAGAGAGAGAGAGAGAGATGTTGTCATTTAGGTTATCAAACCAATTCTATATCAATTGATATTTTTCCATTAACATAGCTCCATGTATCACTCAGTATTATCTAAGCTTCATAACATTGATTGATATCAAAAATTATTTTAGATGACATATTTTAGATCTTTGATTGTCGTCGTTATTGACAATATTGATCAACATTAGACTAGCATGGCCACATTATTAAAATTAGTTGATATATGCCAATAAACACAATGTTTCACCCTTTAAAAACTAATGGCATGAATTGGCATATTTCAACCACCTTTAATAATGTGGTTGAGCTAGTTGATGACTAACATGTGTGAGGGGGATTAGTAAACCATAATTAACTATTGTTGGTCTTGGTTGACTATGGTTGAGCATGATCAACCAAGGCTAACCATGCTAACTATGAATGATAATGATTAATAATGGATAATAATGGTAGATTATGGTGGGCCATGTTTGACCTTATTGGCTATGTTTAACCATGTAGATTATGTATGCCATGTTTAACTGTATTTGACCATGGTTGGCCATGGCTAACTATGGTTGCCTTTGGTTGCATATGAAAGCCTATAGTTCACTACGGTTAACAATGTTTCCCATGTTAACCATGGTTAACTAAGGTAGAGTAAGTTTCACTACAAATGACCATGGTTGACTATGGTTAAGTATGGATGACTAGGGTAGACCATGGTCAATTGTGGAAGACCATGTTGACCATAGGTGAATATGATTGACCATGGTGGACTATCTATGACTGTGGTTGACTATGGTTGACCATGGGTGTCCATGTTTGAATATGGCTAACTATGGATGACCAAGATTAACTATGTTTAAACATGGTTGACTATAGTTTACTATGGTTGATTATGGTTGTCCATATTTGACTATGTTTAACCATGGATGACCAACATTGACAATGTTTGAAGATGGTTAACCATGATTGGCCATGTTGACTATGATTTGACCATGATGGACCATGGTTGATCATGTCAAATATGGTTGACCGTGGTTGTTTATATTTGACTACGTTTAACCATGTTGGCTATGCTTAATCACATATAATCATGTTTGACCATGTCGATAATGTAAGACCATGTTTCACGTTATTTAACCATAGTTAACTATAGTTCCCTTTAGTTTCTCATGAAAGGCTATAGTTGACTATGGTTACTGATTTTTAATAATGTTTAATGATGGTTGATAATGTATCCCATGTTGGGCATGGTAAACTAAGGTAGACCAAGGTTGACCACAATTTCCCATGGTTGATTGTGGTTATTTATGGTTAACCATAAGTGGCCATGTTTGACTATGGTAAACCATGGATGACCAAGATTGGCTGTGTTTGAATAGAGTTTCCCATTATTGACTATAGTTTAATATGGTTAGATTGGTTCACAATGTGACCTTGGTGAAGGGTTAAGTTCAATTATGATGTTAGGATATGTTTTCCACATTGGATTTTGTTTAACACATTACGATGTCTAATTATGTTCATCATATTATGGCATTAGATATTGTTCATCACATCACAACATCAAGTTATGGTTTTGTTAATGCTACAATCAACACCCTCCAAATTTTTTCTTGCACTTGAATTTTGGAGCCTACTGAGGATCTTATTGTTATCACCCCAAGAAACTCTCCTAGGTTGTATATCACAGATGCTCGGGAACATTACAAACTCAACAAAAATGTTGGAAAATAGTGGATGAATGAAATGGAATGATGTACATTCAAGCCAGATAACCACTTCTACTATGCTTAACCCCAGACATGGGTGAACACCCCCAAACTACAAGGATTTAGACCACCAATTACCCACAGTTTGAGGATTAAGTGGAAATGAAGAATACTGATCATTCCAGCAGATGCACATGACCCTGTGATGGCCAGCTGTAACCAGTAAAGAGGTCTGCAAATCTATTTCCTAATGCACAAATAGGATGACAGCTCTCTAGCATTAAAACAACAGAAACCTGCATACACATTCAATAATACTTACTAGATTCTAACACAGAGGTGGGATGACAGCCCCTCTAATGCTAAACATCAAGAGCAGATGAAAAATGCATAACAGGCATAGCCTGGAACAAAGAAGAAGTGGAAAGTGAGCAATTAACAGCAAAAGAAGCTTGCATTAGCTGAAAATGAAGACCAGAAGCTGCAGGTATCATAGTAGTTACAGTCTCCAGAAGTTGAACCTCACATCAAAACAACATTCATCAACCATCAACCCTGATTACATCTTGTTTGTGGGTATATATGGAGTTTGTTTACAAAATTTCCATGCTATGCTATGCGTGAAGGGGTCATAATGGACCACCAACCACATTTACAATTTAGATATGGGTCTCTGCTGCAAACTGTGTGTTTTAATGAACAAAATGACATTCTCTGGTGTTCTGCAGTCCTTCTCTAAGTAGGTGGAGTGCTGCATGAGTGAAACTCCATAAACTGGTAAATGCCGTTGACTGCTCGAACTCTGCATTTTCCTCTTCGGCCATGCTTTCCTTTAAATGCAGTTGTTGAAGCTTTATTACGTAGGGTACTGTATTTCGACCTACTTCTTCCCTTAGGTACACGGGGCAGGCTATGAACAGAGACAGAATGGCAGAGACATGACTGTGACGGGGACAAGGCTCGGCAGTTGGATCACATGGATCAATGGTGAGGATCTGTCGGAGGGGAAAATTAGGCAGAAGTAGGTCAAATAGGTGTGAACCATCGGATCCTGAAATTGAACGGTGGAGATTAGATTATGGAGGCTATCGGGAGGTGACGCGGAAGGAGCAATGTGAGCCGTCGGATCGCAGTTGGGCAGATCTGACAGCGATCGGGCGCGAAAAACACGCGGATGATAACGACGAGGAAAGGCAGTTTTGGGGGCGGGCAGTATTCCCCGCATCGCCTTTGGACCTATGGCGGTTTCCATATATGGCATCATGATCTAGTCTTTACGCGACATGTGGCTGAAGTGACGGGCAGGAAACCACTTTCCCCGCGAATTAATGGGCGGGCAAGTCGCGCGATTTGGAGGAGAGACTACCGTCTGATCGTGCGATGGACGGTCAGACGGCGGGGAACATACATGAAGTTTAACATCGGGAAAAAGCACTGCGTCCATTGGATTACGATGATCAACGGCTGTGGTTGCGGATGTAGCAAAGACCAATATGGGCGCGGTTTCGTGGGTTAAGTGCCTGGGGACAAAGAAAAGCGGGTTTAAGGGGAAAAAGGATTCACACTGAGTTTCGAAAGAAAACAGGAAAACGGGGAAAGAAGAGGTTTTAGGAGGAAACAGAGAAAGCGGGGCTATGGAGTGTAAGGGAAATGGAGGGGAAGGGCAGAAAAACTATTGCGAGCACCTTTTCAGCATAAACCAATCACCAGCCCCAAAATTGACCTTCAATCGTTGAAGAGTGTAGCAGAGCTAACACTAGCTCCTTCTGGGGATGAGATCCTCCATGTGAGGTCTCAAGAACTGCAGACCAATACCTTAGTATAAAAACAACTTAAAAACATTTGCCTAGTATCCATTGGGCATGGAGTCAAATTAAGTCTATACCTAAAGAACACAATTACAATATTAAGGCTTGAAAACTTAAAACCTCAAAAACTTCCCATCTGCTGGGCCACTAAAATTGTTGCCCATCAGTTGGTTCATCAAAAAGCTGCAAAACTGGATTGATTTGATCCTCTACCTCAAAAAGTTTGGGGCATTTGACCTTAATAGGTAGATATGGATCAAACCTCATCTCCCTTCTGTGTGCTCTCTTCCTTGGATGTTCTTTATGTGAGCTTCTGTACACCTGCTGAATAACCACTATTGTTGTGTACTTATCTTTGCCACCTGTGGCCTGCATAATAAATATGAATGGTGTACCAATAAGTTCATGTGTAGGGGACACAGAAATATTATCTTCTCTTGAATATTTCTTTGAACAATCCTCATCAAAGGAGGAGTCCCACAACTATACACCCGCTTCCTCTATCATCTGGCAAGCTGCCATTTTAATCTGTGTGGCGGCCCTCTGAGTAGGAATTAGAATATCAAGACTGAGATGATCAGTATCAGCCTTGGGCTTTGAATTATGGCCTGCCTCAGAGTTCAAGGAGCAACTTAGAGGGATTGTCACTTGAGTAGACAAAGAAACAGAAGATAACAGGGAGCTTTCCTCTCCCTTCTTGATCATTGGACAGGGGACAAAAACAGGTTGGAAAATTTGTAGATTTGCATAGCCATGTGAAGATGAGCTAGCATTGAGCACAGATTCTTGGAGGATGAAGGGGTCAGCTGCTGATTGGTGTTGATAATAAGCTTGTTGTTCTGTAGGTACAACAAACTGACAAGCAGTGCCTGTGGATAATGCTTCTTCATATGCAACTCCGATTAAGAAGGGGGAACTGCCCTTATCTTCCAAACCATGGACCTCCTCCTCTTCTTCATACTGCACTTATTCCATGACTATATTCTGAAGAATGGTCCTCACCCTTTGATCTTCGTTTATATCTTTGTTTCTTTGCAAAATATGCAACTGCTCTCGTGCTCCTCTATATGGATTTAGAGTTGGAATAGAAAAGTCACAAGGAGCTACTGCTTCATCAGAATATTTCTTAGCTTTTAGTTTGGAAACTTCAAAGGCTAAAAACTCTATCATCCTAGCTAATTCATCGATCTCAGGCTCTCAGGATGACGAGGACTCTCCTCCCTGTCTTCTCCTTTCAGCATCACCTTCGAGTCTTTCTGCAACAATGATGTTTGCTTCTACTCTAAAGGCTGTAGTTTGCATATCAACCAAAGAAGCACATCTTCTTTCTCTTAATAGCAGGCAGAACTGAGAATCGGAAGCATTGGCATAAGTAATCATAGCAGAAGTGGGGGTAGGCTTTATTTCACATGGTATTATGTTATACATAAGGATGAATCTCTTGTTGAAATCGGACAACAGCTCACCATCTTCCCTCTGCAAGTTCCCAAACTTAGTATAATACAAGAGCAGATCTTTATTATTCTCCCAGTGCTTTAGGAACACATCATCTAGGGCCTCAATGTCTGCAATAGACCTAAGGGGTAATTCTCTAAACCATTTTCTAGCTTCCCCATCTAGGCTTTCGACAAAAACCCTCATCCAAACATCCTTTTCATTGATATTCAAGTCCTTAGCATAGCTATAAAAGGCCTCTAAATTCTCTTCAGTTGTTACTCTTTCTGCACCAGTAAACTTAGGCATAAATTCTTGATAATCTCCTGCAGGCATGGGATTTAAAGGAACAGGCAGAACCAGGGGTCCATACCTAGTAGCAACTATTCTTTCTATCTTTGTAAGGGCTTGCTGACCTGCCATGACTAGGGTAAGTGGAAGGATACTGGTGGACTGAGTGGTATGAATCAATGAAAATACTGACAGAGACAGAGGAATATGATGGATAGCATGGATGCTTCTTTGAACTGAGGTCCAAAAGGGAAATGAATAGCTAAGGAGCTTTATGAATCTCTGAAGGTGATTTTCACTAACAGAGATACATGAGACTTTTAAGGCTTACCTGGTCCTGATGCTCCTTGCTACGAGATTTTCTTCTGCTTAACAATCTTCTCAGGATCAAGCATTGGTTCAGCTGGTGATTTTTGAGGATTTCTTCGAGTATGTCTCACAAACTGAGCCAGAACTTCAATGTGGAGTTGCCAAAGGTTGGTCTTCCTCCAGTGGAGTCGCCAGATAGATGATTACAACCAAAAAATGTGCCCAGACCTTGTCTATCATCAAAATCTGGAACTGTGTCGTTTTCCCAGGGAAGCTAAGCTTCAACCTCCTCTCCCCAGAAACGGCGCCAATTAATGTTATCACCCCAAGAAACTCTCCTAGGTTGTATATCAGAGATGCTCGGGAACATTACAAACTCAAAACAAATGTTGGAAAATGGTGGATGAATGAAATGGAATGATGCACATTCAAGCCAGATAACCACTTCTACTATGCTTAACCCCAGACATGGGTGAACACCCCCAGACTACAAGGCTTTAGACCACCAATTACTCACAGTTTGAGGATTAAGTGGAAATGAAGAATACTGATCACACCAGCAGATGCACAGGACCCTGTGATGGCCAGCTGCAACCAGTAAAGAGGTCTACAAATCTATTTCCTAATGCACAGACAGGATGACAGCTCTCTGGAATTAAAACAACAGAAACCTGCATACACATTCAATAATACTTACTAGATTCTAACACAGAGGTGGGATGACAGCCCCTCTAATGCTAAACATCAAGAGTAAATGAAAAATGGATAACAAGCACAACCTGGAACAAAGAAGAAGTGGAAAGTGAGCAATTAACAGCAAAAGAAGCTTGCATTAGCTGAAAATGAAGACCAGAAGCTGCAGGTACCATAGTAGTTACAGTCTCGAGAAGTTGAACCTCACATAAAAACAACATTCATCAACCATCAACCCTGATTACATCTTGTTTGTGGGTATATATGGAGTTTGTTTACAAAATTGCTCTGCTATGCTGTGCGTGAAGGGGTCATAATGGACCACCAACCACATTTACAATTTAGATATGCGTCTCTGCTGCAAACTGTGTGTTTTAATGAACAAAATGACATTCTCTGGTGTTCTGTAGTCCTTCTCTAAGCAGGTGGAGTGCTGCATGAGTGAAACTCCATAAACTGGTAAATGCCATTGACGCTTGAACTCTGCGTTTTCCTCTTCGGCCATGCTTTCCTTTAAATGCAGTTGTTGAAGCTTTATTACGCAGGGTACTGTATTCCGGCCTACTTCTTCCCTCGGGTACACGGGGCAGGCTATGAATAGAGACAGAATGGCGGAGACATGACTGTGACAGGGACAAGGCTCGGCCATTGGATCGCGTGGATCAACGACGAGGATCTGTCGGAGGGGAAAATCAGGCAGAAGCAGGTCAAATAGGTGTGGGCCGTCAGATCCTGAAATTGAACAGTGGAGATTAGATTATGGAGGCTATCGGGAGGTTACGTGGAAGGAGGAATGTGAGCCATCGGATCGCAGTTGGCAGATCCGATGGCGATCGAGTGCGGAAAACTCGGGATGATAACAGCGAGGAAAGGCGGTTTTAGGGGCGGGCGGTATTCTCCACACCATCTTTGGACCTATGGCGGTTTCCATATATGGCCGCGTGATCTAGTCTTTGTGCAACACGTGGCTGAAGTGACGGGCGAGAAACCACTTTCCCCACGAATTAACGGGCGGGAAAGTCACGTGATCTGGAGGAGAGACTACCATCTGATCGTGCGACGGACAGTCAGATGGCGGGGAACATACACAAATTTTAACGTCGGGAAAAAGGGCTGCGACCGTTGGATTACGACGATCAACGACTGCGGTTGCGAATGTGGCAGAGGTTAATATGGGCACGGTTTCATGGGTTAAGCACCCGGGGACAAAGAAAAGTGGGTTTAAGGGGAAATGGATTCACACTGAGTTTTTAAAGAAAACAGGGAAAACGGGGAAGAAGACATTTTACGAGGAAACAGAGAAAACGAGGCTATGGAGTGTAAGGGAAATGGAGGGGAAGGGCAGAAAAACTGCTGCGAGCACCTTTTTGGCATAAACCAATCACCAACCCCAAAATTGACCTTCAATCGCTGAAGAGTGTAGTAGAGCTAACACTTACGATCTGTTGTCTCATGGTCACTTGATCGTCAATTGATGTGGTGCTAAGTATTTAATGCTTCATACCATTTTTTAACTATCAATCACTTGCTCACACATGCTTAGTCCTTGGTGAATTCATAAGTGCACTTCCTTTATGCAAGTTTCAATAGGGATAGAACATTCCATCAATAAAATGCCTTCATGATGTTCAAACTATGTTCGTAATCAGTGGGAACTTTCCATTGACAGTTGTTAAGGGATAAATTCCCCTAGGGTCTTGGGTTGATACCCTAGTAGATCGAAGGTTATCTACAAAGAGAAACAGACATTCCACACAACCATGATGCTAATATAAACAAAATCTATGGAGAGAGGTGCACCTGGGGGTCCTTCGTTTGGGAAGATCCAACCAGGGTCCAAACCCTCTTGGAGTCCCTTTTAGTCCTTCAACCTGCAAAACAATCAATTCCAGAAAGCACAACAGTATATTGACCAAGCATCATAAAGAAATCATCTTTATAGCATATTGAAAGGTATTTAGTTATACAATTAAAAAAACCATTCATATGTGAATCATAACATCGATATCATAAACATGAAGAAGATTTATATCAGGAACAAGACAAGTGTTTCTTTTATTATAGATAACTAAAGTACAGAAAGGAATGATTTCACCTGAGTCATCCTTTCGTAGGCTCCAAGCGAAACTGTCCTCCGGATTCGTCCAATCTCAACCCTTCAACAAACTCCTTCCATGACTTACTCCATGATATCTCAAGTAGTAGAAAGACATTATAACACAAGGAAACAAGGGTTTCCTGTAATGGGGGGAAGTGCTGGAAGCACAAGGATCTTTAGACTTGGTCAAGGATATTCTCAGCAGACTGATCTTTCTCTCTCTCCTCTCCTCCCTTAGGCCTTCCCATTGAAGCCTTTTATACTTCTCCCAAAGTAGTTTTTTAGTTGGGAATTCGTTGGGAACAGTTGGGCCACGGGCACTAATAGGTAATCAACAGGTAAAACCCGTGGTCTCTACCCGAAATTAAGGAGATTTATTTTTTTTAAGTGTTTTAAGACATATACGTGGATTGGGTATACTCAAACCCACGTACACACGCATTTAGCTTAGGGCAATGTCGCGCATAGGGAGTAAAACATTGTTTTTTAAAGTTTTTAGACCAGGTCTGGAAGGAGGGGTTGCCCTAGGCCATGAGTGCAGCATCACAAACATCAAGATTGAGATTTGGAGCTATAACAGATATTCTGTTAAGACATAAATTCCCCTAGGGTCTTGGGTTGATACCCTAGTAGATCAGAGGTTGTCTACAAAGAGAAATAGACATTCCACATAGCCATGATGCTAATATAAACAAACTCTATGGAGAGAGGTGCACCTGGGGGTCCTTTGTTTGGGAAGATCCAGCCAGGGTCCAAGCCCTCTTGGAGTCCCCTTTAGTCCTTCAACCTGCAAAACAATCAATTCTAGAAAGCACATCAGTATATTGACCAAGCATCATAAAGAAATCATCTTCGTAGAATATTCAAAGGTAGTTAGTTATATAATTAAAACAACCATTCATATGTGAATCATAACATCGATATCATAAACATGAAGAAGATTTATATCAGGAACAAGACAAGTATTTCCTTTATTATAGATAACTAAACTACAGAAAGGAATGATTTCACCTGAGTCATCCTTTTGCAGGCTCCAAGCATAACCGTCCTCCGGATTCGTCTAGTCTCAAGCCTTCAACAAACTCCTTCCATGACTTACTCCATGATATCTCAAGTAGTAGAAATACATCATAACACAAGGAAACAAGTGTTTCCCATAATGGGGAGAAGTGTTGGAAGCATAACGATCTTCAGACCTGGTCAAGGATCTTTCTCTCTCTCCTCTCCTCCCTTAGGCCTTCCCATGGAAGCCTTTTATACTTCTCCCAAAGTAGTTTTTTATTTGGGAATTCATTGGGAGCAGTTGGTCCATGGGCACTAATAGGTAATCAATAGGTAAAACTCGTGATCTCCACTTGAAATTAAGGAGATTTAATTGTTTTTTAAGTGTTTTAAGACATATACGCGGGTTGGGTATACTCAGACCTGTGTACACACGTGTTTAGCTTAGGGCAATGTCACGTATAGGGAGTAAAACACTGTTTTTTAAAGCTTTTGGACGAAATCTGAAGGGGAGGGGTTGCCCTAGGCCATGAGTGCAACATCACAAACATCATGATTGAGATTTGGAGCTATAACAGATGCCCCCTAATATATGAGGTCAGAAAGGGTACATGATGGCCGAAATGTATTAAGCAAGCCCATGGAAAGGAAATTTGTCAAAAACTGAGAAGGACTTCACCAGAGTTCAGCCTACCAAGCCACAAAAGGAGATCAGAAAGAAACATTGTCTGAGGTGGGCATAGCCATCCTAAGAGAAAGTACAGCATGTCCGCATATCAAGTACAAGCAGATCCACTAAGTATACAAGTATAAAAGACTGGAAAATACATAATGGATCATCTGATCATGATCGAACAAGTACATGTTTGAATATCACATATAAGAATGTCAATGATGCTGAAGGATGAAGTGGATCAATGATATCAAAGACTGATCCCAAAAAGTACCCAATGAACATGATGGAGTAAGATGGTACTACACTGCAAACTTAGGTGCTACCATATAGAATGTTGCCGTGAATGACTGCAACATATGAAGTGGAGTGGTATCAAATAGCAGCAACAGGAGTAACTGTCAATTGAACCAATGAATGTTGATGCAACCTAAGGTCTTCACCGACCGTCGTGGTACATTTCTACACCATGGGAATAAATGATTTGAAGTCGACCATGTGAGAAATCATTTGATTACCGGTCATTGATGTATATCGTTAACAAATGCGAGACTACTCACTGATAATGATAATGAGTGTCAAGGTACCCAGTACAATCTAACAAGTGTGAATAGATGAGCTGAAGTCGCACACCTGTAAGAATCTATCAATTAGGAGACAATGATGGTTTCCCACTGTCGATAGCAAAGGATCTGCCACTAATGACTGCAAACCCCAACGTACTGCCAAATGGACTCTAGATATTTGCCCCAGAGCAATGAGTCGTAGTTGATAGGGAAAGATCCGCTAGAAGGAAGGCATTAAGGCATCCTTCATCAATCTAGCACGAGTGTAACCCATAGGCCAATAATGTGGAGAGAATCGGACGAAAAAAGATGCAGTAACCCGACCGAAGCACGTTTCTAGTGTACACAAGATGTGGCTAGCACACGACAGAAACCCTCTGAGCCAACCAATAATGAAAACTGACACAGAGGCGAGGTATCCACCAATAGGGTCAAATGGAAACCAAGGTACTGCACGAATCCCAATGTGTGATAATGTAAGCTGATGTCGAACACATGGGAAACCACTCAGTCAAAGACCCATGATACTGATCAATGTTGAGCATAAGGTGACCTATCAATAATGAAAATAGGGCCAGGGTGCAGCTCTATGCCTATCCTCAGAGAAAGATGTCGTCGTCGATAAGGACAAGACCCGCCAGTAAGAATTCAGTGGAGACCTTCTCAAACCAGCATGAGTAAAGGACAAATATGACTGATGTGATGATAGACAAGACACTGACAACCAGGGATGGCCGACTAAAAAATGAGTCAAGAGACATTGCAAAGTGGCTGACTCAGGCTAACTTCCCTTGAACAAAATCATGACTCAATGTGACTATGTGGCAGCATATGATGACTCTGTATAAGTCCATCATATAGAAGGCACGAACAAACCCTCCATATGATTGGAAGAGATAACCAATCGGGGGAGACTGACTCAATAACAAGGTTAAGGCGTACCTAAGTCAAACTAAATCCTGCCCAAACGGAGGAGACTTTGATTTTGAGTGCTTTGTTCAAGGGCGACATGACTGACTCTAGCTACCAATATTAAGTGGAAATATTGTCCCATTCCTTCTCTTTTTTGGAATATATAATTTTTTTGTCTTTTTCTTTAAGCTAGAAAAAGAATAAAAGAATGATATAGTACAGTGGAAAGAACGAATGTCAGTGAAACAGATGATCTAGTTCCTGGGATGGGAACAATCCTATGCTCAATGCAAGGAGGTGAAAACTGATCAAAGACACTCAAAGGTGTGTTCCTTCCATGGGTCAAGGTGTGTTAAGTTACAGAAGTCATGGGCATGCAAGTTTGATTTTGCAGTCGTCATGGTCAAAAGTTGGCTTAAACACGAGTCTAAGTGAAGCCGGCTCAAGGCCAAAAGGTGCAAGTGGTCAAAATGCAATGTAATAGTACAACTCAACACAAAGGAGCCTCTAGTGAATAAGTCCAGAATGAAGTGAAGAAGCAAAGAGGAATGAGTCTTTATCGGATAAGTCAAGGCGAGACTATAGAGGACTCCCGAGCCTACTCAGATCAAGGAAGCATGGGCAACAAATGTCAGTGAGGTGCTAACTACGATGCCCATGAAAAGGATGGCTCTACCACCATGTCATGATTAATAATCGGCGAGTGAAGATGGTTTACGAACCATAACATGATGGGATCGATCCTATGGCAAATGTATCGACAAATGGAGGCTAGTATGCATAATGCAATGGAAAAATGGCTTCCGTAACCTATATGCCAGTGAGAAAACGACACCTACCATGACGGGTCAGCAGTCATGGAACCATCTCAAAACTGTCGAAAAAGCGACCAAAATGTCCTGAAAATGAAACCATTCTCGACATTCCAAGCTCCCAAGTTAAAAGTTACATGAAACCAAACAAAATCAAGTTTTGAAATTTTTTTGAATTTTCAAAGCCTATAAAATAGTTTTTGGACTCACCATTTTCACCATTTGATTTTGAAAGCAAAGGAGTGGAGCAAAAGGAGAAAACTTTTCCATACGCCAAATTCAACCATTCAGATCCTTCCAAATCCCCAGGTAACACTTAAACTTGTCTTGCATTCAATTGTGAATAGTTTTAGAATTTTTGATTTAAGTTTTACCGTTGAATTCTTGTCAAAAATTTCGCTGCAGCGTATACCAGGGTTGGATATATGAAACCCGCGTATACGGAGGCCCTACACACGACTGTCTGTAAAATGGACCTGCGTATATGCCGCGAACATTTTGAAAAAAACTAACTGTCTAAATTCATTTTTTCTTCAGGATGCTAGTCACTTGGCAAGAAAGAGAGCATACCTTAGTGGATGATGAGGTTATGAATGATCTTAATGCTTTGGATGCCTTACGGGGATGCGGTTTGCTAAATTTTTTTAAAATGCCAAATATGAAAGCAAACACTCGCCTGCTCGAAATGCTCATTCACTACTGGAGCATCGAGGATGATTCATTTATGATTGACCAGATGCCACTCAAGATAGAACTGGAAGACATTTATTTCATCACAAGCCTTTCCTAGAGGGGAGAGGTAGTATATTCTAGGGGTAGGTCACGAGGCAGTCTCTCGATTGAGGACTATGTACATATATATTGCCTGTGACATCCAGAAAAGATTGGAAGTCAAATTCCAATCAAACATGTGGAGAGTTTATCGCTGAGGATAATCTTGTTCACTATAGCTAGAGTGAATGGATCAGCTTCTCTTCACCAGGCATCACGGCTAGCCATGAGCTTGGTGGTCGATTTTCTCACCACTGTATTTGACTGGTGTACTCCTCTTTTGGCCAGCCTAAAAAGCTAGCTTACTTCCATCAAGAGAGGGCAGACCAAAAACTTCGGATATGGAACTATTTTGTGCTCTTTCTTCTTTGATAGGGTCCCTGCACTTCGTCCAAGAGTGTCGGTTTCGATTAGCACCCCACGAGATCCACGAATGGGCAGGTGGGCTGACTTGATGAAACGTCTAGGAGGTGGGGACGTCCGACGGACTGCATTCGAAGATGACTTCTTATCCTAGTGGGAGCAGCAGATCATCACCATAGATGACTACCCTTATGCTAGGTCGGACTTTCGAGGAGATCCCGATCTAGTATAACCACCGACCACAGCATGGGGTGACATAGATAAGCGTGTTTTTTATTTTTTTTTATAGTTTTTTTGTGATTTTTCAAATAACGAATTTTGAAAAAATATTTTTTATAGGATTCAAATGACTAATATAATGACCATGTTCTAGATATTGGGCCGGTGCGACCAAATGGGTTCCCACGGCATAGACGTCGTGGCCGAGGGGCCGAAGAGGCAGCTGCAGATACATAGTGACTTCTACACACAGTTCAACGGCACTTGGTGAGGTTAACTCACCGAGTACTGATGGTGGCCATAGAGGATCTCCCTATAGATATGTAGCATCTTGTGGTTGGCATGCCATGAGACTGGGTTCACACTCTTAGGCGTGTGGCCAATGCAGTAGTTGCCTACTTAGCCGCTTATCCTGAGTCAGGGCATTAGATGTACTGGACATGATTATGGGCATTTGAGTCCCAATTTTGTATATTATTTTGGACACACTTATGTACACTTCGGATGTTTTATGATATATATACAGTTCGACTCTTTGATGCTTGATTTTATTGTGATGAATGATTGATGTGCCAGTCTAATGCTTGATTAGCGATAGAATCATCTAACCAATTTTGAGATCTTGGAATATGCAAATAATTAATATAAGTAAATGATCTTTGTAACAACCTCACCCTTAAATACTGGCGATATAAACATGGATCCCTTAATAAATGTTATTCAATTGTGACACTATCAATTGTGAATCAAGATGGACTACCAATGAATTTATTTCATAAGAAATTGCTTTGGATAGTAAATTAATGACGACAGTATACTCAGCCATATTATTTGAATCAGGACCAATGCATACTCCCCTTGAGACCATCAATTGACCAATTGGATAGTAGAGTACCCAAGCTGCGGAAGCAAGGTTCCGAGTGTGTTGACTAGCACCATCGGCGAATCCAAAATAGACTAAGTCATCCATCAACACCTGCCATAGCAGACCAAAAAGTGTCGATATCATAAACTCTCGATGAGATATGTACAAATATACAAAATGTACAAAGAAGCCATTGCCTAGCTGCTACTTAAGCAAAGTACTTCTTGAGGTAGAGCCCATTGTGGAGCTCCGCCAACTTGTTTCCTTCAAAATCGATTAACTCATACGCCCCTTTTTCTAAAACTCGTTTAATTATGAAGGGACCGTACCACATAGACTTGAACTTGCCTACCCCAAGGCGTCCTTATCTTGGTTATAGACCAAGACAAGGTCGCCTTTAGAAAAAACTTGAGGATGGACAGCTTTATTGTATTGTGTTTTAACCCTTTTCTTATGAGCCTCGTTGATTGTGGCGGCATCTCGATGCTACTCATCGAGATGTTCCAAATGAAGGAGGCACTCTTTGAGACTAGATGTCTCTGGAAGGAGCTCAACAGCTAACTTAAGAGATGGAATTTCACATTCAACAGGAAATATAGATTCCATCCCATAAACTAACTGAAAAGGTGAAAAAGCTGTAGCAGTCTTTACGGAGGTTCGGTATGCCCAAAGAGCTGGATAAAACATAAGATGCCAATTGGATCGATTTTTGTCGATCATCCTTTGTAGAATCATATTAAGAGTTTTGTTCACTACCTCGACCTGTCCATTGGCTTGAGGATAATAAGGAGACGAATGTTCCTGTCGGAAACCCAATTTGAGAGCCAATTTAGACATTAGTTGATTCTGGAAATGACAGCCATGGTCAATGACAATCTCTTTCAGGATACCAAACCTTGAGATAATATGATTAAAAAGGAACAATGCCACTGTCTCACTATCTTTTTTATAAGTGGTCATAGCCTCAGCCCACTTCGTGAAGTAGTCTACGGCTACGATAATGTACTTGTGATTCACTACTGAAGGCAGATTACAAGATGTAAAATCAATGACCCACTTAGTAAAAGGACTGACATTGACAATGGGAAAAAGAGGAGTTGGATGTGCGCGCATCTTCCGAGTATAGATTTGACATGGGTGACAACATTTTACCACTTCAACATAGCCTTTGAAGAGCGAAGGCCAAAAATAGCTGGTACGCAAGATACGTTGAGCTGTAGCAAGCCCTGAAAGATGACCACCACAAGCTCCATTGTGGCAGTCATTAAGCATGGACTCTACTTCCTCTAGGGTTAAACAGCGTCGAAGGATTGAATCAACCTCTTGATGATATATTGTATCACCAATGATGACATAATTCTTGGCCAGGTGATGTAATTTTCGGCATTCATCCTTAGAGAAATTAGAGGGAAACTTCGAATTCTGGAGATAGAAAAGGATATCTCCATACCAAGGGTCGAGTGAAGAGATGAGGAATAAATGTTCGTTGGGAAATCTTTCCTCATAAATAGTGTTCTCTCCACAAGGCATCTTGGACATTAACTGAGCAAAAACCATGGATTTCTTAGACTTGGAGGACAAGAACTCGAGATCAAATTCTTGTAAAATGACTATCCATCGATTATGTTTGCCCCCAATCACTCGCCTTCTAAGGAAAAATTGAAATGGATTGACCGCTGCTAAGACAAAAGTTTTGCGTAGCAAGATATCATGACAGAGCCGCTGGACAACATGGACAGCTGCCAAGGCCAACTTCTCAATAGGAGAATAGCGAAGTTCAGGACCTATCAAGCCTCGGCTCAAATAATAAGTCACATCCTTTGTAAGATCATTGTCTGCCTGAACGAGAACCATACCTATGGTTGATTCTACTGTAGCGAGATATAAAAGGAAGTCCCTACCATAATCCAGTGGACTCAAAAGCGAGGCAGAGACTAATTCCTTTTTAAAGGCATCAAACAACCGCTGCGCAAAGTCATCCCATACAAATGGAACTCCTTTCCGTAGCAAATGCATAAACCCTTTAGTGATCTCGGCATAATTCGCTATAAACCGTCTTAAGAAATTAGCCTTCCCTTGAAGACTTTGAAGTTGCCGAATTGAGGACGGGGGAGGCAACTGAATTATTGCCTCTACCTTGAAGGGATCAACCCTAATCCCTTCATTTGACACAATGAACCCTAATAATCGACCGGATGTAACCGTGAAAATGCATTTATTGGGATTCAACCGGATTTTGTAAAAATGACATCTCTCAAAAACCAATCGAAGATGACTAGGGTGATCAGTTCTCTTTCGAGAACGAGCAGCTAGATCATCCAAGTATGCCTCAATGATATGTTTAATGTCGTGGAAAGCGTATGACATGGCCTACTAGAAGGTAGCTCCAGCATTTTTAAGACTGAAAGGCATCTTTCTGTATGCAAAGGTACCCCAGGGACATATAAAAGCTATCTTATGTTGATCTTCCGGACGGATAGAGATTTGATTATAACCAGAAAAACCATCCATGAAGGATAAGACCTCATTACCCGCACACTCATCAATAATTTGATCAATGAACTGTGTGGGGTAATTATCTTTGGTACAAGCCTTATTTAGGTCCCTAAAGTCAATGCATAATAGGATTGTTCCTTGCTTTTTATCCACAGGGACTGGATTAGAAACCCAATCGGTAAGAGGAATAGGGTATATGTAACCCGCCTTGAGCAGCTTCTCTATTTCAGCTTTAATGGTTGCTGCTTTCCTAGGAGTAACCGGTCGAAGCCTTTGACGAACTGGTTTGGCGTTTTCATACGTCTTGATCTCATGTTGAACTATGGATGGATCAATGCCAGGAATTTCTTCATAAGACCAAGCGAATACATCTCGAAATTCATTAAAAAGGTCAGTGTAAACTTGAATTTCTTCACAGGAACATTCAGCTTCGATGAAGATATTCTCGATCACGTTAGGGTTCCTAGAGATGTTTATAGATATTGTTTTTGAAATTACTGACATATTACCTTTGGCATGAAAGTGTACTAGAGCCAAAGGGTTTGATACCATACAAAAATCCCTAGTAAACAGCTCGAAGAACCTAGAATCTACTTCCTGCAATGAAGGAAGAAAATATGAACGATGTTGTCAGTCTTCCCAAGCTCGATCTACACCCATCATTACTTCTAGGATTGATTCCTTGGATGGTAAAACTGTATCTAAGCAGTCCATAGCGGAGGTAGAAGCAAGGGTCCAGGTCGGGGCCACATCACCATCTAACTCCTCCTTAGAGAAAGGAGTAGAATGGTTATTTGCGGAGTTAATGATAGATTGATATCTAAGCTCTACTGCAGACATAGGAAATGCCATTCCACCAACTTGTCCTTCAACTAATGTGGTCGTAGGTGAAGGTAAGTTCCAAGGATCTGAAAAATGATTAGTTCGGAAGAACTCTACACGTGAAGATTCCTTGGATGATGAAACAACACTGATTTTAGTGATAGGAGAGGGAAAATCAAAGGTACCCATCAATGAGGAATACATCCCAACTCCTAGATTCTCAGTAGGCGGATGAGGGTTATCCACCAAAGGAACAGTAGAGTCTGAAGTTTCTTGAGGATCAACTGGAAAATAATCCAATTGGTCAACCT
The DNA here is from genome assembly GCA_031772625.1 of Pinus tabuliformis. Lineage (NCBI taxonomy): Eukaryota > Viridiplantae > Streptophyta > Pinopsida > Pinales > Pinaceae > Pinus > Pinus tabuliformis. Next base: position 1,934,942,743 of record CM062818.1, on the reverse strand, counting down.
TAATGATTTTCCCTTCATGAGGAAAGCAAATGACCTGAAACAAAGTCGAAACAATGGTGTCCATTTCGTATAGCCAGTTCCTTCCTAAGAGGAGATTGTAGTCTAGGTTAGCATTGATGACTTCTACTTCAATATTAAATACTTTTCCCCCAACACATATGGGAAAAGTTGGGATAATCCCATGTGGCTTACGAGAATGACCGTCAAATGCAGTCAGGAGGGTAGGTGAAGGAACAACTGAAGGCAATTTGATGGCCTTCCAGCATGACATCAACATGACGCACGTGGAAGCTCCTTCATCAATAATGGTACGAAAGATGTTAATTTTTCGGTATGTAGAATTTATTTGAAAAGCCGTATGATGAGGGAGTCACTTTTTGACATTTAGCATGTCGAAAGTGAGCACTAATGAGTTAGTTGGATTAACTGCCCCTATCGCTGAAAGTAAAGCACTTCGTAGAGCTAGGCACAAAAGAACTTCTAAAGTGGACATAGCGCATGGACTATGAGCCAGATCGTCAACATTGGAGTAATTCCAGGCGGCCTTAGCATTTGGATTGATAGTCGCGCATTTAGTGGAACCTTTCGGTATCCGTGGTATAGTCTCGACACGAGGTCGCTCACTATGAAGGTCAGTACTTCTGGGAGCAGTTTTGTCCTTGGATGTTTTAGCTTCACTGTAATCACGCAACCGAGTGGCCACATGGACATTAGAACCCATCATGAAAACATTTGATGATTTTTCCCCTTCCTGGTTGCCCCCAGCAGAGGTACCAGGGTTTGAATTTGCGCCAGCAAGCAATTGGTGCCCTTGGGGAAAAGGGTTGGTTAACACAGCTTGAGAACTAGACGTCCCTTGCTACCCTAACAAGCATTGAGCATCTTGAATCTTTGGGCAGAGATGAGTTATATGGTATCCACTACATAACGTGCACGGAAACTTGACTTTCTTTCTAGACTCATTTCTACCACCATCAGCATTATTTCCGGATTTATTTGTGTCAACCTTCCCATCTTGACTCTTTTTCTTACCTCATCCTTTCTTTTTCCCATTGGAATTTTGATTTCCTTTGGGGTTGGAAGATTGGATGGCATTAACCGAAGAGGGTTGAGAAGACGTAGGGTTAGACGATGTGACTTGGTTGCTAGAAGCAGTTTGTAAAGACAACTGCTGCAATTGGTTTAACAGGTTCATCACATTTGTGTCTACGGATCTAATGATACCATCCACATGGGGACCTGGCTTCAAATTGGATATATCAACCTTAGTCCCAGGAGCATCTAGAAATATTTTTTGTAGAATCCCAGACTGAGAGTAAATCAAATCTAACTGCTGGGCCCTAAAATAGCTTGCTCCTCAGAATAGACTCCGGACAGGGAGACATCCTTAGAGATTTCAGGTTGTAATGATTTTAAAAACCATTCAAGATGGTATTCCGGAGGAATTTCGGCTCTAATGAGCCACTTTCTCCGTCTCCATTCCTGAATGTGATCAGAAATGTGAGTTGCCGTATCCTGACAAAAATTGGCCAGAAGTGCAGTTCTGGCATCATAGCGGACGGGCAACTGGAAATGATTTAAGAAAATATTAGCTAAGTTGGCGAAAGATGTAAAGCTACCCCTTGGCAACTCTATATACCACTTGGTTGCATTGCTAGTACGGGTGCGTTTAAAAAGTCTCAACCTAATCGAGTCATTGATAAGGGAGTTTGACAAGCACCACAAATGGAATGTGGTCACATGGTCACCCAGGTCTTCACCGCCCTTCCCCTCGAACTTTGGAATGTCTGAAGGGATTTTGGTTGGGACCGGAGGCTAGGCTGGATTGTATTTGATTGGATCGTTTGTTAATTTCATGAGATCTGGCAAGTTCAATGTTGCTAGAAAAGCCTAGGAGGACCTTGGGGATTCCACCCAGACTGGGCGGAGCTCCCAAAGTTCTGAAAAGATTGGCCTGGATTTGAAAGGCACCAAGCTACCCGAAGTAACCAACAGAACTAGTTGAACCAAAAGGCAGACCTTGTGATCTAGCAAAACTCAGAGTTTGACCAACTCCGGCCGAAAAAACTCCATAACCGGGGAAGCTCCCTCGTAAAGGATTATAAGGAGTCGATAACCCCTGATAAGGATTCCAAGCAAAATCTAAGGGAGGAATATTTCGAAACGAACTAACCTTGGAGTACGACCTATTCCCTTGTTGGCTGAAAAACGGATTCCCAGTTCCCATGCCATTAATCACAAGGTTAGTCCAACCTTGAAAAGGATTATTACTTTGGCCTGCAGAAGAAAAGGGCATAGATCCTATTTTCGAGTTGGAATGTGGTATATGACCACTTCTAAAAGGAAAACCATGAAATGAAGCCGAACCACCCATCATGGATGTGGAGGCACTAAATGGAACTGACGGAATACCCTGTGAATGGGTGCCAAACGGGAAGAATCCAGAACTAAAAGCATTGGCTTGGTAATTTCCACTTGTAGAAGGAATGGAAGTAGACCCAACTAAGGGTGTGCTAGCAAAAGACCCAAATAAAGATGCAGAGGAGATGGAAATAGTTCCTCCCCCTTGTACTGATGTTGGAGTTTGCATAGTTGTAGCACTTGTGGTAGAAGCCTTGCTTCCAGTAGTGGCCATTGATGGTAAGTGCGTAGTATGACCTGGACTTGACGGTTTATGCATCAGAGTCCCAACATATTGTAATACTTCTGGGTAACTGGAATGTAGTGGAGAATTCAGAGCCGCTAGCGACTCTGGGAGTTCTTCTACCTTTATGTTATTTTCTGATTGAAAGAGAACTTGAGAAAGAACTGGAGTGTTCCTCTCTTGTTTTGCGGAAGTACCAGGCCTATCTTGAACACTAATACCCCTGAGAGGAGGATCAATCCCTGATGCATCAGCTGCCACGGGATGAAACCCACTGGCAGTATTACCTCTGCGCCTTGTAGGAGAAGGCTCTAAACTTGGTGGTGAAAGACCACAAAGTCTTCGAGACCGTCTAGGTGATCGGTCAGCCACTTTGAATTTTTATTAAGATCTAATTAATGACTCAAGAAAAAATGAAAGCTAGCCCAACTAAGAGCAAATAGCACACACTAAAAAGTCCCTAAAAGATATTAGCCAATCAAACAACTTCCAAGTATTTCCACTTCGAGTGATGAGGACCAAACACCAAAATACAAGAAAGTGAAGTAAGGGGCCTTTTGAAGATAGTTTGGGATAATGACGACCCAGTCCTATCAGCAAATGTAACAGAGGAAGTTACGCTGACCTCCTAACAACACCCTCCGTCAGTGCAAGCCCCCAAGCTTTGCAAGGGTGCCCTCAAGTAGTACCATTGAGAGTGATACAACGTCGACCTCAGGTGCCACGGGATTCCCCTCCGCAGCCACCTATGTAGATCCCTAGGAGAAGAAACTAAGGTTAACAGCTCGTGTCAGAAGCCAGGCAGAACAATCTTGAGGTAAGATCTGACAAGTAGGAGAGGGGGTATCTCTCTTCCTTATCTTCAAAAACCCTCATACTTAACTCCCAAATTTGGAGATTTCCTGGTCTCCCTAACGCTATTGGATTTTCACTCAATATTCAGACCCCTATGTTTGACAATTTAAATGGCCTTGGAGATTTTTCTCTCCACTCGCCTAATCTGAGGCCCTAAAATATCCTAAAACTTGTTGGTGTGTCTAACTCGACAATTAAAAAAAAAAAAAAATTAGTGTATTTTAATTAGTGCTTGTTTTTAAATGGACTGTTATTTAAGTCAAGGGATAAGTGGAAATGAAACTTGTGGTGTTTTGACGCAAAAGAAATTAATAAAAACCAAACTATATGCAAATGCACTCGTTTTGTTCTTTGATGAAAGAAATTTCCACTAGGTTCAGAGGAACTTCAAAGAAAGCAACAAATTTTTCTTTTCTTTTCTTTTACTCAAGCTTCACACTCACAAAAATTAAGAAAACTATGGATGTCCTAAAAATATGCACAAATCTATCCTAATGCAATGAGTACATGCTGATGCAAAACTTAAGACTACTCTAAATCAAGAAATGAAAGTAACTTGTTTATCAATTTTAATTTGCCACTTAAGATGTTTAGATAGAATATAAGTTGCTAATGCTCATTTTCATCCAAACACTAAAAGCAAGTTTCAAGACAAACAAAAATGCACTTTCATTCAAAAAAAGGAAACTAAATTCAAACAAGGCCAAAGAAAGCAAAAACCAAGTTTTCAAGAAGTTTTCTTCAAAAGCAAAAACAAAAGTGACTTTTCAAAAGTGCTCTAAACAAGACTGAAACTTTATGATCGAAGAATAGGCAACAAAACACTTTGTAAGTTGACAACACAAAACGGGTGAAAACTCAACAAAAATGTGTTTTAAGATGCTCTTAACAATCAAAAAGCAGTAATAAGAGCTTGGCAATAAAGACTAAGAGATTGAAAAGACAACTTTCAAGAAGGTGTGAATCAACAACTTTCGAAAAGTAAGAAAAGCAGATGGTCACAATGATGTAGTTTTGACATGCAAACAAAAAACTTAGTCACTAAAACAAGATTTGACACAAAGATTGAGATCAATCTTTCTTCCTTGGAAGACTAGAGCAACGAAGATTCCCAGCAAGAAATCTTGTGTGCTTAAACAAGAAGGATGACGCTTGCATCAAAACAAAACAAGACCAACACTTTCCACAACTGGAGAGAGTTTGAAATCATGTACTTGCTGTAAAAATAAAGATTGACACAAAAAAGTAACTGTTCAGGACTGATTCAGACCAACAGCCAGATCTTCAGAAACAAAAATATTTGAGAAATCTTGAAAATTTTAGGGTATACAGGACTGTGTTGATGCACAACTGCATGTATACACTATTAATACTAAGGAAACCTACGTATACGCGGGTTTACTTCAGGAAACATGCATATATATGCTTTTGTAAACTGGAAAAATAGCATATATAAAAGATCACAAGAAAAAACAAAAAACAGTCTAAAGAAACTGATCAAACTTACAATTCAAGTTCCTACAGGAACAGACTACACAGTGATAGCAAGCAAAGAAAAAGCTGAGCCCTGATTGGCTTGAACAAACCCAAAATAGGAACAACAATACTATTGTCCCTAATGGAGTCGCTAATTCTATTAAGGGATAAATTCCTCTAGAGTCTTTGGTTGATACCCTAGCAAATCGGAGGTTATCTACAAAGAGAAACACACATCCCACATAGCCATGATGCTAATATAAACAAACTATATGGAGAGAGGTGCAGCTGGGGGTCCTTCGTTTGGAAAGATCTAGCCAGGGTCCAAACCCTCTTGGAGTCCCTTTCGGTCCTTCAGCCTGCAAAATAATCAATTGCAAAAAGCACAACAGTATATTAACCAATCATCATAAGGAAATCATCTTCATAGGATATTGAAAGGTAGTTAGTTATAAAATTAAAACAACCATTCATATGTGAATCATAACATTGATATCATAAACATGAAGAAGATTTATATCAAGAACAAGACAAGTGTTTCTTTTATTATAGATAACTAAACTACAGAAAAGAATGATTTCACCTGAGTCATCCTTTCGCAGGCTCCAAGTGGAACTATCCTCCAGATTCGTCCAGTCTCAAGCCTTCAACCAACTCCTTCCATGACTTACTCCATGATATTTCAAGTAGTAGAAAGACATCATAACACAAGGAAACAAGGGTTTCCTGTAATGGGGGGAAGTGCTAGAAGCACAAGGATCTTCAGACCTGGTCAGGGATAATCTCAGCAGAGTGATCTTTCTCTCTCTCCTCTCCTCCCTTAGGCCTTCCCATTGAAGCCTTTTATACTTCTCCCAAAGTAGCTTTTTAGTTGGGAATTCGTTGGGAACAGTTGGGCCACAAGCCCTAATAGGTAATCAACAGGTAAAACCTATGATCTCCACCCGAGATTAAGGAGATTTAATTTTTTTAAGTGTTTTAAAACATATATGCGGGTTGAGTATACTCAGACCCATGTACACACGCGTTTAGCTCAGGGCAATGTCACGTATAGGGAGAAAAAAATTGTTTTTTAAAGTTTTTGGACCAGGTCTGCAAGGAGGGGTTGCCCTAGACCATGAGTGCAGCATCACAAACATCAAGATTGAGATTTGGAGCTAAAACAGATGCCCCCTAATAAATGAGGTAAGAAGGGGTACATGATGGCCGAAATGTATTAAGCAAGTCCATGGAAAGGAAATCTGTCAAAAACGGAGAAGGACTTCACTAGAGTTCAGCCTACCAAGCCACAAAAGGAGATAAAAAAAAAACATTATCTAAGGTGGGCATACCCATGCTCAGAGAAAGTATAGCATGTCCGCATATCAAGTTCAAGTGGATCCACTAAGTATATAAGTATATAAGTATAAAAGACTGGAAAATACATAATGGATCATCTGATCATGATCGAACAAGTACATGTCTGAATATCACATATAAGAATGTCAATGATGCTGAAGGATGAAGCGAATCACTGATATCAAATACTGATCCCAAAAAGTACCCAATGAACATGATGGAGTAAGATGGTACTACACTGTAAACTCAGGTGCTAGCATATAGAATATCACCATGAATGACTGCAACATATAAGGTGGAGTGGTATCAACTAGCAGCAAGAGGAGTAACTGTCAAGTGAACCAATGAATGTTGATGCAACTTGAGGTCTTCACCGACTGTTATGGTACATTTCTACACCACAGGAATAAATGATCTGAAGTCGACCGTGAGAGAAATCGTTTGATTATCGGTCATTGATGTGTACTGTTAACAAACACGAGACTACTCACCGATAATGATAATGAGCATCAAGGCACCTAGTACAAGCTAACAAGTGTGAATAGATGAGCTGAAGATGAACACCTGTAAGAATCTATCAATCAGGAGACAATGATGGTTTCCCACAGTTGATAGCGAAGGATTTTCCACTAATGACTGCAAACCCCAAGGTACTGCCAAATGGACTCTAGATCTTTGCCCTAGAGCAATGAGTCGTAGTCGATAGGGAAAGATCCACTAGAAGGAAGGCATTAAGGCATCCTTCATCAATCTAGTGCGAGTGTAACCCGTAGGCCAATAATGTGGAGGGAATCGAACAAAAAAATATGTAGTAACCCGACCAAAGCACGTTTCTGGTGTACACAAGATGTGGCTAGCGCACGACAGAAACCCTCTGAGCCAACCAATAATGAAAGCTGACACAGAGGTGAGGTATCCACCAATAGGGTCAGAAGGAAACCAAGGTACTGCACGAATCCCAATGTGAGATAATGTAAGTTGATGTCGAACACAAGAGAAACCACTCAGTCAAAGACCCATGATACTGATAAATGTTGAGCATAAGGTGACCTATCAATAATGAAAATAGGGCCAGGGTGCAGATCTAGGCCTGTCCTTAGAGCAAGATGTCATCGTCTATAAGGACAAGACCCACCAGCAAGAAGTCAGTGGAGACCTTCTCAAACCGGCATGGGTAAAGGACCAATATAACTGAGGCGATGATAGAAAAGACACTGACAACCAGGGATGGCGAACTGAAAAATGAATCAAGAGACACCGTAGAGAGGCCGACTCAAGCTAACTTCCCTTGAACAAAAGCATGACTCAATGTGACTGTGTGGTAGCATATGATGACTCTGTATAAGTCCGTCGTACAGGAGGCACGAACGAAATCTCCATACAATTGGAAGAGACAACCAATCGGGGGAGAACTGACTCAATAACAAGGTTAAGGCATACCTAATTCAAACTAAATCCCGCCCAAACAGAGGAGACTTTGATTTTGAGTGCTTTGTTCAAGGGTGACATGACTGACTCTAGCTGCCAACAATAAGTGGAAATATTGTCCCGTTCCTGCTCTTTTTTGGAATATATAATTTTTTTGTCTTTTCCTTTAAGCTGGAAAAAGAATAAAAGAATTCTATAGTACAGTGGAAAGAACGAGTGTCGGTGAAACAAATGATCTAATTCCTGGGATGGGAACAATCCTATGTTCAATGCAGGGAGGTGAAAACTGGTCAAAGATACTCAAAGGTGTGTTCCTTCCACGGGTCAAGGTGTGTCAAGTTACAGAAGTCAAGGGCATGCAAGTTTGATTTTGCAGTCGTCATGGTCAAAAGTTGGCTTAAACACGAGTCCAGGTGAAGTCGGCTCAAAATGCAATGTAGTAGTACAACTCAACACAAAGGAGCCTCTAGGGTATAAGGCCAGAACGAAGCGAAGAAGAAAAGAGGAATGAGTCTTCATCGCATAAGTCATGGCGGGACTACAAAGGACTCTCAAGCCTACTTAGATCAAAGCAGCATGGGCAACCAATGTCAGTGAGGTGCTAATTACGATACCCATGAAAAGGATGGCTCTACCACCATGTCATGATTAATAATCAGCGAGTGAAGATGGTTTACGAACCATAACACGATGGGATCGACCCTATGGCAAATGTATCGACAAATGGAGGCTAGTATGCATAATGCAACAAAAAAATGGCTTCCCTAACCTATATGCTAGTGAGAAAATGATACCTGCCATTATGGGTCAGCAGTCATGGAACCGCCTCGAAATTGTCGAAAAAGTGACCAAAATGTCCTGAAAATCAAACCATTCTTGACATTCCAAGCTCCCAAGTTAAAAGTTACATGAGACCAAACAAAATCAAGTTTTGAAAAAAAAATTTCATTTTCGAAGCCTATAAAATAGTTTTTGGACTCACCATTTTCACCATTTGATTTTGAGAGCAAAGGAGTGGAGCAAAAGGAGAAAACTTTTCCATACGCCAAATTCAACCATTCAGATCCTTCCAAAATCACTAGGTAACCCTTAAACTTGTCTTGCATTCAATTGTGACTAGTTTTAGAATTTTTAATTTAAGTTTTACCATTGAATTCTTGTCAAAAATTTCACCGCGGCGTATATGCAGGTTGGATATATGAAACCTGCATATATGCAGGCCCTACATGTGACTATGTGTAAAATGGACCCACGTAAACACCGTGAACATTTGAAAAAAAAACTAACGTAAACACCGCGAACATTTCAAAAAAAACTAACGGTCTAAATTCATTTTTTCTTCAGGATGCCAGTCACTTGGTGAGAAAGAGAGCATACCTCGGTGGATGATGAGGTTATGAATGATCCTAACACTTTGGATGCCTTACGGGGATGCGTTTTGCTAAAGTTATTTAAAATGCCAAATATGAAAGCAAACACTCACCTGCTCGAAATGCTCATTCACTACTGGAGCATCGAGGATGATTCGTTTATGATTGACCAAATGCCACTCAAGATAGAAGTGAAAGACATTTATTTCATCACAGGCCTTTCCCAGAGGGGAGAGGTAGTACATTCCAGGGGCAGGTCACGAGGCAATCTCTCGATCGAGGGCTATGTACATATATATTGCCTGAGACATCCAGAAAATATTGGAAGTCAAATTCCAATCAAACATGTGGAGAGTTTATCGTTGAGAATGATCATGTTCACTATAGCTAGAGTGAACGGATCAACTTCTCTCCACCAGGCATCACGACTAGCCATGAGCTTGGTGGTATATTGTCTCACCACCGTATTTGACTAGTGTACTCCTCTTCTGGCCAGCCTGAAAAGCCAGCTTACTTCCATCAAGAGAGGGTAGACCAAAAACTTCAAATATGGAACTATTTTGTGCTCTTTCTTCTTTGAGAGGGTCCTTGCACTTCGTCCTAGAGTGCCGGTTTCGATCAACACCCCACGAGATCCACGAATGGGCAAGTGGGCTGACTTGATGAAATGTCTAGGAGGTGGGGATGTCCCACGGACTACATTCAACGATGACTTCTTCTCCTGGTGGGAGCAACAGATCATTACCATAGATGACTACCCTTATGCTGGGTTTTCCGAGGAGATCGCGATCTAGTATTACCACCAACCGCAGCATGGGGCGACATAGGTGAGCGTGTTTTTTATTTATTTTTATAATTTTTTTGTGATTTTTCAAATAATGAATTTTGAAAAAATATTTTTGATAGGATTCAAATGACTAATATGATGATAATCTTCTAGATATTGGGTTGGTGTGACCAGATGGGTTCCCATGGCATGGACGTTGCGGCTGAGGGGCCAAAGAGGCAGCTGCAGATACAGAGCAACTTCTACACATAGTTCAATGCCACTTGGTGAGGTTAACTCACCAAGTACTAATGGCTGCCATAGAGGATCTCCCTATAGATATGCAGCGTCATGTGGTTGGCATGCCACGAGACTGGGTTCACACTCTTAGGCGTGTGGCCAATGCAGTAGTTTCCTACTTAGCCGCTCATCCTGAGCCAGGGCATTAGATGTATTGGATATGATTATGGGCATTTGAGTCCCAATTTTGTATATTATTTTGGTCACACTTATGTACACTCGAGATGTTTTATGATATATATACAGTTCGACTCTTTGATGCTTGATTTTATTGTGATGAATCATTGATGTGCTAGTCTAATACTTGATTAACGATAGAATCAGCTAACCAATTTTGAGATCTTGGAATATGCAAATAATTAATATAAGTAAATGATCTTTGCAACAACCTTACCCTTAAATAATGGCGATATAAACATGGATCCCTTACCCGATAAATGTTATTCAATTGTGACACTATCAATTGTGAATCAAGATAGACTACCAATGAATTGATTTCATAAGAAATTGCTTCAGATAGTAAATTAATGACGGAAATATACTCAGCCATATTATTTCAAGCGGGACTAATGCATACTCCACTTGAGACCATCAATTGACTAGTTGGATAGTAGAGTACCCAAGCTGCGGAAGCGAGGTTCCGAGTGTGCCGACTAGCACCATCGGCGAATCAAAAATAGACCAAGTCATCCATCAACACCTGCCACAGCAGACCAAAAAGTGTCGATACCAGAAACTCTCGATGAGATATGTACAAATATACAAAATGTACAAAGAAGCCATTGCCTAGCTGCTACTTAAGCAAAGTACTTCTTGAGGTAGAGCCCATTGCGGGGCTCCGCCAACTTGTTTCCTTCAAAATCGATTAACTCATACGCCCCTTTTTCTAAAACGCGTTTAATTATGAAGGGATTGTACCACACAGGCTTGAACTTTCCTGCCCCCAAGGTGTCCTTATCTTGGTCATAGACTAAGACAAGGTCTCCTTCAGATAAAACTTGAGGACAGACAACTTTATCATACTGTATTTTAACCCTTTTCTTATGAGCCTCATTGATTGTGGCGGCATCTCGACGCTACTCATCGAGATGTTCCAAATGAAGGAGGCGCTCTTTGAGACTAGATGTCTCTGGAAGGAGCTCAACAACTAACTTAAGAGATGGAATTTCACATTCAACAAGAAATATATATTCCATCCCATAAACTAACTGAAAAGGTGTAAAACCTGTAGCAGTCTTTATGGAGGTTCGGTATGCCCAAAGAGCCGGATATAACATAAGATGCCAATTGGATCGATTTTTTTCAATCGTCCTTTGCAGGATTGTCTTAAGAGTTTTGTTCACTGCCTCTACCTATCCATTGGCTTGAGGATAATAGGGAGACGAATGTTCCTGTCGGAAACCCAATTTGAGAGCCAATTCAGACATTAGTTGATTATGGAAATGACTACCATGGTCAGTGACAATCTCTTTCGGGATACCAAACCTTGAGATAATATGATTAAAAAGGAACAATGCCATTGTCTCACTATCATTTTTATAAGTGGGCATAGCCTCAGCTCACTTCGTGAAGTAGTTTACGGCTACAATAATGTACTTGCGATTCGTTACTGAAGGCGGATTACAAGTTGTAAAATCAATACCCCACTTAGTAAAAGGACCGACAGTGACAATGGGAAAAAGAGGAGCTAGATGTGCGCACATCTTTTGAGTATAGATTTGACAGGGGTGACAATGTTTGACCGCTTCAACACAGTCTTTGAAGAGCGAAGGCCAAAAATCGCCGACATGCAAGATACGTTGAACTGTAGCAAGCCCTGAAAGATGACCACCACAAGCTCCACTGTGGCAGTCATTGAGCACGGACTCTGCTTCTTCTAGGGTTAAACAGCGCCGAAGGATTGAATCAACCCCTTGACGATATAATGTATCACCAATGATGACATAATTCTTGGCCAGGTGAAGTAATTTTCGGCATTCATCCTTAGAGAAAGTAGAGGGAAACTTCAAAGTTTGGAGATAGACAATGTTATCTCCATACCAAGGGTCGAGTGAAGAGATGAGGAATAAATGTTCGTCAAGAAAATTTTCCTCATAAATAGTGTCCTCTCCACAAGGCAGCTCGGAAATTAACTCAGCAAAAACCATGGATTTCTTAGACTTGGCGGACAAGAACTCGAGATAAAATTCTTGTAAAATGACTATCCATCGATTATATTTGCCCCCAATCACTCGCCTACTGAGGACAAATTGAAATGGATTGACCACCTCTAAGACAAAAGTTTTGCGTAGCAAGATATAATGACAGATCCACTGGATAGCATGGATAGCTGCCAAGGCAAACTTCTCAACAGGAGAATAGCAAAGTTCAGGACCTATCAAACCTCGGCTCAAATAATAAATCAAATGCTCTGTAAGAGCATCATCTTCCTGAATGAGAACCATACCTATGGTTGATTCTGCTGCAGCGAGATATAAAAGGAAGTCTCTACCATAATCTGGTGGACTCAAAAGCGAGGCAAAGACTAATGCCTTTTTCAAGGCATCAAACGACCGCTGCGCAAAGTCGTCCCATAGAAATGGAACTCCCTTCCATAGCAAATGCATAAACCCTTTAGTGATCACGGCATAATTCTCTATAAACCGTCTTAAGAAATTAGCCTTCCCTTGAAGAATTTGAAGTTGTCGAATTGAGGACGAGGGAGGCAATTGAATTATTGCCTCTACCTTGAAGGGATCAACCCTAATCCCTTCATTTGACACAATGAACCCTAATAATCGACCAGATGTAACCGTAAAAATGCACTTATTGGGATTCAAACGGATTTTGTAAAAATGACATCTCTCAAAAACCAATCGAAGATGAGTAGGGTGATTAGTTCTCTTTTGAGAATGAGTAGCTAGATTGTCCAAATATGCCTTGATGATATGTTTAATGTCGTGGAAAGCATATGACATGGCCCACTAGAAGGTAGCTCTAGCATTTTTAAGACCGAAAGGCATCTTTCTGTACGCAAAGGTACCCCAGGGACATATAAAAGATGTCTTATGTTGATCTTTTGGAAAAATAGAGATTTGATTATAACCAGAAAAACCGTCCATGAAGGAGAATACCTCGTTACCCGCACACTCATCAATAATCTGATCAATGAATGGCGTGGGGTAATTATCTTTGGGACAAGCCTTGTTTAGGTCCCTAAAGTCAATGAATACTCAGATTGTTCCTTGCTTTTTATCCATAGGGACTGGATTAGAAACCCAATCGGTAAGAGGAACAGGGTATATGAAACCCGCCTTGAGCAGCTTCTCTACTTCAGCTTTAATGGTTGCTGCTTTCCTAGGATTAACCGATCGAAGCCTTTGACGAACCAGTTTGGCATTTTCATATGTCTTGGTCTCATGTTGAATTATGGATGGATCAATACTAGGCATTTCTTCACAAGATAAAGTGAATACATCTCGAAATTCCTTAAAAGGGTCAGTGTAAACTTGAATTTCTTCATGGGAACATTTGGCTCTGATGAAGAATTTTCGATCACGTTAGGGTTCCTAGAGATGTTTATAAATATTGGTTTTGAAATTACCAACATATTACTTTCGGCACGAAAGTGTGCTGGAGCCAAAGGGTTTGATACCATACAAACATCCCTAGTAAACAGCTCGGAGAACATAGATTCTACTTCCTACAATGAAGGAAGAAAATATGAATGATGGTGTAAGTCTTCCCAAGGTCAATCTACACCCATAACTACTTCTAGGATTGCTTCCTCAGATGGTAAAACCATATCTAATCAGTCCATAGCGGAGGTAGAATAAAGGGTCCAGGCCGGGGCCACATCACCGTCTAACTCCTCCTTAGAGAAAGGAGTAGAATGGTTATCTGCAGAGTTAACGATAGATTGATATCTAAGCTATGTTGTAGACATAGGAAATGCCATTCCACCAACTTGTCCTTCAACTAATGTGGTCGTAGGTGAAGTTAAGGTCCAAGGTCTGAAAAATGATGAGCTCAGAAGAACTCTACCCGTGAAGATTCCTTGGATGATGAAACAACATTTATTTTAGCGATAAGAGAGGGAAAATCAAAGGTAGCCATCAATGAGGAATACATCCCAACTCCTAGATTCTCAGTAGGTGGACGAGGGTTATCCACTAAAGGAACAATAGAGTCTAAAGTTGCTTGAGGATCAACTGGACAATAATCCAATTGATCAACCTTAACGATTTTCCCTTCATGAGGAAAGAAAATGACACGAAACAGAGTCGAAACAATGGCGTCCATTTCGTATACCCAGTTCCTTCCTAAGAGGAGATTGTAGTCTAGGTTAGCATTGATGACTTCTACTTCAATATTAATGACTTTTCCCCCAACACATATGGGAAAGGCCGGGATAATCCCATGCAGCTTATGAGAATGACCGTCAAATGCAGTCAGGAGGGTAGGTGAAGGAACAGCTGAAGGCGATCCGATGGCCTTCCAACATGACATCGACATGACACACATGGAAGCTCCTTCATCAATAACGGTACGAAAGATGTTAATTTTTCGGTATGTAGACTTTATTTGAAAATCCATATGATGAGGGAGTTGCTTTTTGACATTTAACATGTCGAAAGTGAGCACTAAAGAGTTAGTTGGATCAACTGCCCCTATCGCCTAAGGTAAAGCACTTCATTGAGATGGGCATGACTGGAGAACTTCTAAAGTAGACATAGCGCATGGACTCTGAGCCAAACCCTCAACAATGGAGTAATTCTAGGTGGCCCTAGCATTTGGATTGATAGTCGCGCGTTTAGCGGAACCTTTTGCTATCCGTGATATAGTCTCGACAGGGAGTCGCTCAATATGAAGGTCAATACTTCTAGGAGCAGTTTTGTCCTTGGATGTTTCAGCTTCACCGTAATCATGCAACCGAGTGGCCACATGGACATTAGAACCCATCATGAAAACATTTGATGATTTTCCCCCTTCCTGGTTGCCCCCAGTAGAGGTACCAGGGTTTGAATTCGCGCCAGCAAGCAATTGTTTCCCTTGGGGAAAAGGGTTGGTTAACACAGCTTGAGAACTATAAGTCCCTTGCTTCCCTAACAAGCACTGAGTGTCTTGAATCTTTGGGTAGAGATGAGTTAAATCGTCTCCACTACATAACTTGCACGGAAACTTGACTTTCTTTCTAGACTCATTTCTACCACCATCAGCATTATTGCTAGATTTATTTGTGTCAGCCTTCCCATCTTGACTCTTTTTCTTACCTCGTCCTTTCCTTTTCCCATTGGAATTTTTATTTCCTTTGGGATTGGAACATTGGATGGCATTAACCGAAGAGGGTTGAGAAGACGTAGGGTTAGACGATGTGACTTGGTTGTTAGAAGCAGTTTGTAAAGACAACTGCTGCAATTGGTTTAACATGTTCACCACATTTATTTCTACGGATCCAACAATACCAGCTGCATGGAGACCTAGCTTCAACTTGGCTATATCAACATTAGTCCCAGGAGCATCTGGCAATATTTTTTGTGGAATCCCAGACTGAGAGTAAATCAATTCTAACTACTGGGTCCTAAAAATAGCTTGCTCCTCAGAATAGACTTCGGATAGGGAGACATCCTTAGAGATTTTAGGTTGTAAGAATTTTAGAAACCATTCGAGATGGTATTCCGGAGGAATTTTAGCTTTAATGAGCCTCTTTCTCCATCTCCATTCCTGAATGTCATCAGAAATGTGATTTGCCATATCCTGACGAAAATTGGCCAGAAGTTCAGTCCCGACATCATAACGGACAAGCAACTGGAAATGATTTAAGAAAATATTAGCTAAGTCGGCGAAATATGTAAAGCTGCCTCCTGGCAACTCTATATACCACTTGGCCGCATTGCCAATCAAGGTGCGTCGAAAAAGTCTCAACCTAATCGAGTCATCGATAAGGGAGTTTGATGAGCACCACAAATTGAATGTGGTCACATGGTTACCCGGGTCTTCACCTCCCTTCCCCTCAAACTTTGGAATGTCTGAAGGGAGTTTGGTTGGGACCGGAGGCCAGGCCGGATTATATTTCATTGGATCATTTTTTAATTTCATGAGATCTGGAAAGTTCAATGTTGCTAGAAAAGGAAGCCTAGGAGGACCTTGGTGATTCCACCCAAACTGGGGGGAGCTCCCAAAGTTCTGAAAAGATTGGCCTGGATTTTGAAAGGCACCAGGCTGCCCAAAGTAACCAGTAGAAACAGCTAAACCAAAAGGCAGACCTTGTGATCCAGCAAAACTCGGAGTTTGACCAACTTCTGCCGAAAACCTCCATAACCGGTGAAGCTCCCTCCTAAAGGATTATAAGGAGTCGATAACCCGTGATAAGGATTCCAAGAAGAAGCTAAGGGAAGAATACTTCAAAACGAACTAAGTGTGGAGTATGGCCTATTCCCTTGTTGACCGAAAAACAGATTCCTAGTTCCCATGCCACTAACCGCAGGGTTAGTCCAACCTTGAAACAGATTATTGCTTTGTCTTGTAGAAGAAAAAGGCATAGATCCTATCATTGGGTTGGAATGTGGTATATGACCACTTCCAAAAGGAAAACCCTGAAATGAAGTCGATCCACCCATCATGGATGTGGAGGCACTAAATGGAACTGACGGAATACCCTGTGAATGGGTGCCAAATGGGAAGAATCTAGAACTAAAAGTATTGGCTTGGGAATTTCCACTCATAGAAGGAATGGAAGTAGACCCAACTAAGGATGTGCTAGCAAAAGACCCAAATAAAGATGTAGAGGAGATGGAAATAGTTCCTCCCCCTTGTACTAATGTTGGAGTCTGCATAGTTGTAGCACTTGTGGTAGAAGCCATGCTTCCAGTAGTGGCCATCGATGGTAAGTGCGTAGTATGACCTGGACTTGACGGTCTATGTGTCGGAGTTCCAATGTATTGTAATACTTCTGGGTAACTAGAAGGTAGTGGAGAATTCGGAGCTGCTAGCGACTCTGGGAGTTCTTCTACCTCTATGTTATTTTCCGATTGAAAGAGAACTCAAGAAAGAATCAGAGTGTTCCTCTCTTATTCTGCAGAAGTACCAGGCCTATCTTGAACACTAATGCCCCTAAGAGGAGGATCAATCCCCAATGCGTCAGCTGCCACGCGATGAAACCCACTGGCAGTATTACCTCTGTGCCTTGTAGGAGAAGGCTTTAAGCTTGGTGGCGAAAGACCATGAAGTTTTCGAGACCGTCTAGGTGATCAGTTAGCCACTTTGAATTTTCATTAAGATCTAATTAAAGACTCAAGAAAAAATGAAAGCTAGGCCAACTAAGAGCACAGAGCACACACCAAAAAGTCCCTAAAAGATATCAGCCAATCAAACAACTTCCAAGTATTTCCGTTCTGGGTGATGAGGACCGGACACCAAAATACAAAAAAGTGAAGTAAGGGGCCTTCCGAAGATAGTCTGGGATAATGACGGCCCAGTCCTACCAGCGAAGGTAACAGAGGAAGTTACGTTGACCTCCTAACAACAGCCTGCGCTGGTGCAAGCCCCCAAGCTTCGCAAGGGTGCCCTCTAGTAGTACCATTGAGAGTGATACAATGTCGACCTCAGGTGCCACGGGATTCCCCTCTGCAGCCACCTATGTAGATCCCTAGGAGAAGCAACTAAGGTTACCAACTCGTGTCAGAAGCCAGGCAGAACAGTCTTGAGGTAAGATTCGAAAAGTAGGAGAGGGGGTATCTCTCTTCCTTATCTTCAAAAACCCTCGTGCTTAACTCCCAGATCCGGAGCTTTCCTAGTCTCCCTAATGTTATTGGATTTTCACTCACTATTCAGACTCCTATGTTTGACAGTTGAAATGGCCTTGGAGAGTTTTCTCTCCACTCACCTAATCCAAGGCCGTACAATATCCTAAAACTTGTTGGTGTGTCTAACTCGACAATTATAAAAGAGTTTTAGTGTATTTTAATTAGTGCTTGTTTTTAAATGGGCTATTCTTTAAGTCAAGGGATAAGCGGAAATGAAAGTTGTGGTGTTTTGACACAAAAGAAATTAATAAAAACCAAACTATATGCAAATGCACTCGTTTTGTTCTTCGATTAAAGAAATTTCTACTAGGTTCAGAGGAACTTCAAAGAAAGCAACAAATTTTTCTTTTCTTTTCTTTTACTCAAGCTTCACACTCACAAAAATTAACAAAACTATGGATGTCCTAAAAATATGCACAAATCTTTCCTAACGCAATGAGTGCATGCTAATGCAAAACTTAAGACTACTCTAAATCAAGAAATGAAAGTAACTTGTTTATCAATTTTAATTTGCCACTTAAGATGTTTAGATATAATATAAGTTGCTAATGCTCATTTTCGTCCAAACACTAAAAGCAAGTTTCAAGACAAACAAAAATGCACTTTCATTCAGAAAAAGGAAACTAAATTCAAACAAGGCCAAAGAAAGCAAAGACCAAGTTTTCAAGAAGTTTTCTTCAAAAGCAAAAACAAAAGTGACTTTTCAAAAGTGCTCTAAACAAGACTGAAACTTTATGATCGAAGAATAGGCAACAAAACACTTTGTAAGTTGACAACCCAAAACGGGTGAAAACTTAACAAAAATGTGTTTCAAGATGCTCTTAACAATCAAAACACAACAATAAGAGCTTGGAAATAAAGACCAAAAGATTGAAAAGACAACTTTCAAGAAGGTGTGAATCAAAAACTTTCGTAAAGTAAGAAAAGCAGATGGTCACAAAGATGTAGTTTTGACACGCAAACAAAAAAGTCACCAAAACAAGATTTGACACAAAGATTGAGATCAATCTTTCTGCCCTGGAAGACTAGAGCAGCCAAGATTCCCAGCAAGAAATATTGTGTGCTTAAACAAGAAGGATGATGCTTGCAACAAAACAAAACAAGACCAACACTTTCCACAATCGAAGAGAGTTTGAAATCATGTACTTGCTGTAAAAATAAAGATTGACACAAAAAAGTAACTGTTCAGGACTGATTCAGACCAGCAGCCAGATCTTCAGAAACAAAAATATTTGAGAAATCTTGAAAATTTTAGGGTATACACGATTGTGTTGATGCACAACTGCATGTATATGCTATTAATCCTAAGGAAACCTACGTATACGCGGGTTTACTTCAGGAAACATGTGCATATATGCTTCTGTAAACTAGAAAAACAGCGTATATAAAAGATCACAATAAAAAACAAAAAATAGTCTTAAGAAACTAATCAAACTTACAATTCAAGTTCCTACAGGAACAGACTACACAATGACAGCAAGAAAATAAAAAGCTGAGCCCTGATTGGCTTGAACAAACCCAAACTAGGATAGTGGAGTCGCTAATTTTGTTAAGGGATAAATTCCCCTAGGGTCTTGGGTTGATACCCTAGCAGATTGGAGGTTATCTACAAAGAGAAACACACATTCCACACAGCCATGATGCTAATATAAACAAACTCTGCGGAGAGAGGTGCACCTGGGAGTCCTTCATTTGGGAAGATCTAGCTAGGGTCCAAACCCTCTTAGAGTCCCTTTTAGTCCTTCAACCTGCAAAACAATCAATTCTAGAAAGCACAGTAGTATATTGACCAAGCATCATAAAGAAATCATCTTCATAGCATATTGAAAGGTAGTTAGTTATACAATTAAAACAACCATTCATATGTGAATCATAACATCGATATCATAAACATGAAGAAGATTTATATCAGGAACAAGACAAGTTTTTCTTTTATTATAGATAACTAAATTACAGAAAGGAATGATTTCACCTGAGTCGTCCTTTCGCAGGCTCCAAGTAGAACCATCCTCCGGATTCGTCCGGTCTCAAGCCTTCAACAAAATCCTTCCATGACTTACTCCATGATATCTCAAGTAGTAGAAAGACATCATAACACAAGGAAACAAGGGTTTCCTGTAATGGGGGGAAGTGCTGGCAGCACAAGGATCTTCAGACCTGGTTAGGGATATTCTCAGTAGAGTGATCTTTCTCTCTCTCCTCTCCTCCCTTAGGCCTTCCCATTGAAGCCTTTTATACTTCTCCCAAAGTAGTTTTTTAGTTGGGAATTCGTTGGGAACAGTTGGGCCATGGGCACTAGTAGGTAATCAACAGGTAAAACCCATGATCTTCACCTGAAATTAAGGAGATTTAAATTTTTTAAGTGTTTTAAGACATATACACTGGTTGGGTATACTTAGACCCACTTACACACGCGTTTAGCTCAAGGTAATGTCACATATAGGGAGTAAAACACTGTTTTTTAAAGTTTTTGGACCAAGTCTGGAAGGAGGGATTGCCCTAGGCCATGAGTGCAGCATCACAAACATCAATATTGAGATTTGGAGCTATAACAATAGTCTCGCTCGCTTTGGTTGAAATTATACTTCTCTTTCAATGAGTTTTCCCAATTATCGTTTTTACGCACATTTTCTTTCATGAGTGTCACTTTCACGTTCGCCACAATCATTTTTGCTTGCTTTCACTTTAACAAGTGACATTTTCATGTTATCCTCACTCTGACATGTGTTGCTTTCAATTTCCTTAGCTTTTTCAAGTGTCTTTTTTATGTTTTCTTACTGTCACAAGTGTCGCTTCTAACCATTTTCACTCTTATATGTCTCACACCTATGCACATCACTAGAGTCAAAGATAGTGCACTCTTCTATATTAGATTGTACTATATATCATTAAAATATGAACTAGACACATTCATACAACTTAGAGAACTTTCTGGTCATATTTGACCCTTCTGTCACAACTTGTATTATGAGTGTCACATTGTGGAATTTCAACTATCGCACTTAGAATTAAGTCTCGCTTCACTATTGTTTCAAGGTGTGATTATTGTTCACGAGTCATGTTTATTCTGTTGGATTGTATTTATGGCATTCATGTGTGTGATCCATGTTTTAGTCTTGTTCGGATTCTTTTTCATCTCTTACTCTACTGGTCCGAAACTTAGCCATTTTGGATCCCTTCTTGGTCTTGCTACCTAGTGCAAGATATGAAAGCATCAATCTTTTTAGTGCCTAGATTTACCTCAGGCTAAAAATATAGGATCCAGGGCCAACATCAAACCACACTCAGCCTGGTAGCTAGCCCTACCAGGTCAGGAGAGGGCTCTCTCTGGGTCAATCTCAGCAAATTATGATCGATGAGGGCTTGAGATGATTAAAATATCTTCTGATCTTAGGCTAGGTATATGTGTAAGAGAGTTTGATTTGATAAAATGATGGTTTTGTTGGCTCAGATGGAAAGATGGCTTTTGGGTATGGGGATTGAGGCTCAGTCCTATAGATATCTCAATGGGGCAAGGTAGGCAATTGTTTTTGGCACTTAAAATTCAATGAGATGGAAGGAATAGACAGGCGAGGTGTTGAAGAGGGCAAGAGCAATCATGGATCCTTCCCGAACAATTGAAAACATCAAATAACTAAAGCAAACTTCAAGTAGAGCACTGCACTTTCAATGGATTCTACTTACACTTTTGTTTGTTTAGTTCAGAATAATTAGATAGATAATGGCATACATGACATATAATAAAATTCACAATTACAAAGAAAATCATTGTACCAAGACAAATTGCCACATGAATCCCAAAGAGTGCTGCAAATCCTTACCCAAAATGAAAATATGAGTGTACAATGAAGCTCAATGCTTTCTCAAGAGTCCAACCTCTGCCAAAATCCAACCCCTACACTATGAAATTCATAAAATATATGCATTTTCTCATCCTTGTACTGAGGGATTGAGCTCAACCATTTTCTTCAAAATAGAATTAGTTACATTAAACTTGGGCCGAATTTCTGAAAATAGGTGTTGAAGATGAACTCATATCTCCTAAACCATAGCACCTTTTACAAAAATGAAAGATTTTTTTGTATATAATGTCATGTTGTTGGAAAACCTCTCTCAAATATTGGAAATTAATTTCCAGTAGCTCGCAATCTGTTCCAAAAAATCATCTCTAAAATAGAAAATCATTAAAAATTTAAATCTGTGGAAATGAGCTATAAAGATCTAGTCGCATATCCCAATCCATGACACCTGTGAATAAACTGAAATATTATTTTGTTATATGGCTCGTGCTTAACAAAAACCTCTTTGGTTTTTGAAAAATTACTTTCCATCTGTTGTAAAATGGCCCCACACTAAAATGACTAAAACAGTAAAAAATATGAAAAATTTTCTTTGTTTTAATGTAGGCTCCAAATATCATTGTATATCTCCCACATAGTAGCATCTATGCATAAAATGAAGGAGTTTTTTGTTATTTAGTATGTGATGAACAAAAACCTCTTTCACTTTTGAAAAATTCCTTACCATTATTTCAGAAATTGATTTTGTACTAAACTTGTCATTGTGTGGAACAACTGACCTCAAAACATGCATAACCAAGAATCACTCATTCATTTCTTCTAATCCAGGAACCAGTTACAGGAGTGTGATATACCATTGGAAATATTTTTCTGAGCTTCTTCTGATGGACACACTTGTGACATGTTTTGTGCTGAACATCATATGCAAAACATCTAACAAAACCAGACATAGTAAGAGCTCATGTTGATCCCTGGTGATAGGCTGCGAAGAATGGAACTAACGAATCCTTCACCAGGTGATGAACATTGCATATTCATGAGCCCAATTGATGATATATGTTCCTCCCATATTTGCGCACTAAGCCTCTCTTAACGTCAACTCCTTTAATTGCAAGTTGAGAACCTTCCAAGCATGGTCACCTAACCCTTTTTGCATGCACTAACTCATTGTAATATATTTTGATCACCTCTGCCATGAATAACACATAGAGCACCCCTAGAAGACAACATGGAAATTTTCCAAACCCTTTCAAAATAAAACTATGTGATGCAAAGACCCTACTCCCTTCACAATGCAATGAGTACTTCCTAGGATAAGTGGCCTAACCTTCTTCTCCCTACCTCAGTGAACTATGCAATCTCCTCTTACAGAAAACCCTCGTTGAAGAAAACTATGCTAGAATAGGGTGCATAGTGCATTTATAGTAAATAATTTTCCACTTTTTAGGAAAATTGTGCTAGCCTAAAGCCTCCCATTCCTTCTCAACACATAACAAAATTCTAATAAACAATGACTCATCCCTTAGCCACTAAACTTTCCCAGTGCACATAAGACTAGCTCAGACCTCTCCCTCCATGTGCATGGTGTATTTTTAGTAGACATTGAGCCTATTTCAAGTCAAAATACACTATCCTTTAATCCTCCCCTTCCCTCCGAGTGCATAGCGTAGTTCTAGTAAACAAGCCTTCAACTCTTATCCACTAAAATTCCCATTTGCACTGAGGCTTGTCTTATATTTCCTCTTCTACACATACCACAGTCCTAGAGCACAATGAAGCCTCCTCTCAGTCATTATCAAGTAAAAATTTTCTCTCACTATCTCCTCCTACCTTGATCCTAGCTCATGGCTTAGTACCGGTCAACAAGGATCATCACATTATTCCTTGCACTTTCCCTCTACATTAGACCTTGGAGGGCCCCTCCTCATAGTGCATGGTGCAGTTATAGTGAGAAGTGTTACTCTCCTCAACCACTTTTGAGCTCAACTATGCCATCCTCATTAATCCCTTCCTTCTCAACCCTTCCACGGGCCTATCACAAGTTGCTTTTTCCATGAGCAAGGTAGGATAGAATAGATGATTTCAAGACTAATTTTTCCTTCTCATGAGTGATCTTCAATGGCATATGTACCTCCTCAACATGGAAAATGGGTGCTCAAGGAATACACCAAGGATAAGGAGAAAATAAACACTTGCAAGGAAGAAGCACAAATAAGAACCATCATGAAGACATGAATCAGATCCTAAACTAAGATAGATTGATGACATTTCATGATGACTAAGAAGGTACCAATGATGATCCAAGACTCTTTGGAGACTGAAGTTGAAGAGAAAGAAGTAAGAGAGTAGCTTGGAATTTCCACATCATCATGAAGTCCCATGTCATCAATGCCAACTCATTCCCTATGCAAGTGTCATCACAATGTCATATGTGTCAATGTGAATTGCCGCATCATTTATGGATGTAATGATGTATTATCCAAGGAAAATGACAAAATATAATGTGTGGAATTCATAGAGTCACCCATGGAAGATGAAAAGTCACATGTGTAAAAAAATGTCTTATAGAAGTTGAAAAGTCATTTAGGAGTCCAAGAGTCATGAGGGAAACTCAAGAGTCATAAGGGGACATGAAAGGCCATTCCTCTCATTATAAAATAGACTCATAACTCAAGAAAAGGGATTTTGGAGGCTTAGGATTTGGAGAGCTACCTTTGGCTTCTTTAGCTTGACATAGGAGAGAAGATCATTCCTTGGAGAAGCAAGAAGTGACTTAATGTTCCACTACTGGAGCTAGTGGCTCACCATTGTAACTGTGTACTTGGATCTTTCACTTAATTATCAGAAGCTCATTGTGACAACACATTTTCATGCATGTATTGTGAATGTTGTAAGAGTATTATTTAGATGTTTACAGTATGTGTTATGTTCATATGTACTAAATAAATTAAACTACTTCATTGGCTTTGGTACTCATCTTGTTGAATGTGTCTTGTGGTTGCTTTAAAGATTGTTGTGTCTATGTGAACTATTTTGCAAGATATTCCTTTCTCTAATGTGGATTTCTTAGGTTAGTGTGATTAATTTCCTTCCATAGGCTCACTCTTTACTCTCCCCTCGTGAAAGTATCCTTTTACATGTTGTAATTTGTGTTTCACAGTGTCAACTTATTGCTGATTTCAAAGGAAATGTGTGTAATATCTTATGTTACCTTGCAGCCAAGGAAAACCTTAGAGTTATGTTGGTTGGGTTTATGCTCTTGATGGGGCTCCTACTCCAAACAGTGTGAGGTCTAATTGGGACTTCACATTGGGAATACCCCCTATATGTTGACGGTATCCAACACGTCAACATTATAGCTCTAGAAGGAGGGCCAAATGACAAGTTGTGCCCATTGAGTCTATTTTGAATCTCTTATCTCAAATGGCTCTTTCTCAAATCATAATCCTGGGATTTTTCTCTTATATATCAAATTTCAAAGTTCCCATGGAATTAATTGATGACTTGTCTCAATTGAAGTTTGATGGTGAGGGTGAAACATTCATAGCTAAGCACATATATGTGTTTCTCAAATTTTTTGAATATTATGAAATTAATTGTGACCATGTTGCTAGTAAATTATTCACCCTCACTCTTGAAGGTTGGGTTAAGAAATAGTGTCATACTTTATTAGCTACTTCCATTCATTCACTTGAACAAATCTTTTTGGAGCTTCATCAAGCCTTTGACATGTATGACTATCAAGATGTATGTAAAAGGATTGATCTGCTTAGAATGAAACCTGGTGAATTTACAGAGTATTTTCTTAATCGTTTTCTTCACATTTTCTATGAATTTCCTGAGGGAGTGACTGACTCGAATTTCATTAAGAAAAAATTTCAAAATTTGGATCTACCCACCTTTAAATATTTTGAATTTGAACCCCAAGATGATTTTTCTTGCCCGAATTTTAAAAACCATGAGATACCTTTAATTTTAGAGGAGGAACCTATTCCTTTTGTTGCTTTCCCTCCTCCTTTTCCAGTACCAATTTGGGTGCAACTTGGTGATGATGTCGAAGTTGGGAAATCTAAAAATCAAATTGTTGATCCATCCATTCAACCTCCATCCACTTCCCATGATCTAGGTCTTATTGAGGAGAAATTGGAATGGTTCAATAATTGCAAGGATCCTAGATTAAAACTTGATCCCTTGGTTTATTAAGATCATATAAATGAACATAATACTAATCTTGAATCTGATCTAATTGAAAACATGGTTTCTTCCAGGGATACCCTAAAACCTCTACTATCTAGGCCTCATGATTCGCTTGATCCAACTACTTCAAACTCTTTGGATTCTAACCTATTGCTTCAAATAATAATCAAGAACAAGGTAGTTGTAGTCACTTGTAGAGAAGAAAAGTGTTGGAGATAGGTCTTATCTTTCTTCCCTCTTTCAAGATGATAATATTTCCTTTCTGGTTGATGACCAGTGTTCTAACCTTGATAAAATGCCAAATGATTCTAAGCCCTCCATTCAAGTTGTGACTTTGGAAAACCATCACTTTGACATCCATGTTTCCACTAATACATGTGGTGATGAGTTCCCAATCAAATTAGGTGATATATTTCCTTTTTCTGAGGACTTGGACTTGCAAGGTATCGATTCAAAACCTACTTCCCATAGTGTATAATATCCATTTATGGGTTGGGATACTCTTTCAATTCAGAATGATCCTGGAATTCCTCTAATACATACATCTTCATATATCAAGTATGAAGAGGTAAGTTGTCAATATTTTGAACCTTTGGTATATCATGTTGGAGAAAAGCAAGTTCAATATGAATATCACATTGGTATGCATGTCTTTGACCATTATACTGATGATAAAAATATTGATCCATTGTTCTTACAAGTTCAATCTAATTTAGTTACAAATGGTGTTCCTCCTCCCGAGTCTTTTCATCCTTCCTCACCTCTAGCACACTATTCATTGTACCCATATATGTTTGATAAATTTGTCATACCAGTAGTTCCTCTAAATCCTTTAGATATTTATTCGATTGACCATGGTTTCAATTAGGTACAGGATGGTGTGATCCTAGAATCAAAGGATGAAAAGTTTAAATCCATTATTCATGATTTGTTCAACTGTAAATATTTCATAAGTCAGGAGGAAGATGTTCCAACTCTATCTAATCAAGGGAGTTTTCGAATCAATGCATCTAAATTTTCTATCCATAAACACTTTGATATCTTTAATCTTAAATCTGACCAAACCAATGGCATTATCAATGCTTTTATTGAAACATATAATGATAGCAGTGCATATATACCTGTTGATTTTTCTAAGCCACCCAAATTCAATGATCCATTGTTAGAAAATTTAGAGACCTGTCAAGAAGTCAATGAACCTCAACTCCTGATGATGGTAATGTTAGGTTCTCACAATCTTGTTGAGATCTTCAAACTAAGATGGATCCATATTTTCACGCATACTTATTTCCTTAACATTAACCCATTGGTTGTGAGATCATTCTTAAGGGATTTTTAATGTTTTCAAGTTGATCTTCCTCATCATCAAGAAAAAATTTCTAATCAGAATAAGGAGTCTTGTTTTGCTAGCCCCTTTTCATGTGAGTCCCTTACATTAGACCAAGGGTTGGAGAGCACGTTTTTAGTAGATCCTTACAACGTTAAATACTGTCATTTTAATTATCAACATAAAGGTCATTTTGGGTTGGAGGATTTATCTTTGCTATTTTTTTTAGATCGATTATAACCTTATCCCTTTTTTGTATATCATGAAGTTAATCATCTTCCTGGAACTATTTTTCTCCTTAAGTGATAGTAAATTCTTGAATCATTTAGCGGAAAAAATCCCTTGTGTTGATACAAATATTGGGTTTGATTTGACACATGTTTCCGATATTTTGTCAAATTAGTATCTTGATTGGTTTCTTGGATTTACAATGTCAACAATTGTTTTTAATGCCCCTAGTTTTCACATTGTTTATTTTGCATGTAATTGGATACAAAGGGAACCAATAGACACTTCAGAACCTTATATGTTAATCAATCAATCTGATCATAATACCAAAGAGTCTCTCATGATTCGAATGTGGTAATTGTAACTTTATCTTGTCATGGGACTTACAGTTTTAAAATTAGTTGTTGTGAATATCAATATCCAATCGTTGATTGGTTAGAGAAATCCTACTTGGAAAGCTCCTATGCCAATGATTAGTTTTGATCTTTCTTAATGCTTGCAAAAACTGAATACACAGTTGAAAGTGCATTCGCAAGAAGACTTCAAGGTTTGTATTATTGACATTTTAATCAATAAGGTAAATATATATACTAGCTCAAACTAGTTGGTATGGAACATATTTTTGTTAACAAGAAAGGCCTTTAGTTCATTATGCAAGTGTTTCAAGTTTTTATCTTTTTTGTTACATAATGTTTTTAATTGCTTTTAATTGCTCACATATTTTCTTTTTATAGATCAAGAGTAGTTAAAGTGGTTACATTGGATATTTCATTACACTTAGCCCTCACATTCTAGCCAATTAGGTTAGGAGTAGGTCTAGTTGAATTTTAGCTTTCCTTTCCACTGATAGTACACTTGCTCTCCATCTAGTCTTTGCAAGTGTTTTGTTTTCTTATTTTATGTTATGAATGCTTCTTTTAGTTTAGTTCTCCATTTTCTTCACCTTTTGGCCTTGTTTACTTGTTTTGTTATGTATTTTCTTTCATGTTTTATATAATAAGACTTTGCATGAAAACTGCTCTCTTTTGGCTCAAAAGGAAATGCGGCGAAACCTGAAAAGGGCGATTGTGATGAAAAAAATTATTGGCTTATCTATTATCCTCTTCTCTATTTTGGGTTTACATATATTTAAAATCAATGATGTATGAATGGAAAAGATGATCCATTTGATTGGAAATCCTTTAGTAGAACCATGACACCAACATCTATTTTAGCATCCTCATTACTTGACTCAGTATGGCAATTGAATAGTGTTTTCTCGATGATCCAATCAAGTAGAGAATGGAAAGGGGAAAATCAATAGCGATAAGACCAACATCAGAGGTATATATACATGTTTATGAAGGGGAAACATATTCTTCTCTCAATAAATTGGTATCCCTATTCTTCCCTGATCAATAAATAAATTCCTAAGCACACTAAAATAAATAAAAATCAAAGGTGAAAGAAGAGAAAGGCTTCCTACGTAGAGAGGTGAAGCAAGTAACTTTTTCGAGGTACTATCTAGGCTCACCAGCAGTGAAGCAATGCTTGTGTTC
Organism: Pinus tabuliformis; assembly: GCA_031772625.1. Lineage (NCBI taxonomy): Eukaryota > Viridiplantae > Streptophyta > Pinopsida > Pinales > Pinaceae > Pinus > Pinus tabuliformis. The sequence continues at coordinate 1,934,913,692 of CM062818.1, read as the reverse complement.
TTGAAGTGACTCCGTTTTGGTTCTATCTAAGCCCGTTGGTAGCTGAGAAATAACAAATATGAAAACTCATACTCTCATCATCTTAAAATCGTAATTATATTACCCTTCTCCCAAATCGAAACAATTGTAATATGGAAAGCTTTGTGAATGTGTTCAATCGAGGAAAGGAATAAAGGAGACTACATCCATAACCACGTCAGATGGGGAAGCCTAGGTAATCGACACGATGAATAAATACTTTCCAAAATTTTGAGACCTTACACTTAAAGGTGAAACCTAAGTGGAGAAGTTGGAGTTCTACCATTGTGTCACCAAGTGCGGACGCTACGATCAACACCATCCAAAAATTTTCTTACACTTGAATTCTGGAGCATACTGAGAATCTTACAATCTGTCGTCTCATGGTAACTTCACCATCAATTGATGTTGTTCTAAGTATTTAATTCTTCTTCCTAGTTTTTAACTATCAAAGTCACTTGCTCACACATGTGCAGTCCTTGATGAATTCATAAGTGCACTCCCTTAATAAAAACTTGAATAGGAATAGCACAATACATCAAGACAATGGCTCTGCAATCCTTAAGCTATTTTGATAGTGAGTGCACACTTTCTATTGATAGTCTCCGTCACTTTTTTTGCAATTGTACTTCTATTTCGGCGAGTTTTCCCAACTGTCGCTTTTGCGCACCTTTTCCTTCACAAGTCTAGATTTCACATTCCCGAATGTCATTTTTTCTTTATTTCACTTTAAAAAGTGGTGTTTTCATGTTATATTCACTCTCACATCTGTCAATTCAATTTCTTTAGGTTTTGCAAGTGTCATTTTTAATTTTTCTTACTACCGCAAGCAGTGCTTCTAGCCATTTTCCCTCATGTATGTGTCGCACCTCTTTAAAACACTAAATTCGTATCTAGTGCACACTTTTGTAGTAGATGATACTATATATAATTAGAATATGTGCTAGAAACATTACTACAACTTAGAGCACTTTATGGTCACACATGACCCTTCTATAGCAACTTGTATTTTAAGTGTCACATTTTGTGTTTCAACTGTCGCACTTGGAAATAAGTGTCTCTTCCTTGTACTTTCAAGGTGTGATTGTTTTTCATGAGTCTTATGAATTCTCCTAATTTGTATTGATGGAATTCATGTGTGTGATACATGTTTGAGTCTTTTTCGAATGTGTTTCCTTGTCTTACTCTACTGATCTCACAGTTAGCCATTTTGGGTCCCTTCTTGGTCCTCCTACCCAGTGAAAGTTATGAAAGCATAAATCCTTCACAAGGTGATGACCATTTCCTATTCATAAGCCCCATGGATGATATATCTTATTCTTAGATTTGTGCACTAAGCCTCTCCTAAGGTCAACTCCTTTGATTTCAATTTGAGAATCTTCCAAGCATTGTCACCTAACCCTTGTTGCACGCATTGACTCACTGCACTAATTTTTGATCACCTCTACGAAGCAAAGTGCATAGAGAACTCCTAGATGATAGCAAGGAATTTTGTCATCCCCTTGCAAAAGAAAAATATCCACTTCAAATACCCTCCTCCCTTCACAATGTAGTGATTACTTCCTATGCTAAGTGACCTAACCTTCTACTCCCTACCTCAATGAACAACATATCTCCTCTTATAGATGTCCCTTGCTAAAGAAAATTGTGCTAGAATAAGGTGCAAATTTTATTTCTAGTAGAAAATGGTTTATTGAGGAAAAGTATGCTAGCCTCAGGGGTCCCCTTCCTTCTTTGTGCGTAGCGTAGTTCTAATCAACAATGACTCATCCCTTAGCCACTAAACTTTCCTGATGCATAGAAGACTAGCTCAAGCCTCTCCCTCCCAATGCATGGTGAATTTTTAGTAGACAAGGAGACTCTATCAAGTCAAACCACACCATCCTTTAATCCTTCCCTTCCTTCCTAGTGCACAACATAGTTTTATTAAAAAAGACTTCAACTCCTGTCCACTAGACGTCCCCTCTACATTGAGCCTTCTCTTATATTTCCTATTTTATTCATAGCATATTCCTAGAGCACAACGAGGCCTAATCTCATTCACTTTCAAGTCAAAATGAATTATCTTTAGCTCCTTCTCCATTGAGCCTAGCGAATGGAACAGTTCTAGTCAACAGAGGTCATCACATTGTTCCTTGCACTTTCCCACTACGTTGGACCTTCAAGAGCCCCTCTTCATAGTACATTACGCAGTTCTAGTGATAAGTGGTGCTCTCCTTAGACATTGTTGAGATCAGCAATGCCATCCTCATCAAGACCTTTCTTCTCAAACCTTCCACAAGCCTATCACAAACTGCTTCTTCCATGAGCAAGGTAAGAGAGAATAGATGATTTCAAGACTTATTTTTCCTTGTCAGGAGTGATCTTCATTGGAAGATGTACCTCCTCAACATGGCAACGAGATTTTTGATCCAAGTGGATGTTGGTGGTCATCGGCCTATTCCACTTGGACCCCCACCATTTTCTCTTTCAGTGTTTCATTTTCCTTAATTGTAGCAAATTTTATAATTTTTTGTAGTTTTTGGGTCTTGAACTTCCAGAGCCATTTTGAGGCCATAAATGATGTCTTTTTGGGAAAATGGGTATTTATTTTATGTTTTCCATGAAAAATTTGTAGTCCTCGAATAGATATTTATAACGAGGTATTGTGTGTGTCAAACAAAGATCATATGCCAAAGTTACAACCCCAGGAAGTTGATGTACCAATTTACCTAAACGGGGCCCATAGTTTTGGTGCTTCATCTGCTAGGGTTAGGTTTTTTGATGTTTAGGGTTTTCCATTGTTTCTCAATAATAAATAGGCCTTCAAGGCTCATTGTAAACATAGTTTAGAGGAATGTATCTGCCACATGTCTTCTCAAAGATAAGCTACCATCGCCTGAGCTAGTTTATTTCCATTATGTTTGTAAGCTTATTTCAGTATTTGATATTAATGAAATGAAGTGTTATTTCTATTGCATCTCTATATTTATGGTTATATATATAATTTGTTGCATTCCTATTTAACTTTGGATCAGTGGTATCAGAGCAGTCTACTCTTTCTCGGTTTTTCTTTACATGTCCGCATAGGGCTCAAATTGGTCAAACTTTTGCAAGACCAACCTCACTAACCCCAACAACATCCCATGGGAGAAGAGAATAAAGATGAGGGGGCAGGGGATGATTTCAAAATCTTTCTCAGAGAATACCTCGAGCGATAGAGGAATGCGATGATGGACAACTTTGCCCAGATCCTTCAACGTCTACCCAAAAGGGATGCATCTGCTTCCAACAGCCACTCTGGAAGTGCCACACCCTTCAAGGTACAAGTTAACTTTGACATTTCCATATTTGAAGGTAAGATAGATGTAGACACTATAGATAAATGGTTAAACCTACTAGAAGAATATTTTTCTGTTCATGATTTTTCCAGCTGGGAAAATATTACTTTTGCACTTCTCAAAGCCACCCCCCACGTCAAGGACTGGTGGAAAACCTACTGTGAGAAGAAGGATGAAAGTACACCATCACTATTTTTAGTCACACCCATGCGGAATTTGTTTTGAGATTACATCAAGGAGCAGTACTACCCTGTTGGGAGCTATGAGGATAAATACATAAAGTGGACCATGTTGTGGAAGGGAAGGGACCAAGATGTGTCAGAGTTCACAAATGCTTTTCATACCATTCGCACGAAGCTAGGTATCAAGGATTCTAAGTGACATTTGGTACTCAAATATTGTGGCTGCTTACACAGGTACATCCAGGATGAGACAGAGATCCTGAACATCTCCTCGCTTGGCATGACGAACTAATACATTGTCAAGATTAAGCAAAAGTTTAAATAGAAAAGGTGAGACATTGGATTTGCGAATCTAAAGCAAGGGAAAGGTGCCCCCAAATTGTAGAGAAAGGGACATTGACAAGGCAAGGTGACCCAGGATAACCTGTCAAAGCTACAAGCAAAGAATGAAACCATGAAGACAAATAAGGACATAGGAAAGTGGTGTGAGTTCCATAAGAGTTCCAAGTACAACAAAAGTGAGTGTCAGGCCAAGTAGTCACTAGTGGTCAAGATGAAGGCTTTTGAATCAGATGCATGTTTTCACTCTAATTCAGAACACGACAAGGGGAATGCCAAAGGGAAGTAGATCATTGACACGTAGCCCAGTGACACTAGGGCCACCACCAAGATACAAAAGATTGAGCCTGAAGATCCTGAGGAGGGGGAATGCCTCTTCCACTCACATATGTGGGTGAAGGGTTCTCTGCTACAGTTCATTGTCAAGATCGGGAGACAAAAGAACCTCATTTTAGTAAAGTTCATGAAGCGACTGGGCCTACCAACTACATCACATCCATAGTTGTACACCATCGGGTGGATTCACCAAGGACGAGATCTCCACATCGACTAGCAGTGCCACCTTCCCTACAACATCAAGTCATTCACAGATAAGGTATTGTGTGATGTGGATCATCTTGAAGTTTGTGATTTATTATTAGGAAAACCATAGTTGTGGAAGCAGTATGTTGTATATGACTCTAGACCTCTCTCTATTATTATTTCTTTGGGTGATAATATATAGGATACTGAAGGTATCCATGTCTACCACCATCTCTTTCATCTCTGATAAGTAATGCAGTAAGATCATCTCCCAAACTGCAGAATTTATTTTCTTTTTGATTCACTCTGAAAGTAAGGGGAAGATTGTAGCCACATCCATGGTTCCCAGGAAAGGTTCCTCCACGCAAAAAAAGCAGGTGGATACAGTCATGGAAGAATACATTGACATATTCTCCTCACCCACGGGGGTACCCTTGCACTGTCAGGTCAAGCGTTCGATCGATCTGACTCTTGAAGCACCTCTACCCAAAGGAACTATATATCACCGCTCCATTCTCAAAAATGACGAGATCAAGTGAAAAATCCATGAGTTGGGGAATAAAGGGCACATCTGACCAAGTTCCTCGCCTTGTGGGAGCCCGATTGTACTTCTATGGAAGAATGATGGGACCTAGAAGCTCTAATTTGATTATCGGGGACTACGAAAAATCTCTGTTAGGAACAGGTAACCAATCCCATGGATTGATGACCTTTTGTACCAACTCAAGGGGGCAAAGTATTTTAGCAAAATTAATCTGAAGTCTAGCTATCACCAGGATACAATAGAGCCCATAGATGTATGGAAGACCGCCTTCAATTCCAAGGAAGGACTTTTGAATGGTTGGTTATTCCCTTCGGGTCGACAAATGCCCCTACTACTTTAATGAGGCTAATGGATGACATATTGTGGCCCTTCACCAACTCATGCATGGTTGTTTATCTGGAAGACATCCTCATCTTTAGCAAGAGTTTGGAAGAATAGTTACAACACATTCAGTGGGACCTTTAAACCCTTCAACAACATAAATTGTGTGCCAACTTGGAGAAATGCACCTTTGGCATGAACCAGGTCCAATATCTGGGTTACATCATAGATGTGTGTGGTGTGCATGTGGATCTGACTAAGATCCAAGTCATTTGGGATTGGCCAGCCCCAACCACACTAACAAATCTTCACAACTTTTTGGGTATTGTAAATTTTTATCGGAGGTTCGTGTTGGGATTCTCCAATATGACTTGGACTTTGAGTCAGATTACTAAGGGTGGGGCAAAATAATTTTTTTCCTGGTCCGAGTCCCAACAGAAGGCGTTCATTGAGTTGAAGCACTGCCTCTGCTCTGCATCAGTACTCAGACTTCTAGACCTGTAGTAGCCATTTGAAATTGAGATAGATGCCTCCAACTATGTTATTGGTGCAACCCTCACCCAACAAGATAATCAAGTGGCCTATCATAGTGAAACATTTTTCGATACAATTTGGAAGTACCCCACCTATAATAAAGAGATGTATTCCATCATGAAGGCTTCATGGCAATGGAATCATTACATTCTGAGGACGGAGACAGTCATCCACATCGATCACCGACCACTTCAGTTTATACAAACACAAGCGAAGTTTCAGAATGATCGCTATCATAAGTGGTCTACATATCTGCAACAATTCCACTTGAACATTAAATACAAAAAGGGAAGCACCAATCCTGTTGCATGCTACCTTAGTTGGCCCCCATTTTCAACATTGACTACTGTTCTCAACTCTTGTGGCCACGAGACGTCTGAGTGGCCACAACTATACAAAAATGATCCAGAAGTCGCCTCCACATACCAGATGCTAGTAGATGGAAAGAAAGTTCTTGATTTCTACGTCCACGATGCATTATTATGCTACATAGGACACCTTTCTGTTCCTTCAAGAAAGCATGCCAAGTTGATTTTGGAGGCACACTACAGCTGGGTCACAAGACACTTTGATGTGGAGAAAATTGTGGTTGTACTACAAATGTACTTTTATTGGCCAAAACTTTGACTGGATATTGGAAAACATATCAGATCTTGTACTTCATGTACCATTGCCAAGCCAACCATCAAGAAGCAAGGCCTATACACTCCTATACCTACTCCCAGCTAGCTGTGTGAATCCATTTCCATGGACTATATGCCTGGCCTCCCTTCTACTAAGCATGGTAATGACTGTGAATTTGTGGTTGTGGACAAATTTTCTAAGATGGCTATATTGGCGGCCTGCAAGAAGAGTATCACAGTGGAGAACACTGCCAAACTCTTATTTGAGCAAGTGTGGGTACATTTTGGGATCCTGTAGACCATTATATCATATTGGGATAGAAGGTTCCTAAGCACATTCTGGTCAAGCCTCTAGACATTATTGGACACCAAGCTCACTAAGTTGATTTCCTTCCATCTGCAGACTGATGGTTAGATGGATGTCATCAATAGGATGATAGTGCACATACTCCGTGTGTACAACTTCGAGCATCCACGAACCTAGGATGAGAGTCTTCCCTATGTGTAACATATTTATAAAAGGTATCTTTATAGCTCGACTAGTTGCAGTCCCTTTCAACTGGGTCTAGGATTTCAGACATTGTTTTTGATTGATGTTGTCATGCCTCATGTGACTACATAGACAAACCCACACGTGTATTGTCTAAGGCTGAGAAAGCAACCATATTTATTGAATGCATCCAACACATTCGCCAGTAGGTTCACGACATCTTGGAGAATCCAAATTCTGAGTACAAGTAACAATATGATCATCATCAGGTGCCACACAAGTTTCAGGTGGGCGACAAAGTTTGGTTGCTTTTGCAGAAGGAACGCCTTACTAGAGCCCATCGGAAGCTTAGAACACTGTTTTATGGTCCTTACAACATTACCAAGGTTGTGGGAGACAATTATTTTGAGCTCAGCATTCCCCCATTCCTTGGCCTACACCTAGTGTTCAATGTGGACTACCTTCGACCATACTTTCCACCATTACTGGACACATCAAACATTGTAGAACAACTCACACCAATAGATTTTAACCCAAAATGCATGGAAGAGTCCACAACTGATTAGATGATGGACACATAGATCAAGAACACTCACCAGCAGAAGATCCAACTATATCGGGTTGTCAAAGTTGGCCAACTCTTGCACCAAGGCAAGTGGCTCACCAGGGACCAAGTTCAACATAAGTTTCCCCATCTCATGGAGGCACTCATTGCAATGGGGACCATTACTTCCTAAGGGGGGAGGATTGATCCAGGTGTATTTTGGTGGCCACCAACCTATTCCAATTGGATCCCCACTGCTGTATATTTCAGTGTTTCTATTTCCTTAATTATAGCACAATTTACTATTTTTCACAGTTTTTCGGGTCTTGAACTTCTGGAGCCGTTTTGAGTCCCTAAACGACATTTGTTTTGGGAAAATGGGGGAAAACATTAGACATCATCTAATGTTTTCCATGTAGAACTTTTATTCCTTAGATATATCTTTCTAACGAGGTATTGTGCATGTCAAATGAAGATCATATGCCAAAGTTATGATCCTAGGAAGTTGATGTATCAGTTTAGCCAAACAGGGCTGTTATGTGGAATTTTGCATCTATAGATAAATACAATTTCCCTAGGTGGGTAGCTACACCTAGAACAACAAAATTAAAGTTCTTAACCTTTTTCTATAGAAGATAAATAAGACAAGGGACCTACTTGTTATCTTTCGCTTTCCCTTTATCTCCTTTGTATGGCTCCCGTCGCTCCTTCTCGAACTTAATTTGCTCGACAAGTAATTGTAATCATAAACAGAGGAAAAAAACCAATCAAAGCAAGAGATCTATCTACTATAAGCAAATGGAATCAAAATAATTTACACATATAATCATCATACATAAAGACAAGAATATGGGAAAAGTTGTAAATAGCTTTATTAAGTAGAAGGAAGAGTTACAACCATGAAGTTCAATCCATTGTCACTCCTCCAGCTTGAGTTCCAACAAACATCACATCAAAAACACAACACTCTGGTAGCATAACAATACTTGCTTACAATCTCAAACCTCACACCAACAGTATCTCCTTACAAATTCTCAAAGTCCAGCCCCTAATCACTTAGATGGGCTCAATTTATAGGAAAATGGAGGAGGTTTAGTCATAAATGAGGGTATTGAATGGCCTTCCAAAATTGGAGTTAGTTTCCATGGAGGAAGGGATGAGAGGATAAGAGGTGACTTAACTCATTCCCAATCCAATTTCGAGCTTATAAGAGATGATAAGTGTGGGAATCTTCCAGAAGGCTCGAGAAGATAAGAATATTCCCAAAAACCTATGAGGATTTTGCTCAATCTCACCTAGAACAGGTCAAAGTGGGCCTAAGTGCTTTGAAATGCACCCTGACATGGGCCTACCTACACTAAAGCACACTTACCCCTGACCAAGGCTGCGCTGGTCTCTCAAGGAGGCATTTCTGGAGGGCTTCAGGCCTGTGGTGAAGTAAAATTATAAGTGCGGACATGAACGAATTCCTCTAGCCCAATAATGGATCTAGCCACAACAAATACATTCTATGGAAGATTTCCTTAGGCTAGAATCAATCAAGAGGGCCTACCTCTTGGTCACTTATCCTACTTGATGGTGTCCTCGCTTGTTTTCTCCAACAATCTCTCGCTTCCTTCTTCAAGCTCCTGAAACAAGTAAACAACAACAAGACACAAACATAATAATAGAAAAATTGCAATTCAACCTACTTAACGAGTCAAGAAGCAGTAAGACACGGATATGTAATATTAAAAAACATGTAAGAAATCAATCAATGGTTTCATATATTAATATCAAAGAGATATTACAACCATTTGTCTTGACGTTGCAGTCTTCCTCTGATAAGACCAGGTTCCCACACACTTCTGCTAGCATTCCATGATGGCTTCAAACAACAATAGTTTAAAAGCTCTTCCCTTTAGGATTCACTCCAACCAAAAACACACTTCTCCCTCACACAACTAGATGACTACAACTAGTAATAGCTTGCTTGTCTAGTCCAAAATAGTATCAACACTTTGTAACTATAACACTCACACTTAATCAAAAAATTTGACTAGTTTGTGCTTGGGAAGAAGGGAGGTTTATATAGGAAATATGGATGGGATATGGATCCTCTTCTCATGGGAGAAGGATTATCCCTTGAGGTAGTTCCATCATTATAGGGGAAAGGAGCCCAAACTATCATCCTTGATCCCATTCAGCCAAACCATTTACCAGACTTCTGTTACGGAGCTTATAGAGTTGGAAGCTTCAGCTCTAATTTAAAAAAATTTCCATAACAGGACCAATGCCACTAAAACACGGCTTAGTCACTCCATTTGGCATCAGGAGTAGTGCTAATCTCTTCACATTAGAACGAGGGAGACAAAGGCCATTAGTGCAGGTCTTGTAAACTGGGCAAAACATAATTTTTAGGGAAAATGGTGCAAAATGGAAATGATCTTCTCATGAAGAGGGACATAATGGGAGTATTTTCATGAAGGCAAAGCATGCAGGATTCATTATAGAGGTCCCCAAGGATCAAGGTATGGGGAGTACAGAGACAGTGACAAAATGTTGTGTAACAGACGCCCCCTAAAGCGTGAAGGCCGAACTGGAGTGAGGGATGAAATGCTTTATAAATCACTGTGGGGAATCAGTCTACTATCGGAAAACCTACAAGAAAGTAAAGATACATATACATAAACTGAGATATCTATCAAATGATACATGAATCATGGCATGGACGCAGCGATCCAAATAATGATAGTGTAAAATGGATCCAGGTATGGGTGCACCCATCCATTAAAGAGGATCATAATGAAACCAAGGGATGGTCACAACCATCCAATAATGAAAAGGATCACATATGATAACTCATGGTCTGGTCACAGGCAGCCATCTGAAAGAGACATGCATATCATCATAAACCATGTCACAGCACATCACAACTTGGACTTGTGTGATCTAAGTCCAGGGTCTTGCGCTCCAGCATGACCTGATCAAAGTATAGATCCTAGCATGCGAATGGATGTGTTGACGTTGAACATGAGTGAAAGCCGCTTGATTACCAGTCAATGATGTAAACTATTAACAAGCATGAGAGAAACCACCAATAATGACAATGGCCCTTAAGGTACTATCAGCAAAATTCACGAAATGTGAATACAGGAACTGGAGTCGAACACCTGTGAAATAACTCGATCAAAAGCCAATGATGTGAACTTGTCATTGAGTGAGAACAATTTTCCATTAGGGCATGCAAGCTCTAAGGTACTGGAAGGGAGTCTCTTGGTCATCTTCCCAGATAATGAGTTGAAGTTGATGGAAGGTGACCATGTCGAAGGAGGGCCATAATGAATCCCACATCATCAACTCGAGATGAGAGGATGCAAAATGATTTTGGATGATACAGAGAATCAGAGGTAAGTGTAACTGCCGAAGGACAACTCTTGAGCATATCGGTGACACAACTAGGAGTTTGGTAGCTTTTGGATCCATGGGATCAGTGGTCATGATGATGTGGTAGAGATCAAATGGAAGGCAAAATGAAAGGCCCAAACCCAGGAAGTTCAACGATGCAAAGGAGGATGTCCCAACCCGACATGAAGCAAAGAGTCTCATGTTCAAGAGTGAGCTACTGACATGACTGATAGATTTCCAAATTCCCCCCCACCATTTCTAGTGAGTACCCCAATTATTTTTTAATTGCAAGCTTGAAGGGGATAGCATATGCTTGCATTGTAAGTTCATCCTTCGGACGAATCCGACCTAGTAAGTTTAATGAGCCCTAGGAAGGAGAAGCTCATGTTCATCATGGTGACGAATACAATGTCATTTAATAGTTTCACGAGTCTGACAAAGGTGTAACTCAGTATCTTTTTCATGTTTTAGAGAGTTTGAAAAAGACACGGGAAATAAAGCTCCACATAGTCCCTTTTCATATATTTGTGACTCTCAAGCTCGAAAAGGTAGAAAACAATACTTGAGAGAACCGCTTGACCATTTCTGTCAAGGAATACCTTTTTCGTAAATAGTGCCTTTGATCTGAAAATGGGGCTCTAAGGCTCCTTATCTAACTTACAAGAACCTCTCCCACTTCCAAAGCTTAAATATTCCCAAGTCTTATTGATTAACAAATGCAAAATTAATAGTGCTTGACATTAAGGTGTATGCTTATGTTTATTGTTGACTATTTATGTGCTTTAAAATCTGTTGTTATGCTGATATGTAAATACATACAATAATAACTAATGCAGCAATAAACAAAAGACACAGAACAACAATTTAAAATGGAGTTCACCCAAAAATCTTGGGCTATGTCTCCTTGAGCTCTAGTCAACTCAACTAGGCTCTCTGGGATTATAGAAAAGTCCTTTTTACAGGTTCTTCGCTCAACTCCACTGTTTTACACAGAAACAATGGGTTTTGACACCATTTGATCCCTGGCTCTTGAAGCTCTTGGCTTCGGGCTCTCGGCTCTTAGGTCTAGCTCTGGCTCTGGCTCTTGGCTCTGGCTTTGGCTCTTGGCTCTGGCTCTGCCTCTTCAGCTCTAGCTCTAGCTTCTTTGGCTCTTTGTCAGTTTACAGCTCTCTGGCTTTTCACTTGACCTTCAAGTGACTCCCTCGGCTGCTCTCCGCATTAGCTTTTTGCTCTCTTGGCCTCTTTTTGCTTCTACGCTCTTGCTTATTCTTTGGTTTAGCAATAACCCCTGCTTATCCTTTGTTCTTTATCAGTTTGTGGCTTTAAAGCCAATCAACGCTTTTCTATTCATTTTCCCTCTCGAGCTCTCTGGCTTTCAGCCTTGGTCCACTCAAATCCCTTGTCTGAGCGTTAGCAATCATTGCTAAACGCTTTCAGGGATGGTCGCCACCTGTGCTATAATGGAAGGGACCATTGGGCCTTTGGAATCCCCAAGAATAGCGTTCTCTATTTACACAGAGAAATACGCTAAAACATAGGAAAAATCCACCAAAACATTGTTCATCGGGCCTCAAATATCCATATATCCACCCTATACTTCTACCGAGTCCACCTTTTAATCGTTGTCGCAAGTTGCAACTGCCCTGTTTCATGGTTTCCCTTTGTATTTATAAAATACATTAAAACATTGAAAAGTCTCGTAAAATGGCTTTAGACGGACTTGAAATATTATACATTGGCACTTACAAACCCTTTTGGGTCCGGTTTCATCGCATCAACATAGTTCCTTTGTATTTTATTTATTTGGCAGAAAATGCAAATACAAAGGAAAATGCCATCTTCTGGATCTCAAAATATATGAAATACCACCCATAGCCACATCAGGTCCAGCTATCGCATCGCATATATATATAACGGCCTCACTCCATTGTATTTTTCTGATGGATATTGTGATGTGACTTGTCACAATCGCATATCGCATAAGCACATGGCCCAAGGGTTCTGTCCATTGCCGATACCGATTTGCCAATCCGATAATCGGCGATCGACATATCACATATCGCATATTGCTCATTGCAATTGTCATGTGTTATGCTCCGATATCCTCTGCCTACCACTGCCAATTGCGATTTGCCGATCGGATCTAGACCGTTGATCAGCCAGATCTGACGGCTCCTGTGCTAAGTTGGTTTGACCTTTGATAGGCTCGATTTCATTGTTTTCTTCATGTTTTTGCCTCCCGATAGTGTTATCCACCTTTTTTAAAGGTTCTCCTTTTGCGATAGTTTTGGTCTTTGAAGACTTAGAGGGTGTTTAAGACCCATTTTTAGGGGATTTTGCTCCTTTTTCCAAGAGATAAAGGGCAACTTCATTTTATGATAACTTCTGCATCCTAAGTCCATTTTTGCCCATTCAAGTTGCAGTAGATTTAGAATGAGATGATCTCTGCAATGGGGCTAGTTCTAGGAACTTCCTTAGAATTTCATTTTTCCTTTGTGAGGAACACTTGGACTTAGGAGCCTATCCAAAATCCCTTTTGGATCACGCCTTCCCACTAAAAGAACTTTTGGTATCCAAAATACTGATATATTGATCTCAACAATAAATGAGAGTGACTCACCCTCTTCTTTCAGCCTCCCTACACTTGCCTTGCATAGTGCCTCTGAACTAGAGTTTCTGACCACTTCCCTTCTTGGATGGGCTAGTCTTCCTAGGAAGAGTTGCCTTCTTCTTTTCCTTCCTGCAAAACTCCTGCTTAGATGGTCACAGAAGGTAGTTTGAACTTCTCTTCCTTGATCGTTGATCCAAGGTGGCTCAAACAAACATGAAGTACATTTGCTCCAAAAGACTTTCATTTGTACCTGTTTGACAAGCTGTGAACAACAAATGTTAACAATAACATAAATACAGACAACAAATGGATGGCCTAAACTCCTGCTTTAACAAAAGAAACAGATTTCACATCTTGTGAACACCTCCATGTTTTACATGTACATACAAAAGATGGAATAGGTAACAATCCCACAAAAAATTCCTTTAAAACAAATGACCTTTCAAGTCAAGTATGTAGAAAAGACCATTTGGACTCTTTTTTCAAAAGATGAAACATTTCATCACTATCCCCATCTAGGAGAACAAGTTAACTTCTCCCAAGTCAACATTGCATCACATGCATGTCAAAGAAATCAACCCTACAAGTTAATTACACATACATGTTCAAATACAAGGAAATCATCAGTGTCCCCATGTTCATGCACATCAAGCTCATGCACGCATTTCATCTTTCAACTTTCGATTAAGCACACTGTAATTTCGAAGTGGAAATGAAATATATTGTTGTAGCAACAAAGTGAGTCTCCTACCCAACTTCTCCATTCACCTACTTGGTAATATCTGCAACTTGCATCTCATCAACAAAGAAATATAAATAGATGCATTAATAGACATGCAACCTTAATTGGATAAGAAACTAATTGTTTCTTACCAATCCTGTTCAAAGGTACTACCTTGGTCTGCACATCAGCATCTACATGGGAATCATCTTGAAACACATCAATCATGGAATCTTCCTTTCCATGCCTGCCATCTTCTCTTTCCACTTTCTTCAGCTTTGTGGAAGCATTGTTGGATTCAGTGTCCAACATTTTGCAGCAAGATGTCCTTGCTTATGGTAGTAAGTGCACTGCATGTGCATCCTTTTGATAGCATGATTTTCCTTGTCTAATGGACCTTTGGCTTCTTGCTTCATTTCCTTCAAAAATTTCCTATATGTGGCCATTCTCTTCCAACATCTAGAAACATTATGGTTATCCAAACCACAAAAGGAACATGCAACTCTTTCCCCATAATTATGTGGAAATTTATCATGCTTTTCCAAAAAAAAAGGAAGATGATTAGAACCAAATTTATACCTTTCTCTTTCACCTTTATTGCCTTCATGAGGAGGTGAATTGAGTGAAGAAGTAGCTCCCTTTGGAACACCATCAATCTCTTCAAGGTTATCAGAGTTTCCACAACTCTCTAGTTCAAGTGTGTGATTTTGAACACCTACATCCTGCAAATGATGTTTCAAGCCATTGCATTCCTCTTGAATACAACCTTCACACTTCTGAGGTAGAGGACATGAAATGAAACTCCTTTTTGGGACCGTTTCAATGACCTTCATGGCAACTTTGGAATTCTCTCCATAAGACTGTCCATAGCTAAGACCCAAATACTTAGGCCTTTCCTCAACCATTATTGGTTCAACAATACCTTATGCATGCTTACCCAAGCCTTTTCCTTCATAGCCCATCTTGGAGATCAGCTTGGAACCTATGCCTCTAGTATGCTTTCAAAAGAACCAATATAAGCATTCTCAGAAGAATTTGAAGACAAACTGGAATGGCTTACCTCTTCTTCAAGCTAATACTTGACTAAGTCTTCTTGGGAAACAAGGATCTGTGACTCCAACTCATGCATCCTTTTTAGGTGCATATTTTCAATATGAAGTTGCCTCTCCATTTCTTGCAATTTGTCAGAAAGCATCTGCTTCTCTTCCTCCACGGAATTCAATTGCTCTCTAAGTATGCTGCTCTTCCTACCATCCTCATACATTTATCTCACCATATCCATCATGATGAACAAGTATTGCTTCATGTCTTCATCAAAGAAACTTGTGAAGAAATGAGAATTTTAGGACTCACTTGTATAAGTTGTCATTATGCCAATGAGCAAAGAACTTCAAACAAGATTAACAAAGAGATTATTCAAGCAACCTTTTGCAACAAACCTCTTGTGCTCCAAGGATTGCTTTGAGGTCCTTTGGGATAGAAGAATGCCTTCAGTCCTTCTTCCTTCTGGTCCTTCCTGGACTGAACTATCAATGTCTTTCCCTTCACCTCTGCAAACTTAGAAATTAGACAATCTGCAAACAAGCATACATCAATTAGACAATCAATCCTTGACTGCCCAACAGCTTTCAGACAAGCAATCTTTGCTCTGTCAATCAAGCATTCTGATATAGCCTTCTTTCAAGGTGGGTTTAATCAAACTTAGGCTCTAATACCACTTGATCTAAAAATGGGGCTCTTAGGCTCCTTGTCTAACTTACAAGAACCTCTCCCACTTCTAAAGCTTAAATATTTGCAAGTCTTATTGATTAACCAATGCAAAATTAATAAGTGCTTGACATTAAGGTGTATGCTTATGTTTATTGTTGACTGTTTATGTGTTTTAAAATCTGATGTTATGCTGATATGTAAATACATACAATAATAACTAATGCAGTAATAAACAAAAGACATAGAACAACAATTTAATATGGAGTTCACCCCAAACTCTTGGGCTACGTCTCCTTGAGCTCTAGTCAACTCAACTAGGCTCTTTGGGATTATGGAAAAGTCCTTTTTACAAGCTCTTGGCTCAACTCCACTGTTTTACACAGAAACAATGGGTTTTGACACCATTTGATCCCTAGTTGTTGAAGCTCTTGGCTTCGGGCTCTCGGCTCTAGCTCTAGCTCTACCTCTTCGCTCTGGCTCTTGGCTCTGGCTCTGACTCTTCGGCTCTAGCTCTAGCTTCTTTGGCTCTCTGTTAGTTTACAGCTCTCTAGCTTTTCACTTGACCTCCAAGTGACTCCATCGGCTGCTCTATGCATTAGCTTTTTGCTCTCTCAACCTTTTTCTACTTCTGCGCTCTTGCTTATTCTCTGTTTTAGCAATGACCCCTGCTTATTCTTTATTCTCTGTCAGTCTGTGGCTTTAAAGCAAATCGACGCTTGTCTATTAATTTTCCCTCTTAGGCTCTCTAGCTTTCGGCCTTGGTCTACTCAAATCCCCTCTCTGACCATTAGCAATCATTGCTAAACACTTTAAGGGATGGTGGCCACCTGTGTTGTAATGGAAGGGACCATCGGGCTTTTGGAATTCCCCAAGAATAGAATTCTCTGTTTACATAGAGAAATACACTAAAACACAGGAAAAATCCACCAAAACACTGTTCATCGGACCTCAAATATCCATAGATCCACCCTATACTTCTATCGGGTCCGCCTTTTAATCGTTGTCGCAAGTCGCAACTGCCCTGTTTCATGGTTTCCCTTTGTATTTATAAAATACATTAAAACATTGAAAAATCCTGCAAAATGGATTTAGACAGACTTGAAATATTATACATTGGCACTTACAAACCCTTTCAGGTCCGGTTTCATCACATCGACACAGTTCATCTCAAAATATATGAAATACCACCTATAGCCCCGTCGGGTCCAGCTATCACATCACATATATATATAATGGCCCCGCTCCATTCAAATGTGCCATCAGAGTCTTTTTGTAAGTGTTTATGTTTTGGCCATCTACATGGGGTCTACAACAGTTAAATTGCATTTGGTTATTATTTTCAATTGAGTCCTCAATCATATTTGGGGCATTTCCTTTTAGTGCTTTCACTAAATGACATTAACAATAACTACTATTTGTAACGGCTTTTGGACATGTGATGGTAGTTTGTTTTTAAATTATTTACAAATTTATTGAGATATGTGCTTCTGGTATCTTGTTTGGGTGATGGAACTTTGCTTTCTTATTTTTGCCTACATTGATATACAGAGGGGTTTGATTGTTCAATAGTTATTGAATGCTTTGTGTTTGTATTTTCGGAAAACCAAAATTGGAATCGACAATTGGGTGGCGAAGCCCAACAGGCCCATGGCTAGCAAAGGTATTTTACAGTATTCTGTTGTCCAAAAGGATTGGAATCTAACCCTTGGACTGTAACACATTCTTCTTGTATGTGTTCAACCACTTATCAATTTATCTTATTTATGGGTACGATGTGATTATGTTACAAGAGATAAAGTTTGCTTATGTTATAAACAAAATATATTTATATGGGTCTATTTTGCAGGCTCTATACAAACTTTCATGCTTTAAAGCCCAAATTGAAGAGTAAAGTGGCAATTTCAGAGTCTATTGCTTTAAATGAAGGCCAAAGAAATACCCTCATGACCTCTCCTACTCCACTTCTACCATTCCAAACAAATATGAGAATAATATTCAAGATCCAAGCATAAATGTCACTTCAACAAAACCTATAGGAGTTGGTGCATCAACATTTCACAAGAAGAAGGATATAGCTTCTACGAGAGTGCACATTGATAAGAAAAAGTTGGATTCAATTTAGGAGGGCATGGTAGATTCTGAATTGTATGATATGTACTTTTCAACTATAACAGATGAATATTCTAACACCGTGCTTTGTAATGTGTCTTAACAGTGGTATTAGGTTTTTCATAATAGTGATAGGTTTTCTCTAGTGTTTTTACAAAGATTTTTCTGACCAGTGCTTAACAAGCTGACTTGGCTATAGGTATATGGAGTTGTTTCATAGATTCAATTTATTCTAGCATGATGATATGCAGGTGTTTATTGTAGCATGGTTTCTTTTGGACTATAGAGGCAATCTACAACCTCTTTGTTGATGCATTTCTAGTTCAAAGATGGATTGCAGTCAGTGTTATTTTGGTTACATGCACCTTTACTTGTTAAATATATGAGAAACTTTGCATATTTGTGTATAACATTTTAGATTCATATTGATGTACATGAATATTTACATTTTTTTTGAAAAAAATGAATATTTATGTAATTTTTGGTTCATTGGTTTTTGTTTTGGTTTTTCTCTGAATATCAGTTTTTGGGTCAACTGGTTTGAAGACTGGTCCAATTCTAATAACATTGGTTCATTGTCCAGTGATAATTTTTAGTTTTAACTTTTGAGTCTTGATTTTTGATACTAATGACCTTAGACCAAGTCTTTGACTCATCACCTTTTACTAGGGGAAAGATCTGAAGGTGAGGCACTTGCTTCATAGTTTGAGTTGGATTTCACACTCTTCACATGCATGGTTTCATCCATTGGTTGGTTTCTTGAAAGTGGAGCTTCTTTCCACATGACCAACGACAATAGTTTGTTCAGTACTTTGGAGGAGAAAGATCTCCAGATACTCATAGCGATGGGTAATGATGAGAAGTATAGTGTCTTAGGTGTAGGCACGGTTATTTTTCAGAGGGAGCAGGTACTCTCCAACCGGGTAAGTACGGGGAGGAATTGCAATCTCTCACAAGGGAGAGAGAAATCAAGCAACGGATTAAGTAGAAGTTCTAGGTTGGTTCCATCATCTTTCTCTTATCTGTTACACATAGAAGAAATCGTTGAATTGCTTTAAACTGTTGTTTGTAGGGTAGCTGCCAAACCTAGAGGGCTAGTCGTTTGACAAGACACTAGTTTTCCCAGAATAAAATTGGCGACTCCACTGGGGAAGAACAGATGTTTGTTTGCTATTATTGCTTGTTTTATAAACTATAGATAGAGCCTGAAGTCAACTAAGTAGCCTTCGAACTACTCTTGCTTTGCAATTTCATAGTAGATGAATGTTGCTTCAGTCAATCTCTGGTTTTGTTTATGAATTAAACATTTGACTTACAAGCCCTTCTAGATGCCCTTTTGGTAGCCCAGTAGCCTCTCAAGACATTCCTCTATACTTTGTTCTTTACTTTCCATCAAAGCTCAGCCTAACTCATTGAAACAGATACATATTTGAGCCAAAACCCACTTCAGTTGCGCTCCCTGGCCCATCGCACTGTCTTCCATTGTAACCCAGTATGCATCGCACCTCCCGAGTGTAGTAAGTGTGATACATCCCTGTTTCTGTGAAGCCCAGGTGTAATGACTAACTGAACCCTTTTTCCATTCTATAAATTGGGGGTTTTTGACATTGTTTTCAGTTTTGTTTAGCTGTTTTGCTACATATGAATAGTGCCTCCTTACTGAATCCTACTTGCATCGCATAGATCAGCCTCCATTATATTAGGATTAGTAAATGTTTTTGTGTATTTTTTCATCATTTACAATCCTTTGTCGAAAAGTTGCTTAAATCGATTTGTCGCTTTGGTACAAAAAGTGTCGTAAATGTCATTTTGGGTCGAAAAGAGAAGTGTCATGAATTATTCCTTCCTTTGATAGTCGATTGAAATTTTCTTCATGTATTTGGTTTGATTTGTTTATATTCGAAGTGTCAAAATCATTTTTTATTCAAAATTGAAAAGTGTCGTTTAGTCTTCCTTTCTCTTTTGAAGAAGAAATTGTCGAAAATGTCATTTTGAAAGAAATATTTCAAATCTTTGCTACATTTAGTTTTCCTTTTTGGCATTTTTCACATTAAGGAGAACAAAAAAAAAAATACATGCATTTGCATTTAGCATTTTTTAGTTTGTGTGCGAAAAAATGATTTAGGAAAATTCACTAGTGTGTGCTCTTTGCTCTTTGTTTGAAAAAATTGTAATCTTCTTTCCCTAGTAGCTAGGATTTTCATTGCTCAAAATAAACAAAGATTGTTTATCATTGTAGATCGCATTTTAGGAATTTCAAAATCATCACGACGCAGTGAACCATTGAAAGGCAAACTCTAAACAAGATCAATTCTAAAATAAATTTCAATGAACCTAACAACGCTTTGGAACTTCACGCAACACATCTAGATGTCTAGGCTAGAGAGGTGTTCCAGAATCATTAAAACTAGTGGCTATCATTTTCATTGAAGGTTGGGTGATTCCTCCTCCTTGATACGAAAAGTACTAGCACAGACTTGTGCTCCCCGTACTGTCGCGTATATATTGGGAGACCACAATAGGCCTAAATCCTTTATCCATAGGAAGCCAAGTCTGCCGCCTTATTGATCGCAATGCACTGAACACAGCATTCGGGAAGATTGACTGTTATACATAAGTCCTTGGTAATTTCTCTTTAATATATCACTAAGGTGTATATTGCAGTTTTGCGATTGGTTTTGTAATCCCTCTGTCTAGATTTTCTAGAGTAGTCACTTTCGTTCCTTTTCGACTCTTTAAAAGAAAAGGTCCCTCTGAGCACTTGTCACTTCAGGCTCATTAAAAAATCAAAGGAATCTAGAGTCATCTTTAGATTTTTATCGACTCTTAAAAACTGAAAAAAAAATTTTGTGTCAAAAGCGTCATTAAAATTAATTGAATTCGGAATAACATCATTTTCCCCTTAATTTTGAGTTGATCAAGTAATCCGCAATCGTGGAAGAAAGTCAATCAAAACCCCATCATTTGCGGAGACTAGCGAGTCAACCGTCTTTGAATCCAGAAGCAAAGCCAATTTGGACAAAGCAGTCTCATTTACCTGAGTCCAATTCATCTGGTTTATTTGAAACTTTTGTTCCAACATCGTCAGAGACTACAATTACTCTGATCATTTCTGGTACATCTATCTTTAGAGAAGAAGTTCCGCAGTTACAAGAGGACATTAGAACTGATCCTAGTGTAACAGTAGACACTTCTATACCTGAAAAAACTCCATCTAGAGTTGATCCAGAACCCATATCAATTCAAACCAAGGCTACATTCGAACCAGTAGTTGTTCAAGAACCTCCCTTTGAGAATGAAGTTCACTTACCTAAACATCTGGAAGTTGAGTTTTAGAATTGAGGAGGTGTCACCCCTCCAATATCTGTCACTGCAAAAGCTATAACTTCTTCGTCTCCAGAAATCTTTTATGGACCTAGCAGTCTACATCTTCCACCTGGTCTGATTGTTTAGAGGAGATAGTAAAGGATCCCCCATATAGGACCTCGTTACATTTTGGAACTTGGATTCATTTGTATCCTTCTACTACTGAGTTTGGTTCTTTTAATCCTCCTTCATCGCAATTTCCTATCGAATCGCTAGGAAATCTTTTAGATAGACTAAACATGTCTGAGCAAACATCAACATCTAGGAATGTGTCATCTGATGCAGCTATGACAGAACTTCCTGCTGCATTTCCTGCAATGTTTGTTGGTATACCATCTGTTCCAGCTAGTTATCAATCACTAGCTGGAGTCCACTCAGGGGCTGCTTCGACAACATGGTCTGCTCGTATTTTTCCATCTAGTATTTCTTATGTTGAAGCTCAGCAATTTGATCCTGCATGCCAGTATCAATTTGGGCAGACCAGTCTTCAAAGACCGATATATCCTTTAAACACTGGACTACTACCATATGGAGGGCAGTATGCCTTTTCACTGTTTCCTCCTGGGGAACAACCATATGAGATTTTCCAGCAAAATTCAAGTCAAACTGGAATTACATCTAGTGGTTGGATACCAATACTGCCACAACAACCAAGGGTTGTATATCCAATGCAACCAATCCAACCTGTGTCGAATATTCCCACTACACCTGCTATTATGACTGTGTCGCAAGCACAAGCACAGCCTATTGTGTCTCAACCTCAAGTCTCTCAGGTTACGATACAACAACTACTTGTCTCTATGACTCAATCACAACCTCAGGTTAGTGCTTCCTTATCTAGAACGACTCAGGCACAAACAGGTATTGTCAATCCGCATCTTGGTCAATCTTCCAGTATTGGGCAACAACAAATGGTCCAACAACCATGGCTGGCACAATACCAACAACCACAATTCCAGCAAACCCAACCTCAGTTTGGGCTTGGTTTACAAGCTCAAACTGGATTTGGTCAATATCAAGCCTACCGAGGACCTGAGCAACAAGGCTTTGTAGGTAATGGATAGTCTCATTTTCAAAATGGTTATCAACAACCACACCATAATGGTTATGTCCGACAACCTTATCAAAGTTACCAACATCAAATACATTATGTTGGTATGCAAAGACCTACTGCTCAGGCGATTCCATCTTATCCTAGGTATGCTCCACCTAACTTGAATCAGCAATTGCCTTTTGTAGCAACTCTGGAATTACTAGATTTGAACCGGCTGACGAATGATCCAACTGCAAACACCCCTTGGTGGCCAGCGATTCCTCATAAACTTCCCTCTGATATCCCTAAATTCAATGGAAATCCAGGTGAGGATCCATCGAATCATGTAACGAATTTTCATTTGTGGATCCATCGAATCACGTAACACCCTGAATGATGATTCAGTTAGGCTCCACATTTTTCAGAGAACGCTGAGTGGTCCAGCAATGAAATGGTATATTGAATTGTTTAGAGCTTTGTTTAATAACTTCAACATCATTGCCACTACTTTCCTAACCCACTTTCAGTTACCCATCAGGTACGAAACGGGAACATAACTCCTTACCAACTTTAAACAGACTACGGCCACTCACATATCTGATCATATTCATGAGTGGCGGCATCGTTGTCAAATGGTAAAGACTTATGTTCCCAATCAGCTATTAGCTGAGTGGTTTATTAAATCCTTATTTCCATCTGTCACTTAGGACATGGCGAAAGGAGGAGTTGTCACTAAAAATCAAGTCATTGCTCATGCCCAATATTTAGACTTGGTCTACACTCAGTCTAGCACACTCTACGACAAAATTCCTGACTCTTCTAGACCAGAATTTTCCGTTCCACCTCCTCCTAAATTGAATAGGGACTCTCATGCCGATGACAGTGTGATCGATGTCTCAATCACTCAAACCGCAAGGGGTCCATCTGGTAAAGCTCTTTATATTTCTAGTCAAAATAAAAATGACAAGCCTCTTGCCTCAGAGATTAATGCTGTGTCATCTAACAAGGGCAAAAATCCAAAGCAACCAAGGGGCAAGAAGAAAGGAAAAAATAATAAGAAGAAACAGGAGAATTCAACCTAAAAATCATCTGAGAACTCTATTGGGCCAAAGAAACCTCCTTGTTTTCCATGTTTGATATGTGATGAGGAGCATTATACGAGAGATTGTCCACTTTGATTTGATATTTCAATACTTTTGAAGGCTTCGAATACCTCAGCGGTGTTGACTGATCTGTTTCCAAACCCAAAAACTAATCTGGTTGCTATCGATCATGCTTCCACATCCCAAGTGCTTATGCTATCCATCTCAAACAAGCAAAATGATGCTTTGATATCAACAAGGAATAAAGATTATGGGAATCCATCGTCATCAAACAACCAAGCTACAGATCAACCTAGTGGTTTGACAATGACTTCGCCAGAAGTTGTTCCACCCATTATTCCTGAATTAACTATAAAGCTGCCAAAGGGAGTCGTACATAAATCGACATTTAATCCTCGTGCTCAAGCTACTCAGAATTATAATATAGTGGAGGATCTGGCTCAATCACCATCTGCTATGTCGACACTTGAGGTATTGCAAAATTGTCCCTCCCAAAAGCAGGCTTTGTTATCAGCAATAGGTGGGATTGATCCAACGGATTCCAATCTTGTGGCCTTTAATCATAAAGGATATACACCTCAGTTACCAGCCCAACTCGCTTTCCTTATACAGGTAAAGCCCTCAATAAAAATGTTCATCGAACCATCATTGATGAGGGGGAATCTACCTATATTATGTCAATGAGTTGCTGGAAAACTCTTGGTTCACCACCCTTGTCACGATCATCAACAACATTAAAAGCGTTCGATGGAAGAACATACACTCCATATGGGATTTTAAGTAACTTGCAAGTTGAACTGGGGGGCAAGATAGTAGAGATTGAAGTTGAGGTCATTGATGGAAACCTTGATTACAATATCTTACTGGGAAGGCCCTGGATTTATGCTATGGCTGTCGTTGTGTCTACATATTTTAGAAAGATTGCATTTCCCTTCCAAGGTGGAATCACAATCGTTGACCAACTAGCCTTTTTTCCTAACAGTTCACAAGCTATTGGAAGCATTCCATTGATCCATGGAAGTTCTCAATCACTTCAAAATGTTGGAGTAGGTCTCCTAAAAGATCCTTCCTTAATGGGAACTTTTTCCCTCCCGCCTCCATCTAGTTTCGCGGAAGTGGCCACAGTGGAAACCTGTCAAATGATCTCTTCTACATCATCTGAGTTTATGAAGAGTCCCGAACATTCTGATAGTGAGGATCATCGCGAGGCATTGCCACCAATCCCCATCAAATCTTTGTAGCAATCAATTTTCTGGGTTTGGACGACAAACCCGAATCAACACTTGATGAGTGTTTGGGTAGATAGGCCTTTAGAATATGGTACCTCTTCCGATCCTTGGTCTCGTATAAGTTCTATAGATGAAGGAATCATCCAATCAATGATGATAGGAGAGATGCCATTGGAATATTACCACCATTGTTCTCACCTTCAAGATGACAAAGAATATTATTCAAACGATCTCAATTATCCTTCAATTTTCGATTTCTTATTAAATTCTGTAAATACAGTAGATTCTGAGCAAAATCTATCCAACATTGAAGAAAATATCACCATTAATATTTCGACCAAACCTAATATTGTAGAGAATATTCACGTTGGCAAATCTTGTTCCCCATCAGAACTAGAAATTTATTGCACTCTCTTTCGCGAATTCTGAGATGTCTTTGCATGGTCATATGAAGAAATGCCAGGCATTGACTTGAGAATTGTTGAACATGAAATCAAGATGTATCTAGATGTCAAACTAGTACGACAATGGCTTCGACCTGTCCATCTGAAGAAAGCCGCTGCCATTAAAGCAGAGGTTGAAAAACTTTTTCTTGTTGGCTTCATTTACCCTGTTCCTCTCACTAAATGGGTATCGAATATTGTTCCCGTGATGACAAAACAAGGAACGATTAGAGTGTGCATCAATTATAGGGATGTAAATCAAGCATGTCTGAAGGACAACTATCCTACACCCTTTATCGACCAGATTATTGATGAATGTGCTAGATGAAAAATCTTTTCATTCATGGATGGATTTTCTGGATAAAATCAAATTAATATCTACCCACAAGACCAGTCAAAAACTGCATTTATATGTCCGTGGGGCACATTTTCATATCATAAATTACCTTTCAGTTTGAAGAACATAGGGGAAACTTTTCAGAGGGAAATTAATTATGCCTTCCATGACACCAAACACATAGTTCAACCATATCTCGACAATCTGCCAGCTCATTCGCAAAAACGGACTGATCATCTGTAACATTTGAGAACCATATTTCTATGTTGCCGCCACTACAAGATACGACTCAATCCACACAAGTGTGTGTTTTGTGTTAGCTCTGGTCAATTGCTTGGTTTTGTAGTTTTTAAGGATGGAATTCAACTCAACCCATTTAAGGTTCAGGCAATTCTTGACATGCCTCCACCTTCAAATCTGCTTCAGATTCAGAGACTCCAAGGGAAAGCTAACTCTCTGAGGAGGTTCATTCCACATTATGCTGAGCTCGCTAAAGGTTATACACGTCTTTTGAAAAAGGGGTACCCTTCCGATGGGATCAGGTTACGCAAGCTTCCTTTGATGCTTTAAAAGATTCCCTGATAAAAACATCATCAATGTATGCTCCTGATTATCAGAAAGATTTCAACCTGTATCTTACCGCTGCAGATACAACCATCGTTGTGGTTTTAGTGCAAGAAAATAATGGAATTGAACATCATATATATTATTTAATTCACAATCTTAATGATACAAAAAGCAAGTACTCTTATGTTGAAAAGTTGGCTTTAGCAGCCATTCAAGCAGTATAGAGATTTCGACACTATGTTCTCTTTTGCAAAACTACCATTGTGTCAGATTGCAACCCTATGACCTACATTCTGTCGCGTCAATTACTAGGGGGAAAATATTCCAAATGGATAGCCATTTTGCAGGAGTTTGATATGGAATTCACCAAATCCAAATCAAAGAAGTCTCTCATCTTTGCAGAGTTACTTTGTGACCTTCCCTCGTCATCCAACGATTTAACATCCCAAACATCAATCGTGGATGAGACTCTATTTCTGATATCGTCAAGCGATCCATGGTACGGGGATATACTAGTCTATCTCCAGACCCAAAATTTTAGGCCTAACACCTCTTGCTTTGAACAGCGGTGTACTAGATACCAAGCCAAAAACTATCTAATCGTTGGTGATACACTTTACTGTCGTGGTATCGATACAGTTCTACGAAGGTGCCTCACTCATGAGGAGGCCGAAAAAGTTTTGAATGATTTTCATTCAAGCGCTTGTGTGGGGCATCTATCTATTTATGCTACTGCACAAAAGATCTTATGAGCTAGTTACTTCTAGCCCACCATAGTCAGAAGTTGCCATGCTTGTTAGATTTTTGATCGCAAAACTATATTACCACCTGCACCACTGCATCCTGTCATTGTTGTTGGGCCATTCGATAAATGGGGCATTGATTTCATGACATGTAACCCCACCTCGACCGGGGGGCATGGGTATATTATAGTCGCTGTCGGCTATTTTACAAAGTGGACCGAGGTGATGCCTACATTAAACAACAACAACAAAATGACTACTCTTTTCTTTTTTATTCATGTAGTTTCTAGATCTGGTGTACCACAGGCTATAGTCACAAATCATGGGTTGCATTTTCACAATCACATGATGACCGAATTGACTGCCAAATTAGGATTGTCCCATGATATTCCTACTCCATATTATCCACAAGCTAATGGACAAGTTGAGGCAATCAATAAAGTCCTTAAGTGCATGCTGTAGAGAATGATTGGAGTCCACAAACGGAATTGGCATTTAATCCTGTACTCAGCTCTATGGGCATATAGGACTTCGGTGAGAAATGCGACCAGATTTACACCCTTTTAGTTGGTGTATGGTCTGGAAGTAGTCTTACCAATTCAGTGAGAAATCTCATCCCTTAAGCTTGCAATTGATCTGCTCCCTGAAACTTCTGAAGAAGAGGCTCGTTTCTTGGAACTAATCCATCTGGATGAAACCCATTGTGATGTCGCATTGGCTAATGAAACACATAAGAAACGCATCAAGGTGTAATATGACAAAAATGTCAAGCCTCGTCTCTTCTCAAAAGGTGACCTAGTCTTGCTTTACGATCATGACTCTGACAAATTAGGAGCAGGTAAATTCGAACCATTATGGATGGGCCCCTACATTTTTAAATGAGTATTGACAAAAGGAGCCTATGAGCTAGTCGATTATGATGGGATTCCACTATTGCAGCCCTGAAACGGGTTGTATCTTAAACGTTACTATGCTTGATTGAGTGTAGTAAACTCATTGTACATATGCTTTTATTGCATTTTGGAGTGTTTTCTTTTAGAGTTGTCATTTTGGTTAGGTAATCCACTTCACATTTGTTGCAGATTTTAGATTTTTTGGAACCGTTTCTTGAGTATGCCGATGGAGCTAGTCGTAGTACGTAGAACCTATCTTCTGTGGCCTGGGCCATTTTTGCTCCAAGCGGTGAGTTAGTAAGTTTCAGGGGGATATGTATTGGTCAATCGACGAACAACATCATTGAGTATAGTACGTTGATTGAACTTTTATCTGATGCCATTTCACATGGTATATCCCAACTCATTGTCAGGCTAGATTCACAACTCGTATTTCTACAGATTTCTGGTGTTTATTCTGTTCGGAACCCAGCTATTTATCGCATGTTCCTAAGAGTTAGGATTTTGGAAAGACATTTTGATTCCATTCAATATCAACACATTTCCAGAAACTTAAACACATTTACTAATTCATTAGCAAACTATGTTTTAATTAGACATTTGCAACATTTGTAAAGAAAGCATTTTACATCAACATTTGCATCAAGATTGCATCACTTAGCCAAAATAAAACTCCAAAAATCAAAAGTAGATAGCTGTTTATAGTTTTTACAAAATGTTTTGTGTCCAAGACAAAATCGGTCATCTGACCAGGAAACTCAAAATGAATGCAAAAAAACATCCTAGAATAGTGATGCTGGTGATAACATGTCACCGCTTGTGCTATCATGCACAGGAGCCTAGTCCAACAACTCGGTACGGTAGTAGTATGGCGTTGTAACCTCAAAGGTAACTCATCGGTCCTGACATCCTGAATACCGAGAGTGAGGCCCTCGATCTAATCCTGCAACACTGCCAGGGTATTCGATATGTCTAGATCCTTAAGGACGTCCCTCCCTACAGCCTCTCCTGTTGGAGCGTCATCTACCGCCTGTGGGCGTGCCACTGGTCGCACTGGTCCAATATCTGCACACACATATAAGATTGATTAGTCTTGGTAACATAAAAAACACAAAAACAATATAAAACTGAAAAACAAAGATGTGGTCAAATCATTTTACCTATAGCACTCCACTTCTCACCAACTGGTAACGCCAAACCCAGTTCGCCACGGAAATCCATCCCGACATATGGATACTCTACAAATACCATCTCCTGGTGGTTGAACCACTCGAAAAAGGCATTAGAGAAGGAGATCTATGACTAACCGGAATGCATGGCCATAAGATCCACCCATCTCTGCATCCGTGGTTCCCTCGGTGCTGGCAATCCCAGTGAAATGTTTTGAGGCTGCATCAGTGGAATCGTCTCCAAAGAAAAAGCAGTCAATATGGATCCATAGCCAAAATTCTTGGTTCTTCCATTCTTTACTTTGGACAGTTGTTAGTTTATGACAGGAAGTATTGCCTCACACCAATTGAACACCTTCGGTTCTAGACATTCTAGGGCATACTGCATGTAAGATCTATTTGCCAAATGTAAGGCCGCACTGCTAGCCAATCTAGCAAAGGTAAATAAAATGGTCCTCAAAGGTCAATAAATGATGTCCTTGATGTTAATATTACATATCTATTGGGCTGAGATCCATCCTTGCAGAACTGACAAATGTAATCTTTCACAGATTCACCCCCACGAGCAAATCCTGATAGTGAAAGAGGAGCACCACGCCTCGACAACCCCGTCAGACAGTAAATGTCCTCAACCATGAGAGGAATGGATTTACCTCTAATCTGTAATACCTGGTCAGTGGGATCCCAAGCTTCGAGAAAATACTGCAACAGACTGATGTATTGTCTCATGCTGGATATGCGGAAGAACTTCAGCAAACCACAGTTTCTTAATGCATCCACTATGCCCTGGTCATGTAAAGCAATCATATCCTCCTCTTCATGTTCCTATTCATGCCATGTGACAACCATCTTGATCCAACAAATATCTAAAATGCAGACAAAAGATGAGTTAGGATCCAAATTTGAGCAAAAACAGGGAAAACTTTGATGGAAAAACACTATGTGAAGTTGCCTTTCTATGCCCATCGCACTCTACCTTTGGGCAAGGTTAGATGCATATTGAATGGCTAGTGTATAGCTCAGTATGCGTCGCACCTTTCGATATAAGATAGGTGCGATGATTGGGGAACGAAATCTTGAAACCCTAGGGGCCTAGAACAGTGGAAAAACTAGCTCAGAACCAAGAAAATATGGAATGAAAATGAAGAGCTTAGGGATAGCTCCTACCTGGTCTTGACAGCACGAAAAATAGTCCACAGGATCTCCCGAAATTGAATGGTGAAATTTGAGGGGGAAAACCGCTCCAGAGCTCCAAAATCCCAAATTTGAAATGAAATGATGAAAGTGAAAGGTAAAACTACTTTTTATATTTACTATTCACGTACTTCAAGTAAAATGTTAGTTTTAGTTCATTTTTTGTCCATATATATGTATTTCTAATCAATTTGATGGAATGATTGAGCAGGTTGAACGACTGACGAAAGAAGCTGATGTGTTAAATAGTGAATTGAACATCTTTGACCACCACTTCAAGCATGATTTTGTCATTTCGAGCTTGTGTAAAAATGAAACTGACTCCAAGCATAGTTTTTCATTTCGAGCTTGTGTAAAAATGAAACCGAATCCAAGCATAGTTCCCCCATGGTTCAAGCTTGTCAAAAAATGAACCCATTTACAAGTAATTAACCTTTGTGATTGCCATTCTATCAACCTTTTGAGCCTTGGTTGTGTACATCCCATCACCACCATTCCTTTGGCCGATCATACGCTTCCACTTGGTTGTTTTACCCTTTTTGAGGAAAAATTATGATGAGTAGTCTTATTAGCCAACCTCTTCACAGAATTCACCATGTTTTGAGAAGTTCCAAATTCACCGGAACCAGTTTCTACCCTAGACACCACTCGTTCCTCAAAACCGAGTCTCCTTTAAACCCTTTTCAGAATCGCTAAATATGAAAATATTGTCGAGTGCTTTGCCTTTTTAGCTCATTAAAGTGATTGGAAATGTCATCCCTCCTATATGATTTTATACTTTTTCGGACGCGAGGGATTATCCTATGAAAGAGTCGAGTGCTTGTATTTTTCAACTCGTTAAAGTGATCGGAAAAGTCATCCCTTTTGTATTATTTTATCCTTTTTCGAAATTGAGGGATTATTTTATGAAAAATAAGTCATGGAGTTTTCTTTTCGTCCCTTTTCAAACTCTTTAAACATGAAAAGGACCAAGTTATCCTTGTCGTTAAACTCGTTAAAACAATAGCAACAAACTTGTCCATTCTAGGCGAGACCGAGTTTCACTGTCGCTAGACTCATTAAAACATAGTGACAGGTTTACCCGAAGGGAAAATTATAGAACAAGCACATGTTATCCTCCTCAAGCTTGGAAAAAATAAAGAGGTACTGGTCAGCAATGACTGGGGAAAAGGGGAAAAAACTTGAAGAATTTATGGTAGCAGGTCGATCTTGAACATGACACTTTCACTTCATCACCATCATTGAGTTGGGTTGGGTTATTCCGTTCACCGGTCATCTCACCATTGGTCTTTCATACCATCATATTTTGGGGTTAACGCTACCAATTCATCTCAGTGTCATTGACATGTTCAAGAGAATTCATTCAGTTGAGAAACCACAATCCAGTTAATGCCTCATCCACTACAATACCTGCAGCCTTCATTTTTTCATGACCGCCATACCTGAACCTTGTGTCGTCAGTTCATTTTCACCCCTCGAAATCATTTTCTTCATTTCATGTCGTAGATGTGGGATACATTAAGGCACTCCTACAATGAGTCACTTTTTGTTGACATTAGTTAATTATCCAAGAAGTTGACTTAGAAACACCCCTTTCAGTGCTTTGAATCTTGCATACATCAACGGAAAGTTTCTCACTTCTTGCGACAGGTTGACATCAATGGCCTTCGACCAAAAGATTTTGCGTGGTGTTCGACATCGAATCATATATTCACACCACATGAATTGTACTGTAGTACCTTGAGGGTCATTATCATTATCAGTGATTCCTCTCACGTCTATTAACAACTCACATTATTGGCTGGTAATCAGGCGATGTCTTTCCATGTTCGACTTCAGAACATCTCTTCACATGGATTGACTTGTACATCGGATGAAGATTGAACGAGTTTGAAGACCCCAGATCTAGTTTCATCCATTCAGGCTATGATATATTCAAGGATATAAAAACATCAAATGTACAAAGGAGCTGCACAGATGGTCATCTGAACCATGGATGATGACTCTACATCTGAAGAATCACTAGTCTGCATCTACAGACGACTATCTAATCTATGTACATGAAATGAATTTATAAAGTTGAGCATGGGAATGCCTCCCTCAGCTAGATCACGAAAATTATATTATGATGATGTATTGTATTGTAACTTATGCAGGTCACCTTCCAGTTCGAAACTTCAGATCCTTATGATAAAGCATTTCACCTAACATCAATATTTATGACTTTATGCTTTAGGGGGCAACTGTTATAGACATATTTGGGCACATCAACCCAAAACTTATATGTTGATAAACTAGGGCTCATCAAACCCTAAAATAGTTGTTTCATCCCCTAAAAGAACATAGTCATCTGATTACATCATTCCCCAAACGTTCCACCTGAGAAACCAACCAGAAATGGCCTAAAATGAACCATACTGACTGCTCCACTGGCAAAGTGCGATGCATATTGAGTGGTACATTGCCAGGGTGCGAAGCATATTGATTAGGCCTTCTATAGGGTGTGGTGGGCAAGGATGGACAAATGTTCGAGACAGTTTGCTAGGTGGTTGATCATGGAATCTTCTAGAAATTTATCCTATGCCACTTGCCTCTCTGAATTCGCCCAGGGATGAGTAAGAGATCCAAGAAATCTCCAAGTGGAACCAATTATAACAAGTGGAATGACACTAATCAAACCCCATGGATGACTCACACCCTTGCACATATCTATAAATGGATCCCTCATCTAAGAGATCTAGAGGCTAGAATATTGTGAATTGAAAGGAAGTGCTAATAGTTTGTAATTGAGGAAAAATGTTATGAAACCAGCTCAAGAAAAGATAGAAAAGATAGATCAACGCCTTATAATTCACCCTCTTCGAGGGGGCAACCTCCTTTACATTACATAAAATGAACAATTCTTGGATGATACAAATGACAAAACCTCCTTTCTATATATAGGAGTCTAGGGAGTCACAATATAATCCAGCCGACCTAACAATAATAATATAAAGCCACAAAAATAACAATAGAGGGATTCTATGGGGCACAGAAATAACAATATGGGGGTAATAGGGGCACAACAATATAAATAAGGGGTATAACTACAATAGTAATGGGGTAATCACTAGTATTATAGGGACCCAACATGCCCCTCTCCTTCAAAAAAGTGTTGTCCTCAACGCTTGAGTAGTTCTGGATACTTCTGCATAAAATTCTCATCCTCCCATGTGGAATCTTCAGCGGATAAGTTCTTCCACTTGATAAGATACTCTGAAATTGATCGATTTCGTAGCTGTCGAGTTCTTGTTTCTGTGACTGCTTCCGGTTCCAATATAATTTTTCCTTCCTCGTCAAGTTCTGGCAATATTGTTTGAATTGGGAGCTTGTCACCTATAACCTTCTTTAAACATGAAACATGGAAAACTGGGTGCAATCGAGAAGCTGCAGGAAGCTCCAATTTGTATGCCATAGTACCAATCTTTTGCAACACCTTGTACGGACCATAATACTTTGGTGATAATTTATTATCCTTCTTAGCTTGCTTTAGGGACATTTGCTTATATGGTTGTAGCCAGGAATACCCAATCACCTACATCAAAACTTCTTTCACTGCGATGTTGATCTGCCTGTTGTTTCATTCTATTTTGTGCCAACACGAGGTTATCCTTTAAGAGTTGGAGGACTTGTTGTTGATGTTCGATGTGATGTTCCACTGCCTGAACCTTAGAATTTTCTCTTAAATATGATGTGATGGATGGTGGTTGATACCCATAAAGTGCCATAAATGGGGTCATTTTTGTTGCTGTATGGAAGGAAGTGTTATACCACCATTCAGCCAGAGGCAACCATTTGACCCATTGTGTCTGTTTATCAGATACAAAGCAACGAAGATATCCTTCCAAACATTTGTTTACTATCTCAGTTTGCCCATCAGATTGAGGATGATAAGATGAGCTATGAGCTAACTGAGTACCAAGACAAGAAAATAATTCTGTCCAAAAATTTCCAGTGAAAATGGGATCTCTGTCACTTACAATAATCTTTGGGTTTCCATGTAGCTTTTGAACTGTTTCCATAAATGCAGTAGAAACTGTACTGGCTTTAAATGGATGTGATAATGCACAAAAGTGTGCATACTTGGTAAGTCTGTCAACTACCACCATGATGACACTCTTTCCCTCAGACTTGGGTAAACCTGTGATAAAATCCATTGAAACCTCCTCCCAACGTTGGCTTGGAATGGATAAAGGTTGTAATAGACCCGGTGTCTTAATTGTTTCAACTTTATTTTGTTGGCAAACCAAACATTCCGCCACAAACTTTTGAATATCTGATTTAAGGCCATCCCAAAAAAATTCCTTCTTAACCCTGTGGTAAGTTTTTAAAAATCCTGAGTGCCCTCCTAAGGGAGAAGTGTGCAATTCCATAAGAATCTTTTGTTTTAGCTGGGAATTCTTACAGAGGTATAAGCGATCTTTGTACCATAACGAATCATTTTTCCAGCTAAATGTATCAGAAGTACTGGAATCTTGTTGTAGCTTTCGAATAAGTGCCCACACTTCTTCGTCATTCTTCCATTCCTCCCTTGCTTCGTTTATCCAATCTGGTTGGATAATAGAAATGGCACACAACAATGCTTCCACATCCTCATCCTTTCTTGAGAGTGCATCTGCCACCACATTTTGCTTCCCTTTTTTGTAGATGATTTCAAAGTCATAACCCAACATCTTTGTGACCCACTTTTGTTGCTCTTCAGAGGATAATCTTTGTTCTAAAAAGTATTTAAGGCTATCATGATCCGTTTTTACCTTGAAGTGTCTTCCCATTAGGTAGGGTCGCCATTTCTTAAGTGCATGGAGTATTGCCAACATTTCCTTCTCATAAATAGCTTTGCTTAAAAACTTTCCCTTGATTGGACGACTTTCAAAAGCAATGGGTCTTTCATCTTGCATTAGAACAGCACCAATTCCATTTCCTGAAGCATCACATTCCACAATAAAGGTTTTTGTGAAGTCCGGTGTAGCTAAGACCGGTGCTTGGCACATTGCCTCTTTAAGATGTTCAAAGGCCTTTGTTGCTTCCGGAGTCCATGAAAATGAATCTTTCTTCAATAATGTTGTTAGAGGTGCTGCTATTCTCCCATAATTCTTAACAAACTTGCGATAATACCCTGTCAACCCAAGAAATCCTCGCAGATGCTTTATGGATGTGGGGATTTTCCATTCCTTAATGGCTTTAATTTTGCTAGGGTCTACCTTAACTCCTTCATGAGATACAATATGACCCAAATATTCCACCTCCTGGACTCCAAAGAAACATTTGGATCTTTTTGCATATAATTGTTTCTCCTCCAATAGTTGTAGCACCCTGTCAACATGTTCAACATGATCCTTCCAAGACTTGCTGTAGATTAGTATATCATCAAAAAATACTAACACAAATTTTCTAAGGAATGGTTTGAAAATTGAATTCATCAAACCTTGAAATGTTGAAGGTGCATTGGTAAGGCCAAAAGGCATGACCAAAAATTCATAATGACCCTCATGAGTTCTAAATGCCGTTTTTAGAATGTCTTCAATCTTCATTCTGATTTGATGATATCCCGAACGAAGATCCAACTTGGTGAAGTAAATTGATCCATGCAATTCATCCAGTAATTCATCAATGACAGGAATGGGAAACTTATCTTTAATAGTGAGCTTGTTGAGCTCCCTATAATCCGGACACATGCGCCATGATCCATCCTTCTTGTGCACCAATACTACTGGAGCTGAGAAAGAACTTTGACTCGGTTGAATTATACCAGCCTCTAGCATTTCTGCAACCATACGTTCAATTTCACTTTTTTGGACATAGGGATATCTGTACGGCCTGATGTTTGGAGGAACACTTCCTGGAATCAGATGAATAGCATGATCATGATCACGCATAGGTGGGAGACCTTTGGGAGTCTCAAATACCTTGGAATGATTGTCCAGGACTTTTTGGAGATCTGGAGAAATAGATGATTCCAATGTGGAAACATCTAGCGAACATAATTGTGCAATTACACCTCTTTGCTCCTTTTTTAGAAGCTTTGTCATACCATTAGAGCTGATTATCTTTCCTGGTTTCCCTGCAATACCCCTTAATTCAACTTCCTTTCCTTCCGTAGAAAATTTGATGAAAAGTTCTTGAAAATTAAAAGCTATTGTACCCAAGGATTGTAGCCATTGGACTCCTAGTACAACATCAGCACCTCCCATTGGAATGGAAAGCATTGGGCTAGTCAATACATATTCTCCCATGGATAGCTTGATATTATGGCACTTTCCAGAGCAATTTATTGTTCCTCCATTTGCAATCATCACTTGACACTCTGGTGCTGGATATAGGAAGCAATTCAATTCTTTTGCTACCCTACAATGAATAAAATTGTGGGTGCTTCCTGAATCAATCAACACTATTACCTTTTTCTTCTTGATTTGTCCTTCTATCTTGATGGTTTGAGGAGTGGTAATTCCCGCCAATGCATTACAAGATATGGTCGGATTTATTTGTTCTTCATCTAGGCTTTGTTCCTGAAGTATATCTTCTTCTTTTGACCTTTCTTGCTCCTTTTCTTCTTCCTCTTCACAATCTATGTAGAATAATTTCTTCTCAGCACACTTATGACCTTTAGTGTATTTGCTATCACAACTGTAACAAAGCCCTTTTGCTCTTTTTTCTTCCAATTGTTGTGGTGTCAACCTTATAGGTTGTGGAAGACTAGGGGCAACAACACTTCCGTCTTTATAGTTGTGAGTGGTATGCTTCCTGGTTGCCATAATTTTGCTTTCCATTTTTCTTGCTAACCTGAATGCCTTCTCTAATGAATCAGGTTCCCAAAGGCGAACATCATGTTGGATATTATCCTTTAAAGACCCTATGAACACATCAATCCTATGCTCCTCTGGAATATCTTTTACCCTTATGTTCAATTTTTGGAACTCCTCAATGTGCTCCATTATTGAACCCTTTTGTTTGAGACTTATCAATTGGCTAAAAAAAGTGTTGCTTTTTGTATCTTCATAATGTGCTATCAATTCTTCCGTAAAAATTGCCCAAGTGATAAATTGTTTACGAGAACAAAGCCATTGATACCATACAAACTGATTTGGTTCCAAATATACAGTTGCCATACGTACCTTTTGTTCGTTTTGCACATTATTGAGATCGAAGAATTGCTCCATCTGTAATATCCATGTGGCGGGATCCTTGCCATCAAACTTCCTCATATCGATTTTTGGAATATGGTGATTCTTCGATCCAACATTAGCATCTATGGAATCATGATTAACATTTCTTTTTTTCTCATCATGAGTTTCCTTTACTACCTTTTCACCATTAGTGACCCTTTCTTGTAGCAACTTCTTCAATTCTTCCATGTCTGTCTTCATATCTATCTTCAAATTTGCCATGTCTCTCTTCAAATCTGTGTTCGAATCATCCATCTTAGCTTCCATTCCCTTTATCTTAGATTCCACACCATTTATCTTAGATTCCACGCCATTTATCTTAGATTCCACGCCACTTATCTTAGCTTCTGTTAGCTTTTGTGAGCGTGACATTTGTTGCACTTGTTCTTGTAATTTTGATATATCATGTAGCATTTCTTCCTCTTCTTCATGAGTCATGCTAGAGCTTTCAGGTTCCTTACTAGGTGTTTGCATTTTCTTTCCTCGGGGCATCATTTACCGATAATAATGCTTTACTATGCCCTTTGAATTCCGTTAAACCAAGCTTACAAAAAAAAAAAAAAAAACTACACACCTTTTTTCACTTTATAGAAGCCTGATATTGAATCTGATGTATCTCTGTAATTTCGGATCATCCAATTCTGAAATTGGTACCTGTAGTAGCCTTCTGTGTCCTCTTTCCAATGCCACAATTCTGAGCCAAATTGGATTCTCCAAGGAAAAGTTATGTGAAATCTCCCACAGTGACTTGTTTTTAGACTGGTTCAGTAGAGCGAAATTGTACGACGTGCCACAAGTCACTGTTTCAACCTTTGAATCTGAAACACACACACAAGAAACTAAAGTCCGTCCTATTTCTGTACCTTCTTACGAAATTTCAATCCGATCTCCAGAGAGAAAGTTATGACGATTTTCCCCAGGTCACCTGTTTTGAATGTAATTTAGGAGTCTGCAAAAAGACCAACTTCCTCAGATCATATCTCCGCAAATATCACGCGAAAAGCTCTGAAATTCGGACCCAAGGTTCAGCACGATTTCTTCTCAAATGGGTTTTTTTTGTGACTTTTGAAACGTCATAGAAGAAAAGTTATAGCGAAAATGCCACGATGACCTGTTTGGAGCAGCGAAACCCTAGAATCCAAAGCTCTGATACCAAATGTTATGAAACCAGCTCAAGAAAAGATAGAAAAGATAGATCAACGCCTTATAATTCAGCCTCTTCGAGGGGGAAACCTCCTTTACATTACATAAATGAACAATTCTTGGATGATACAAATGACAAAACCTCCTTTCTGTATATAAGAGTCTAGGGAGTCACAATATAATCCAGCCGACCTAACAATAATAATATAAAGCCACAAAAATAGCAATAGAGGGATTCTATGGGGCACAGAAATAACAAAATGGGGGTAATAGGGGCACAACAATATAAATAAGGGGTATAACTACAATAGTAATGGGGTAATCACTAGTACTATAGGGACCCAACAAAAAAGCATTGTATTGTTGGTTTAATCTTGCTATTTCATGAGGTGAAGAGGGATTGAAGCTGGGAGGATGATGCTAGAGCAGACAACTGGGTTGTAATTCTCCCTTCTATTAATAAAGTTCTTCAACTTTTCTTCCATATGATTGTGCAATTGTGAATGTTATCATTTGTGAATGCTATCATTTGTTCATTATATATCTGATTCTGTAATGTTTATGTAGTAATAGATCATGATGCTTTGGCGATTCTTTGTTGCTGTACTTGTGCAGGTACTCTCCAATCGGGTTAAGTACGGGGAGGAGTTGCAAGCTCTATCAAGGGGGAGAGAAATCAAGCAAGGGATTAAGCGAAATTTCCAGGTTGGTTCCATTGTCTTTCTCTTATCTATTACACATAGAAGAAATCATTGAATTGCTTTAAACTGTTGTTTCTAGGGTAGCTGCCAAACCTAGACAGCGAGTCATTCGATAAGACACTAGTTTTCCCATAAGCATATAGTAGATATATCTCTTGCTTTGATTGGTTTCTATCCTCTGTTTATGATTACAGGTACTTGACGAGCGGATTAAGATTGAGAACAAGTGATGGGAGCCATAAAGGAGAAAAAGGGAAAGCAAAAGATAACAAGTAGGTCCCTTGTCTTATTTATCTTCTATAGAAAAAGGTTTAGCGCTTTAATTCTGTTGTTCTAGGTACAGCTACCCACCTAGGGAAATTGTATTTATCTATAGATGCAAAATTCCACATAACAAATTGGCGACTCCACTGGGGAACGATCATCATTCCAAGTAGTTTATCTTCATCCTAGTATACCCTAGTAGACTTTATTTTCTTGAATTGATCTTGTTTCAACCTTTTGAAGTGTTTTTTGGTAAAAGTTGTGCTTGAAAGCTACTAGGATGGCCACTCTGGCACCAGTGCAGGTTTGATCAAGAGACAGAGCGCTACAGAGTACCCTTGGCTTGAGGACAGTGCTTTGAAGTACACTGTCTCCATTCAAGGCTGCACTGATCCTCCTTAGGTTAAAAATCCCTCCTTTGACTTGATTTTTCCCAAATTTCCTTCTGTCTTTGCTTACTGAAAGATCAATGATGCTTGTGTCTCTAAAATACATTTGTGTTTCCTTTGCTAGCCCTACTTTGGCCTTGATTCTTTAGTGTTTCTTAAATGATTTCTTTATCACTATCAATTCATTTTTAAAGTTAGTCTATAGTCAATTAACATTTGTTCAAAAGAAAGTGTCATAAAAGTCTTCATTTCTTTCGAAAAAGAACTGTCGTAAAGTCTTTGTTCTTGCAAAAAGATTGATTGATTTTATGTGCATTAGTTTCCTTTTGTTCATTTCAAACATTAAGGGAATTGAAAAGAAAAACTTACATTGTGCATTGAAAAAGTTTGAGTGTGCTCATAGGAATAGTTTAGGGAAATTTCATTAAATGTGCTCTTTGCTCTTTGATTAAAAGAATATGATTGCTCTATCCCTACTAGCTAAGGTTTTCATTGTTGAAATTGAATGAAAAGGATGCTTATCATATTAGTTTCATTCTAGGAATTTCAAATACATCACATGGTGAACCTTGAAAGGCAAATTCTTAGTCAAGATCAACTTAAAATTAACCTCAATTAAACTAATGGAGCATTGTCACCTAACGCAAAACATTTAAAGGTTCTAGGCTAGAGACGTGTTCCAATGTCGTAAAACATAACAGTTTCGCTAACTTGTTTGTGATACATTTTGAGTGTGATACCTCATTCCACGTACGTGAGTATATCGTAGCTCGTCCATCTACCTTCGAGTATATAGGGCAGTTTTATAGTACGTAAAGTATAAAGGAATGCTCTCACTATGCAGTTTCGCATTAGACAACACTAATACGGATTGGGCCTCCATGTATTTTTGGGTATATATGGGAGGACAAAACTAGGTTGCTATCCATCCTTAGGTAACCAAGTCAATCGCCTTGTACATTGTGATACACCGAACACAACATTCAGGGAGATTTCCTGCCCGTACTTCTCGGTTCACCGGGAGGTATTCTGCAGTTCACAATTGCTCGGTAAACCTTTTTCCTAGCTTACCCCTTTTTGCTTATTTCTTTTTTGGAATAAAATCAATCAGAATTCATGGAGGAACATCAACCTTTACCCCGTAGTTTGCAGAGAGCAGCGAGTAAACCGCCTTTACCGCCTGAAGCTACACCTATCTGGTCAAAGCGATCTCGTTTGACTAAATCCAATGCTTCACAAACTTCTGGTTCTTCATCTGAATTACCAGAAACACCTATACCAGTAAGTACTATGACCCTAGTTACTCCTATAGTTATTCGTACATATGTTATTGAAGTGGAATCTCCACAATTACCTGAGGAAACTAGAACTGAAGCTGGTGAAACGGTAACCCAATTTGTTCAACAAGAAGTTGATTCCCAACCCAAAGTTGTTCAACAAGAAATTACTTCTAAACATGAATCTGTTCAACCAGAAGTTGATCTTGAACCTATCACTGTTCAATCAGAAGTTACTTTTGAACCAGAAGTTGTTCAAGAGACCCAACCTGAACTTGTTCTTTTACTAGAAAATTTGGATCTTGAGGTTGAATAATCAGAAGTTGTTACCATACAAGAAGAAGATCAACTGGTACATCCTCAGACATCCGTAACTATTGAGACTTCCTCTTTATCTCAAGAAAAAATACTGGAAATCTATTATGGACCTGATAGTGAAATCCTTCCACCTGGTTTGATTTTGATAGAAGAGGAACCTGAGGTAGAAACACCTAGAACTCCATTCCATTTTGGAAATGGACTTTATCTATATCCTCATACTCCTCATTTTACTGCTCCTTTTGAACTTGATTACTTTTAGACACTCGTTGATTTGTTATGAAATTTATTTGGAAATTTGACTATGGCAGATTCAACATCCCAGACTGTACCATCTGTTACAGCTACTACAAAATATTCTGTCACAACCTCTTCGATGTTTACTACGACATCTGAGTCACACTTGTATGGTGTTGCTTTCATCCCATCGGGTTACCAATATTTATCTGGAACCCACTCAAGTGTTTCTTCTAGTCCTTGGTCTTCACCAATGTCCTCTATAGGAATTTTATTTGGTTCCTCATTAACGGATATCGAACAACTAGACCCATCAAGTAAATATCAAGCTGGTTCATCTGGTTACCATCCTATGTATGTGCGTTACACTGGACTACCCCCATACGAAGAACAATATGCACAATCTCCTTATCCTCCATTTTCTGGGGGGCAACCATATGTTGGTATGCCGTCATCTTTAGTTCAGCCTGGAATGACTGTCTGTCAGTGGCAGCGAACAATGCCTGTTCAGCCTAGGCTTGTGTATCCATCACAACCTATGCAATCTGTCTCATCCATACCTACAATGCCTATTGTTATAGCTTTACACAGTCACAAGCTCAGAATTGTGTATCTCAACCTGCGGAAGTTGGTCCTTCAACCTCAGACCCCCATGTTTTAGGTGTACAGATTCAAACTTCTTAGGTAGTTTTACAACAACCACTTATGCCTAGAGTCCAACAACCTCATGCTAGTTTACCTTTTACTGGAATGACTCAGACTTACACTAGTTTAGTGTATTCACAACCTAGTCAAGCTTACATTAGTGGGCAACAACTGTTCAATCAACAACCATTGTATCAACAACAATAACAGTTGCTTCAACAGCCTTGATAGCCCCAATATCAACAGCAGCAATTCCAACAATACCAACCTCATCCTGGACTTGGTCAACAAGCCTTTTCTGGGTTTGGTCAACAACAAGTTTACCCAAGTCCTAGTCAACAAGCCTATGTTGAGTTTGGACAACATCAAATGTATCCTAGTGCTCAACAACAACGCTACACTGGATTTACTCAACAAACTTACCCTTAACAAGGTTACCACCAACAAATGCCTATTTCCCAGGCAATCCCATCATACCCTGGATATGCTCAACCTGACCTCAATAGATAGTTGCCTTTTGTTGAACACTTCAGTTACCATATCTAAATTGGCTCACCAATGACCCAATTATTTATGTACCTTGGTGGTCGGTGATTCCTCATAAGTTACTTTTTGATATTTCGAAATTCAATGGAAACCCTAGAGAAGACCCGTCCAACCATGTCATGACTTTTCATTTATGGTGTTCACCAAACTCCTTGAATGATGATTCAGTTAGACTTTTTCCAGAGAATGCTTACTGGTCCAGCTGCCAAGTGGTACATTGAGTTACCACGAGCTTCTTTTGATAACTTTACAACCTTAGTACCATGTTTTTAACCCACTTATAGTTACCCATATGATATGAAACTGGAACGGAACTATTAGCCAAATTTAAACAGACTATTGCTACTCATATCTTTGATCATATTCATGAGTGGCATCATCGTCGTCAAATGGCTAAAACTTATGTTCCTGATTAGCTCTTAGCTGAGTGGT
Organism: Pinus tabuliformis; assembly: GCA_031772625.1. NCBI lineage: Eukaryota > Viridiplantae > Streptophyta > Pinopsida > Pinales > Pinaceae > Pinus > Pinus tabuliformis. Next base: position 1,934,870,486 of record CM062818.1, on the reverse strand, counting down.
TTATAAAATCCTTGTTGCCATCTATCACTGAGGATGTGGCAAAAGGTGGAGTTATCATTGAAGAGAAAGTAATTTCTCATAACCAATATTTGGACTTGATTTATACATAGTCTGGCACGCTCTATGACAAGATCCCGAATGAACCCCGACTAGATTTCATTGTTCCTCCACCACCATCGAGTAAGGACTCTCATGCCGATGATGGTGTGATTGGTTCTTCAAGCACACAAACGACAGTTAGACCATTTGATCAAACACTTGCCATTTCCAATCAAAGTTCAAATGCACCTGACAACACTCTTGCTTCCGAAATCAATGTCGTGTCATCCAACAAAGGAAAGAATGAAAAGCAACCAAGAAGCATGAAGAAGGGGAAAAACAAGAAGAAACAAAATAATCCCCCTCAAGAGAAATCATCTAATTCAACTTCTTCGGTTAGGAAACCTCGTTACCCATATTTAATCTATAATGATGAGCACTTTATGCGAGATTGTCCTCACCACTCTGAAGTCTCAAAGCTTCTTAAGACTTCTAATACATCCTCAGTGTTGACTAATCCTTTTCCGAACCTAGAGACACATACGGTTGCTACAGACCATGCTTCCACTTCCCAAGTACTTATGCTATCAACCTCTAAGCCTAAAAATGGTATTTTGGTGTCAACACGAAGTAAAGATTATGGAAATCAACCATCATCATCAAATAACCAAGCTGATCAACCTGATCCTTTGACTTCAACTTCATCTAATCCTATTCCACCACCTATTGCACCAGAGTTAACAATAAAACAACTTAAGGGAGTTGTACATAAATCAACATTTGACCCTAGAGCTCGAGCTGCACAAAACTATAACATAGTAAAATATTCGGCTCGGTCACCTTCTACTATTTCAACGCTTGAGGTGCTTCAGAATTGTCCATCCCAAAAGCAAGCTTTGTTGTCAGCAATTGGTGGAATTGATCCAATTTATTCCAATCTTGTGGTTTTCAACCATGCGGGTTATATGCCACAGTTACCAGCACAATTAACATTCCTGATTCAAGTAAATGCCTTGAATAAACTTATTCACCAAACCATTATTGACGAGGGGGAATCTACTTGTATTATGTCTATGAATTGCTGGAAAACACTTGGCTCACCACCTTTTTCATGCTCACCAACAACATTAAAAGCTTTTGACAGTCACACATATACGCCTTGTGGAATCTTAAGATACATGTAAATTGAACTAGGGGGAAAAACAGTAACTGTTGAAGTTGAGGTTGTTAATGGACCCCTTAACTACAACATTTTGCTAGGAAGATAGTGGGTTTATGCTATGGTTGTTGTAGTTTCAACATACTTTCGTACGATTCCATTCCCTCATCTAGGTGGATTCATAGTTATCGATCAACTTTCCTTCTTCACCTCTAGTTCACAGGCTACTCGAAGCATTTTTTTACTTAACAGATCCCCACTCTCTCTTCAAAACATTGGTGTAGGTCTCTTCAAGGATTATTCCCTAATGGGTACTTTTTCACTACCACCACCATCAAACATGGCGGAAGTGGAAAAAGTTGAGACTTGAAACATGATATCTTCCACTTCATCTGACTTAAGGAAAATTACCAATAGTTCAAAAGTTGATAGTAATAATGAAATCATGCTGCTAAGCCCTATTGAGCTTGCATAGCAATCAATATTTCTGGCTTGCGCGATGAACCCAAATCCATCTTCGCCAATTGTATGGGTAGATCATTCGTTAGAGTATGGTACTTCCTCTGATCCTTTTTCATGTATATTTTCTACTGATGAAGGAATCATCCAATCAATAATGACAGAAGAAGAACCATGGGAAGTTTATCATCATCGTTCCCATATTCCAGATCACATAGAAGATTTTTCAAATGAACTTAATCACCCTTTGGTTGTCAATTTCCTTTCGAATTTTGTTTTCATAGATATAGTAGATTCCGAGCGAAACTTGTCAAATATCGAAGAAACTGTTTCTATCAATATTTCGACCAAACATAAAGTTGTAGATGTTAGCCTTGCTATGCAAAAGGATCAAAAATGGATTCAAAATGCTCTCAAAGGCTGCAAATATACTTATAATCATGCCCAAGATCCATGTTTGCTGTTAAAATCCTCAAATTATGGGAAAAAGCTGCCCACCGATCAAAAAGGTTGTAAGAGAAAAGCCCTTTGGAGGGCAGAATTACACTATCAGGAGGTGAAAATACCCAAAAAACCACATAAAAATCAAAAGCACAGGCTTATGGATCTGCATCAATCTCAGCCGTCGGATCTGGTTGATCAACAGTCCAGATCGCATCGGCATATCGCAGGTCGGGGGAGGGCAGTGGCAGTGACATAATATATCGTCGATGGACGATCACCGATAGTATCGCAATGGAGGACTTACCAAAGGGGCTTTATTATGGTGCGATGAGCGATCGCCAATATTGCATCGGCATATCGCTATCGGCGTTTCCAATGGAGCAGGGCCTTTTGCATATATGAGCGATCGCCGATGGGCCAGACCCGACGGTGGTATTAAATCCCTTTTGATAAATGTGCGGGTTCGGAATGATATCGCTATCGGCAATGACAAGGGGGCGGGGCTTTAGACATATGCATACCTCCGACTCGATGAGCCAGACTCGATGACCACACAACACTCCATATCATATTTTTTCAAGTCCGCGCCCTTAGCGTTTTCAATGTATTTTGTGTATTTTCTTTGTATAAAGAAAATACAAAGGGAAGCCTGGGGCAAGCGCCAATTGCGATGGAGTTCGGACCCGATGGGTCGGACCCGATGGTTTATAAATCATTTTGCATAAAATTTCAAATCCGCGCTTGAGCCATTTTCAATGGTTTCGGGCGCGTTTTCTGTGTATTGTGAAATATGAAGAAATATAAAGGATGCCTAGCAAGCGCCGATTGCGATGGGTTTTCGGATCCGAAAGGGTTCTAAAGAAATATATATATAGATATATATATATATATATATATATATATATATATATATATATATATATATTTCAAATTTGCCAAAGCCATTTTTGGTGGTTTTGCGGCAGTTTTTCATATATTTGTCAACTATTAAAAAACAAAGGAGGGGCCTGTTTTAATGTGAATTGCGAGCCAAAGGCGGACCCGATAGTGAATAAACCATGCCTGAACCTTTTAAAAGTCAACATGGAAGCAGTGATGGGCGGGAATGAATAGTTTGGGCAGCATTTCACTGTTTTAAAGCCAAAACAGTCATGATAGAGCCATTTAATGATTCAGCAGCAGCATTTAATCAGCAGTATGGCCGAGGAGGAAACAGGACACCACAGATCCAGACAGAGCATTCAATGGTTATGGGTTTCACCCATATTTCATTCCACTTGCCCAAGGAGGACTGCAGAGAGCCAGAGAGGGTCAAATCTATTTAAAACTCAGACAGATTTGTATCAGAGGCCCATTTCTGAATATGAATATGGTTGGTGGCCATTTATGGGCTCCTCCACACATTGTTTAACAGAGATGTTTTGTATTGTAACACTATATATACTCAAAACTCAAATGTAATAAGATTTGATGAGTGTTTGATGAATGAGAGCTTATTGTAGCCTTTCAACTTCTGGAGACTGTTAATACTATGAGACCTGCAGCTTCTAGTCTTGATTTCCATTAATACAAGCTTCTTTTGCTATCACCTGCTTGCTTTCACTTCTTCTATGTTCTAGGCTCTGCCTGATTTGCATTTAGTTGATGTGCTGTGAATATTTGGAATTTGAGGGGCTGTCATCCCACCTCTATGTTAAAATTTAGTGGTTCATTGAAAATTGCTTGCAGGTTGCTGTTATTCTAGTACCAGAGAGCTGTCATCCTCTCTGTATATGGAATAGTAGTCTTGTAGACCTTCTAACTGGTTGCAGCTGGCCATCACAGAGCCTTGTGCATCTGCTGGTGCAATCAGTCTTCTCCATCATCACTTTTACTTTAAGTTGTGAGTAGTTGGTGGTTGAAATCCTTGTAGTTTGGGGGTCTTCACCCATGTCTGGGGTAAATCATAGTAGGAGTGGTTATCTGGCTTAAAGGTGCTGCACATCTTCCATTTATCTATCATTTTATCCAACAAAACTGTTGAATTTTTAATGTTCTTGAGCATCACTGATATACAACCTAGGTGAGTTTCTTGGGGTGATAACAGTAGAAAACATTCATGTTGGAAAATCTTGTTCTCCATCAGAACTTGATATTTATCGTGCTCTCTTTCATGAATTCTGAGATATATTTGCATGGTCATATGAGGAGATGCCAAGTATTGACTCTAGTATAGTTGAACATGAAATCAAAATGTATCTTGATGTCAAACTAGTGTGACAACACCTCCATCCTATTCATCCAAAGAAGGTTGCTACCATTAAAATGGAAGTTGAAAAAATTTTGCATGTTGATTTTATTTAGCATATTCCTCTTACTAATTGGGTTTCCAATATTGTTCCTGTCATGAGGAAACAAGGGACAATACGAGTGTGCGTCGATTATAGGGATGTTAATCAGGCTTCTCCAAAAGACAATTATCCCACTCCCTTTATCGACGAGATTATTGATGAATGTGCTGGATGTGAAATATTTTCATTTATGGATGGCTTTTCTAGCTATAATCAGATCAATATCTGCCTAGAGGACCAATCTCAAACTACTTTTATTTGTCCATGGGCCACATTCGCTTACAGGAAACTCCTTTTTGGTTTGAAGAACGCAGGGGCAACTTTTCATAGGGAATTGAACTATCCCTTCCATGACATCAAACATATTGTTCAACCATATCTTGATGATTTACCTACTCATTCACGAAAGCGGATTGATCACCCGCAACATTTGAGAGATATATTTTTACGGTACTGACACTACAAAATATGACTCAATCCACACAGATGTGTGTTATTTGTTGGTTCTGGTTGTTTGCTTGGTTTCGTAATGTCTAAAGAGGGAATTTGACTCAATCCACTTAAAGTTCAGGAAATTCTTGACTTGCCTCCACCTTCCAATCTACTACAATTACAGAGACTCCAAGGGAAGGCTAACTTTCTGAGGATGTTCATTCGCAATTATGCTGAAATGGTTAAAAGATTTACTCATCTTTTGAAAAAGGGGATACCCTTCCATTGGGATCAGGTTGCGCAAAATTCCTTTGATGCTCTTAAAGATACCTTGATTAGAGCATCATTAATGTATTCCGCGAATTATCAAAAACTATTATTTCTTGTATCTCGCCACTACAGATACAACCATTGGAATGGTTTTAGTCCAAGAAGAAGATGGGATTGAACATCTGATATATTATTTGAGCCACAATCTCAATGATACAGAAGTTAAGTACTCTTACGTCGAAAATCTAGATCTGGCTGCTGTTCAAGCTATACAAAGATTACACCACTATATCCTACTCCGAAAGACCACTGTCATTTCAGATTCCATCCCTATGACATATATTTTGTCACGTCAATTGCTCGGGGGAAAATACTCAAAATGGATTGTGATTTTGCAAGAATTTGACTTGGAATTCATCAAATCCAAATAAAAGAAATCTCTAGTTTTCGTCGAGTTTCTTTGCCACCTTACCTCAAATACCATTGATTCAATATCAGAACCATCAATTCTGGATGAGTCTCTATTCCTGATTTCATCATCTAACCCGTGGTATGTAGATATACTGATTTATCTCCAGACCCAAACTTTCCGACCTGATACCTCTCGCTCACAACAGCGACGTATCCGACACCAAGCCAAAGATTATCATATCATTAGCGACACTCTTTACTGTCTTGGTATTGATCGAGTTTTACGGAGGTGCCTCACTCATGAGGAAGCTGAGAAAGTTTTGAATGATTTCCATTCAGGTGCTTGTGGTGGAAACTTATCTGGTTATGCTACCACACAGATAATTCTCCGTGCTGGTTACTTCTGGCCTACTATATTCAAAGATTGCATTATTGCCATCAGAAGTTGTCATGCATGCCAGATCTATGATTGTAAATCTAGATTACGACCTGCACCATTGCATCCTATCATTGTTGTTGGACCATTCACCAAATGGGGCATTGAATTCATGACATGTAACCCCACCTCGGCCGAGGGGCATGGGTACATTATAGTCACCGTTGACTATTTCACAAAATGGGCCGAGGCGATGCCAACATTAAACAACAGTGGCGAGATGGCTGCACTTTTCTTTTTCAACCACGTGGTTTCTCAGTTTGGTGTACCACAGGCTATAGTTACATATCATGGGTCACATTTTCGCAATCACATGATGACTGAGTTAACTGCCAAGTTAGGACTTTCACATGATAGTTCTACTCCTTATTATCCGCAAGCTAATGGACAAGTTGAGGCCATCAACAAAGTTTTGAAGAAAATGCTTCAAAGAATGATAGGGGTTCATAAACGAACCTGGAATTTAATATTGTACCCGTCTTTGTGGGCATGTCGAACCTCGGTTAGGGATGAAACTAGATTCACACCCTTTCAATTTGTGTATGGTCTGGAGGCAATCTTTCTGATACAATGTGAAATTTCATCTCTTAAACTTGCGATTGACCTTTTACGCAACACTTCTGATGAAGAAGTACATTTCTTAGAACTCATCCATCTAGATGAAACCCTTCATGTAGCCACATTGGCTAACGAAGCACATAAGAAAGGAATCAAGGTGCAATACGACCAAAATGTCAAGCCTCGCATTTTCTCAGAAGGAGACTTAGTCTTGCTTTATGATCAGGAAGCTGATAAACTGGGAGCAAGAAAATTTTAACCACTATGAATGGTGCCTTATATTGTCAAGTGTGTTTTTGCAAAAGGTGCCTACGAGTTGGTGGATTATGATGGAATTCCATTGTCACAGCCTTGAAATGGGTTGTATCTCAAATGTTACTCTACTTAATTGAGTGTAGTAAAATCACTGTATATATGATTTAATTTCATGTGTGTGTGTCAATGTGTCTTTTACAGTTTTAATGTGGTTAAGTAGTCCACTTTTCATTTGTTGCAGATGTCAGAATATTTGGAAACATTTGCTGGTTACACCGATGGTGCTAGTCGTAGTACACTGAACCTATCTTCTACAGCATGGGCCATTTTCGCTCCAAGTGGAGAGTTAGTGAGTTTTCAAGGGATTTTATTGGCCATTCTACGAACAATATCGCTGAGTATAGCACGTTTATCGAACTTCTCTCTGATGCCATTTTACTTGGAATTCGTTGAGTCATCATTAGGCTAGACTCAGAACTCAATGTACTGCAACTAACAAAAAATTATACCGTCTGAAACCCAACTATTCTTTGTATGTTCCTTAGATTTCGTCTTTTGGAAAGAAATTTTGACTACATTCAATATCAACATATTTCCAGAAACTTTAACACATTAACTGATTCATTAGAAAACTATGTATTAAACAGACATTTGTGACACTTGTAAAAGTAAATCTTCAATTCACATCATTAGTTGAATAGGATTGCACATAACCATATATAAAAACTCTGAAAGTAAAAAATAGATAGATGTTTTAAAAGTTTTTACAAAATTTGTGTCCAAGACATGTTTGGTCATCTGACCTAAAAACTCAAAAATGCATACAAAAGTCATCCTAAGTAGACCTAGTGATGCTCATGATAATAAGTCACAGCCTGAGCTATCATGCGCAATGGCTGCATCCAACAGCCAAGAATACCAATAGTATGGCGCTGCAACCTCATAGGTAACTCCTCTATCCAGATATCCAAAATACTGAGGGTTAACCCCTCTACATGATCCTGCAACTCTACCAGTGTCTCGGTCAAATCCAAATCCTGGAGAACTACCCTCCCAACATTTCTCCGCACTGGTTCACCTGCCTCCTGTTGGTGTCTCATAGGTAAAACAATACCAACATTTGTATGCATGAGAATGATTTTAGTTTAGTCTTGGAAACATCAAAACACAAAAACATGTATAAACTTAAAAATAAAAAACATTTGGTCAAAAACAATTTACCTATAGCACCTCATTGAGCGCCCACTGGTAAACTCAACTCTAGATCTCCATGAAGGTCCATCCCTGCATATGGATGCTCCTTGATGACAATGTGTTTTCGATCAAGCCAACTAAAGAATGTAGTAGAAAATGTAATCGATGACTGACCAGCATGTCTAGCCATCAATTCGACCCACCTCTGCATCCGTGGATCTCTAGGACCAACTACACCTAGTGTTACATGCTGAGGTTGCATCAATGGAATTCTCTCTAAGGTAAAAGTGATTAAGAGCGATCCATAGCTAAAATTCTTCATCTTACCACTCTTTACCTTTATCAGCTACTCTTTCAGTGAAGAAAATATGGCCTCACACCAGCTGAATAAAGTTGGCTCAAGATACTCAAGTGCATGTTGCATGTATGATCTATTTGCCAGATGAAGTAATACATTTCCTTCCAACTTTGCAATAGTGAAAAGGATTGTTCTCAAATGAAAACCACGAATATATTTGATGATTATATTTTCGTCTTTGCTAGGTTACGTACCTGGCTGAAAAAATTGTCTAACATAGTCCCTCACAGATTCCCCTCCATGGGAAGAACCTGAAAGAGAAATGGGGACACCACATCTTGACAACCCTATAAGAAAGTGTTGTGCTCTACAACAACCCCCCCATTTCATAAAATTTTTATTTCAAAAAACTATAGTATGAAATGGGTCCCTTTTAGATTAAATTGGTATCAACTTAGCATTATTCAAAAGGTCCAAAAACAAACAAAACATTATAAAACCTTTTGATAAATCATATAAGTGGTCTTATAATAAAAAATGAATAATCCTTTATTATTGCAATAAAGTGATCGCAAGATCGCATATTGCAATGACAAAGGATGCATAACAAAGGGATCCATTGGTTTTCCCTAATGCGACAATACACAAATGGCTATCGGCAATGGTAAGTGATCATAACAAAAGGCCCCTTTTCGCTCCAATGCGACGCGATATCACTATCGGCGATCGGAGATGTACCATGCATGCATTTGAAAGCCCTCATTTAAAACTCCCGATGCGAATTGGCGATATCGCTATCGGTGATCGGGGATTCCGAAAGGACACCAATATAACAACTCAAGTATTCCCCCGATCGACGACTGCGATAAAGCTAGGCGCAGATTTCAAAAAAGGATTGATAAGGCTCGGATATTACGGTTAATTAGTATTAAAAGCCTTTATCTTCCCAATAGTGATTCACTTACGCTCAACCGCCAAAACATCAAAGACACGCTTAAATGAATTATTCATCCAATAAATGATATGATGGGTATTTAAAGGATTGACAGGTTTAAACAACCATTTAATGAAACAGTAAGGCTAAAATCTCTTCAAGGATTGTATCCACGACCACCTTAAGTTAATCCTCCATTATTCATTGATTAATATATCTCGTTCATATTTGGTTTGTGCCATCGATTCTCTGTATTACGTTCATTTTCTCTCTTGTGCAGAGCTCTTTCGAAGCAGCAAATTCAAGCCAAATGGGTAAGAAATCTAATAAAATGGGAACAGATTCCGCTTCAGCAGTTACAGGACAACAAATTGCCGATCCTGGACAAAGCAAAAAGGGACTGATATCGGACACCACATGCCTAGGACTCGGTAAAACTACTTGGCTGAACATCTACAATCTGATTGAGGCCAAAGAGCCTAAGGTAACAACAGTGCAAGCCACAGCAGACTCGACTCGGAAGTCTGATGCTACTCTAAAGGATTTAGCCGACTCTTACCTTCATCGAATAGCAGCCCGAGAAATGTTTTTTCCATATACAGATGTGGTGAGATGGGCGATTGAAGAAATCCCAATCACCAACAGAACATTTTGCACCATGGATGGGAGAGTCTTCGGCTCGTTTCAACCTGATGATTTAAGGCAAATGTATCATTTGCTTGCACCGGAGAAGAAGTACAACAAAGCATTTTTGGAGAAATTCAGAAATGAAAATGACATTGAATCGGAACCAATATGTGATTGGAAGCAAAACCCAGCGAAACACAAGCATGAGTCTTCGGGTAAGTACTCTGTCGATTCCTTGTGTTCTCCTTATTGTTATGCCGGAGTAATGATGTGTAGGTTGTGGGGGTTGCATGATTCTGCAAATTTCACTATAGAGATGGTTCCTCTAATGGAAGCAGCTTGCAATAGTGAAATAATGGATTGGGGAAATATACTGTCTGATAAGTTAGCAACAGCAGTTCTTGATTTCAGAAACAAGTCCTGCGTTACTGAAAGGTTTATTCCCCCATTTTACTATAGTGCCTACATCTTGGATACCCTCTATTTTAATTCAGAATTTCCTATGCTCGGGTGGATATGGACTCCACAAGACCCTATGCCCATTCATATATACCATCAGAAGTTGTGGAAAGCCCACCATAAACACCATCTATACCAAGTTTGCAATGGTTTTATGCTACCCATTCACTATGCTAGTTTTAACAAGCCCGCTCCTAAGATTTCCTCTCAGGCAGAGATTGACTTGACAGCCATAGGGAGATGGTTCGGAGAAGAAAGATTCACTTATGTTAGAGTTTTTGGTAGCCATGCCAAGCCTCATGTCCTCCCTTTGTATATACCCGACAAACTGTTAGCCTAAGAGGTAGCATATCAGATCACATCCGAAGGAGTTTCACAAACTCTAAGGAATAAAAAGAAGCAGGTTTGGCCTCCCTTTCCTCTAAGATGTGGTGTTTACACTCTGCATGACTATAAACATGCAGAGAAAGAAGCAGATAATATTAAGACACTAAATCTCGCCACTCTTCCGGATAGGCGATTTGACCCAAATAAAGTCGCCTACAATGCACTTGAACAGGCAAAACTCACTAAATTTGACCATAAAGATGATGAGTTTGATGACCTGTTCTCCTCAACAGAGTCGCTTTTCCATGTTCAAACACTAGCCAGAATGAAATATCATGACAACGGGTTAGTTGAATTTAATAGGCTTAGAGAACAGAGGTTGCAAACTCTGCCTCTAGATCTACTAGCAACGGCCCAAATGACACAGTCAAGCGAGCCTGAACAATGACCCCATGCTACATCAGGTATTGCTGAAGAAACCCAAACAAAAGAGCAGGAGAAAGCGCAAAGGAAAGAGCACGAGGAAGCGCAGAGGAAAGAGCAAGAGCAGAGCAACACAGACGTGAATGTAGATGCCCAGATTGACCCGAGATTGCTCTAGGAATGGCAGAAAATCGACTCAATCATAAGCAATCTTGAGAGCCCAAAGGAAACTGATACATCAAAAGCGGCTGAGAAATAGGATACAGCATTAAAAGAGGTTCCAAGTGGAACCATCTGCCTACCCCCTTCTATAGGTATAGAAATAATTCCCAAGGATCCTTCGGATCAAATCATTTTGCAACTGGAGGAGATACCTCCATTGGATGTCTTTTACAGTCCAAAGCACATGGATGTAGTAAAACGACAGCGGAAAAGGAGAAGAACTGATCAACCTTCCCTCTTCCCTGAACAAACAGTGATGGGCAACGTGGTTTGGAAGGAGGAGTTTGATCCTTCTAATGACCTAACAAAACTGTCCCAATATGCTAGAGCTTATTCGGCAGCCACCATAGACAAGGCATTAGAAGTTAGTAATCTATTAAAAGGAAAAGACCAGGAAATCACTTTGCTACAAGCGAAGCTATCGGAGGCATAACAGAAGGCAGAACGAGTAGAACAACAATTGTTTACACATCAAGAAATAAATAATCAATTGAATAAACAATTGCAGGAAGAGAAACAAAGCGTTGATTCAAGCGCAATTCAAAAGCAAAAGGAGTTGTCAGAAGCATTGGAAAAACTAAAAGCAATGAATGAGCAGATGGTTAAGACGAAAGATGAGCAAATTGCTCAATTATCAGGCCAACTAGAAAAGTCCAAGAATCTTCCGCAGCTGGCCGAGTTCAGAGCAGAAGCACTATAGATTAACAAAGCATTGGTAACACAAATAAGGCTGTTATGTTAAAAGATCTCTCAAGCAGAACCTCTATGTGACACAACAACATCTCTAATTGATAAATCCGTTGAGGCTAGAACAGACCTGGAGCAGACCGATGAAACCTTGACCAATTTTCTTGAGTGGCAAGACATTGATGAGGGACAGGCAGCAAATTTACCAAAATTCTTAGAATCCCATAAAGAGATTCTATTTATGGAATGGCAGTCCCAGTTAATGAAGGCAGAGAGAGCAGTTTCCAGATGCAAGTTAACCACAAGTAATTTGGTTGATTTGATTAATGATACTCTCTATTTATCTAACATGATCTCTCAATGTACCCCAGGTAAACTACTATCAGCCAAAACATTGGAGCAGTCATGTTTTCAAGAGCTGGAGAAGAATGGTAAATTGATCGCAGGTATTAACAGTTTGACTTGGGACACCTATTGGTTGTTCCTAGTAAAACCATACAGTCAGAGAGCCGCCCTCAAGTGCTTGACAGATGCAATCGGGTGTATCATTCCTGATATACAAGATGCCACCTATGCTTCCCAACTCAATTCTCGTCTCAACCGACCTCCAGAAGTGGAACCAATGCTAGAAATATGCCAACTCAGGTCGAAAGGCAAACAACCTATGTGATGAATCATGCTGCCGACTGCCAGATTGCTATGAGGAAGATATTCCCAATCAAAGTTGTACCAATTAAGTAGGATTTTAGTTTCATAGTTAGTTAGTTTTAATTAAGTATTTATAGACCCTTTCATGTATTTGGAAGGGGTCGTAAGTTTTGTATATGACTTAAAACCTGAAGTTGCACTACTGTACTTCAGGCGTATTCTTTTATAAAACTGGGCCAATTATTCCAAATTTTGATAACGAAGCTTTTCTGTGGATGTGCACTACTGCCTTTATTTAAAAGCATTTCTGAGTCAGAAGAAGGAATTTCAAATAGCGATTGATGTTGGGAATGATTTGTAGCTCATATGGTACTACTATCTATGTCTGAGTTCATTCTGTTTATATGAATTGTTGTTTGATCGTTCTTGCTATTATCAGATATATGCATGTGTTTTAACAGCATTCTTTATAATTTCCACTATTGGATGTTTACAGCATGCTCTTCTCTCAATCATTCATGTATTGGTAATATAAAAAGATAAGTGTAGCAATGTTTTGTTAACCACTTTGTTCAACTATTTGAACAAAGTAATCATTAAGTAAATGAATGTCTATGTTTATTGCTTAGAGTCATCTATATGCCTATCAGTGAACACAGATCATCAAAAGTTGCACTTAAAAGAATAGAAGCCTCCCGGGATAGAATAGTTATTTATATTTTCATTGATAGATTAAGTTATCCATTCATTATCATTTATTAGAAATCAATCACTCATCCATCCCCTTTTATTCATTATTGGGAAACAGGTCCCATTATATCCAGTCGGAGCCACCATCCCAAATAGAAAAGGAGCTGTATTAAGGTCCGGACCGGGTGGTTATCCCCCAATGTTGATACAACGATTTTCGGGGCATCAAAATTTTTGGCACTAGAAGGAGGGCCTAACTATGAATGGCGAGCAAATCCAAATCTACAGACCATTCTAAGAGTAATTCTGCCTCCACATCACCTCGTACTTCCTAATTGCATGCTGGTTTTCCAGTATCCAAACAAGAAGAAGAGGAATCAACTACCACTGCTCAAACCCACAATACTCCAGAATGATTAAGTCCTGAGTCCCCTGAAGTTCAGTTACTCATCCAGAAACTTCAAGGCTTCTCGATAACACCACATAAATCTGAAGTATCTCAAAGCAGTGAGACTTCGCAATTCAATTTACCTCATCCCCTCACTAGACTTCAGAGCGGAAAGCTCGGTATTGAACCTACTGAGTTCCCTTTACCCAAAAGGAAAAGGGCAAAGAAGAACACTGAAGGATCTGACAGTGAAGCACTTTCATCCACATCCTCCATCTCATCTTCCCCAGTGCGAAGTCAACCATCCACTCCCTCATTACATATTGTTGTTCATCAGGGATTAGGAACTTCAGCATCCCAATCAGCTCAATCCTCAATATCAAGTCCTTCCCAAACATTTGGAATTTCAACAGTAGTATCATCCACTACTGGTGTTACAATGGTAGATCCATGGACCAAGCCTGGTGCAGTCAACATGCCTGCACCATTACATGTATTACCTGATGCTCCTGACAAATGGCTACCCAAGTTTAACCCAGACGATGGGACACAAGCTGAGGAACATATTAACAACTTCATGTTATCAGTAAATCTTAAAGGAGTAACAGAGGAAGATGTTGTCATTAGGCTTTTCCCTTATACTTTGCAAGGATCAGCAGGATCCTCGTATTTTTCCTTGCCGTCTAGTTCCATTACCAGTTGGACCACTTGCCAAGAACAGATTCTCACTAAGTATGGGGATGATAGATCTTTAGCCACATTAATAAATGATCTCTCCAATCTTAGGGTAGAGTATAGGGAACCAATTAAAGAATTCAATGTGCAATTCAATAAACTCTTGAATAAAATCCCAATGGCCTCCAAACCAAGTGAGAAAATCAGAAGTGAATGGTATATAACTGCCCTACCTGCCAATATAGCTATTTTTGTAGACAGGGTTGGAAAACCAACTTTAGATGAAAACATGAAAGAAGCACTTGCTGTGGAGAAACGTATTAATGCTCTAGAGAAGAAAGCTGCTCTTGAAGATAGAAAAACCAAAAAAGTTTCTTTTAAAGATGATTCAAAGAAGAAAACCCCTAAAGATCCATATGACATGGAGGGTCTACAAAATGTCCTCAAGACTATGTCAAATGAAATGGTCGAAATCAAAAAACAAGTAGCTGAAACCTCAACAAAAAGGCCCTTTATAACTTTCAAGAAAACCGAATCAAAGACACCAAATGTTATATCTAATGCAGATGCAGATCCTGAAGAAGAAGAAGAGGAAACAATCTCACCAACTGATGATGAAGAGGAAGTTGTTGAATGCCATGGAATGTGGGACTTCATACTCCCTAACTCCGATACAGAAGACGAAGAAGAAGCTTTTCCTATCACTACTAGGAGTAAAAGTACCTCCGAACCTGTTCAGGCAACTTCAATGAAAAGGAGTGCATGAGCTACCACTACAAAGGAAAAGGTATCCACAAAGAAGCCACCTGCAACAGTTCCGCAAAACCGACCTTCAACCTCAAATATTCCTTCAACATCTAAAACGTTGGTAGTATCTAATTCAATGGATTACAATATTGTTGATGATATGAAGAAGACTAAGGAAAACATTACCATGTTTGAACTTAGTAAATTAAAAAATCAGCAGAATTTGCTTCTCAAAGAATTGAATGTTGTTCCTTCTTCACATCTTCCCAATGCTAAAGCTGCAAATGATTC
Source organism: Pinus tabuliformis (assembly GCA_031772625.1). Taxonomy (NCBI): domain Eukaryota; kingdom Viridiplantae; phylum Streptophyta; class Pinopsida; order Pinales; family Pinaceae; genus Pinus; species Pinus tabuliformis. Next base: position 1,934,855,083 of record CM062818.1, on the reverse strand, counting down.
AGGTCAACCACCTTCTGGTAGGGTCGAAGCTACTGATGCAGTTCTAATTGGAGATAGATCAAATTCTCATACTCCACCTTTCCTTTTAAACTATGAGATCTACAATAGAAACCTACACAACTGTTTGATTGACTCAAGGGCATCCTCTAATATAATTCCAACTTCAGTTTGTTCCAAACTGAACATTGAACCCCAAAAGTCTGCAATTCACATTGTGCAGTTAGATAGAACCAAGGTATAGGTTTTAGGAGAAATTAACTCTGTAACTATCAGGTTATCGGCTGACCCACGAGTAGTTCAAAGAATTGATATCTTAATCGCCGATATACCTGAATTTTATGGTTTAATCTTGAGTAGGGATTGGTCTGAGAAGCTCCATGGGTATATTTCTACCGATTGGTCTCATATGTGGCTTCCCTACAAGGGAAAGCCAAATCAAATAAAAATCGATCGGGAGAAACACATGACCCATACAGTTACAGAATTTGAACAGGAGAATCAACCAATAGCATTTAATAACAACATATTGGGGAATTATTCATCTGAGTCATTCTTTGGCAACTTCACTGCCCAACCATCTCCTTTCTCAGTAAACAATTCTACATCTCAGATAGAAAATTATTCACAAACAGATAGGTCAAGATGTTTTAATGATGCTGAGAAAACTGTAAATAAAATTGTTAATACTTCTTTATTTTGGTCACTATATTTCGATGGGTCTAAATCTAGCGAAGGTTCGGGAGCAGGATGTATTTTGGTTAGCCCTCAAGGAGAAAAAACGATGCTGTCTTGTAGGTTGGAGTTTGAATGCACGAATAATACAGCTGAGTACGAAGCCTTAGTTCAAGGACTATACAAAGTGATTGGCCTCAAGGTTCAATATTTGAAAGTGTTTGGAGATTCTGAAATTATTATTAAACAGGTGAGAAATACAATTCATTGTCTTTCTGGACATCTCAAACATTATCAGACGCTGGTACAAGAACTCACCTCTCAATTTTTAGCATTCAATATTTCCTCCATCCCTAGGTCTCAAAATTCAGCAGCAGACTTGCTAGCCAATGTTGCTTCCAAACTCCTACCTTCCGAAGATTATAGCCCAGATAGATTTTCAGTAGAGTTACTTTTTAGACCATCAATTCCTGACAATGTCACTAATTGGAGAGTGTTCAATCACGATGAAGACATCTTACATTTTTTAACTTCCGACAAGTCCTACGATGATCAGATCATTGAGGAAAGCGATCATGACCTTCAGATGAAAGAAAAGCACGAGGAAAATTCAATACCAAAGCCTGTGGTGAAGCTTGAGGATCTTTACGATATTAAAGACAGGTTCAAACCTGTGACCAATACAAAACTCCAAAGTTCCACCTTAAGGTTTGAATTGATAAACCTTGGCACTGAGAAAAATCCTCAAAACATTAATTTAGGATTAGGACTTTCCGTGGAAGAAAGGGAAGCATTCATTAGACTGTTAAGGAAAAATAAACATGTTTTTGCTTGGAAATATGATGATTTAAAGACATATGATACATCTATCATCCAGCATACCATTCCAATGCTTCCCGAACAGAAACCAGTTCAACAAAAGTTGAGGAAAATACATCTGAACTTAGAGAGTCAAATAAAATCGGAACTCAATAAACTCTTGAAAGCTAGGATTATTTTTCCCGTTCGACACTCAAACTGGGTCTCCAATATGGTGCCTGTTAGGAAGAAAAATGGCGACATCAGGATTTGTATAGATTTCAGAAATCTGAATAAGGCAAGTCAAAAAGATAATTTCCCATTACCTACTATGGAGCAGATACTCCAATCAGTAGCAGGCTCTGAGTTAATGTCCTTTTTAGATGGTTTTTAAGGATATAACCAAATTCTGGTCCATCCTGATGACAGACTCAAAACTACCTTCAGAATGAAATGGGGAACTTATACTTATCAGAAAATGCCTTTCGGACTTATTAATGCAGGAGCTACATTCCAAAGAGCGATGGATATAGCTTTCAAAGGATTGATTAACAAAACAGTAGTTGTCTACTTAGATGATATTACTGTATTTTCTAAGAAGAGATCCAATCATTTGCATGATTTAAATCAAATTTTTGAATGCTGCAGAAGGTACGGTATTTCACTCAATCCCAAAAAATCCTTCTTCACTCTTAATCAAGGAAAGCTCTTAGGCTTTATTGTTTCTAAAGATGGCATTTATATTGATCCGGATAGGATTAAAGAAATCTCTGAAATTCCTTTTCCTCATAATAAAAAATCCATGCAGTCATTTTTAGGCCAAATCAATTTTGTCAAAAGATTTGTTCCCGACTTTTCTCAAATCATTTTACCACTACAAACTATGATTAAGAAAAAATCAGTGTTTATATGGGGATCAGCAGAAAAGGAAGCATTTGCTTCAATCAAACAATCAATAATCAATGCCCCTGCTTTAAACACTCCTAATTTTTCTAATCATTTCACATTCTATACTATCGCATCTGATTCATCTTATGCAGCAGTACTCACTCAGATTAATGATTACAACTTAGAAGCACCAATTTCATTTTATAGTTCAAGCCTACAAGCTGCTGAACTAAATTACTTCGAGGTGGAAAAACAAGCCTTTGCTGTGTATAAAGCTGTCAAACATTACAGACCCTTCCTTTTAAAAGCCCATATAAAAGTTATAGTTCCATTCCCGTCAGTAAGGCAACTATTAATCCAAAGGGAATTAGGGGAAAAAAGAGCAAACTGGGTTACAGCACTTCAAGAATATGATTTGGAAATCAAGCCAACAAAGATTGTTAGAGGCCAAGGTTTTTGCAGGTTATTGGCAGGAGCATCCAACATTCAAGAACCAGATGATACAGAACCTATTGAAGAAATCAACCAGATAAGTATTACTGATTCTGAATCACAATATGCAGACTTGATCTTTTATTTGAAAAATGGATATGCACCTCCCAACCTTTCTTATAAAAACAAAAGGGCCATTAGATTAAAAGCGAAAAACTTCACAATCATTGATGATGTACTTTTTAGGCAAAATTATGATTCAATTTTATTAAGATGCCTAGAAAAACCTGAAGCACAGAAAGTTTTGAAGGAACTACATGATGGACCAGCAGGAGGACATTTTGGAGCTGACACAATAGCCCACAAAATTATTCATGCTGGGTACTATTGGCCCACCTTGTTCAGAGATGCTCATGAATATGTAAGGAAATGTCGAAGTTGTCAAACTTCTAGTGGAAGACAAAGAAAGCCAGCTTTCCCTTTGCAACCAGTCAACATTGAACAACCATTTGAGCAATGGGGATTGGACATCATTGGAGAAATCACTCCACATTCATCCAAACAACATAAGTATATCCTTACTGCCACTGATTATTTTACTAAGTGGGTTGAAGCGATTCCTTTAAAGGCAACAAATTCTGAGGAAATTATGGAATTCATAGATCAATTCATCATTACCAGGTTTGGTTTCCCAAATGCTCTTGTTTTTTATAATGCATCTTATTTCTCTGGAAATGCTATGTTTGATTTCGCTATTAAAAGAGGGTTTAAATTGAAATATTCTGCCAATTACTATCCCCAGGGTAATGGTTTAGCAGAATCTACCAATAAAAATCTAGTTAAAATTATTAAGCGAACTATCGAACAAAATCATAAAAACTGGCACAAATATTTAATATTTGCACTATGGGCTGATAGGATAACACAGAAGGCTTCCATAGGTTCTTCTCCATTCAATATTGTATATGGGAAAGAAGCAGTGCTACCAACAAATCTTGTCCTTCCTTCTCTAGCCCTAGTTCAGTTTATTGAAGAAAGCCCCTCTTCTTCTATTCAACTTAGACATGATCAAATCTTGAAATTAGAAGAAGAAAGAGAAAAGGCCAAAATTACTCATGCAAAACATCAGCAAATTATCAAATCATCTTTTGATTCAACCTCATCCAGTTCAAAACAATTGCAAGTCGGTGATCTAGTTCTGAAATGGGACAAAGCCCATGAAGATAAAGGAAAACACACCAAGTTCCAGAAAATGTGGCTGGGACCATTTCATATCTGTAAGAAGATAGGCCATTCGACATTCATATTACAAGATTTATCAGGTAAGAGAGATTCTCTTCGTGTTAATGGCCTTATCTTAAAAAAATTCTTCAATTGAGGTAACCCCTTCTCCCTTTTTAGTTTAGTAGAATATGTAAATTGTAGGATCATTAGGAAATAAAGTTGTAAGGTATCTTCCATTGACCTTTGCTGTATTTAAAAGTGGCTCGAAGAAGTATTGTTGATATTTACTTTTGAATAATAGAAGCCTTAATCAAAAGGGACAATTTCTAGGAAATTAGGCATATTCATATTCTGAAACCATATTTCAATTTTTGTGAACTCTTCTCAAGGTTTAGAATTATTGTAAATCATTTTAGTTTTCAAGATTGGTCACAAAAAGGTTATCAATATCAAAACAGAAACTAATTCAACTTCAGCATCTTCAACTCTTACCCTGTCATCCATTCACTCTTAAGGAGAAAATTGTCCATCCCATTCATCGAAGTTTATGATTACTCAGAGTGTAATTCTAACATATTTGATATAAAAGATAAGGGGTCTTATTACAAGCCTGCTTACCATGATAATTGGAAAATAGTTTGACCAACATTACCAACACTGCATACCAAAACAGGGTAATGGCTTATAATCATAAGACAAGGGGTCTCATCACAAGCCAACTTGTTTGGTTAGATTACTACCAGTGAATGGCATTGTCAAACAGCTGGCCACCAAACCAGGACAATGGCTTTTTATCTTATGAAATAATAAAAAGTAAAAAAGAATTACAAAATATGAAAGCATGTTTTGAATTCATTCTTTTAGTCATACTCTGAAATGGATGGGATAATGGACAGTCAAATGGTTAAAAGGTATCCCTGTCGAAACTATGAATGTTTGCTGGTAGCAGAGGCTCTACCTGTGACAAAGGAGTTAATTAAAAAGGCAGAGTTGGAAAGGTTTTCTGTTTTATCATTATCAACCAATAGAGGCCAATCTAAAAACTTAGAATGTATCTAATTTCAACAAGAGAAGAAATTAGCAAAAATAGTTTTTATTTTATTTGGAATATATATATATATATATATATATATATACCTAGTTATATTAGAATTTTCCTGTTTGATAAGATTTCTATTTGCAAAAAGTCTAAGTATTTCAATATTTCTCAGAGATAACTGTTTCTCCCAGTGAATCGCCAATTGTTGTGCTCTACAACAACCCCCCCATTTCATAAAATTTTTATTTCAAAAAACTATAGTATGAAATGGGTCCCTTTTAGATTAAATTGGTATCAACTTAGCATTATTCAAAAGGTCCGAAAACAAAAAACACATTATAAAACCTTTTGATAAATCATATAAGTGGTCTTATAATAAAAAATGAATAATCCTTTATTATTGCGATAAAGCGATCGCAAGATCGCATATCGCAATGACAAAGGATGCATAACAAAAGGATCCATTGGTTTTTCGCGATGCGACAATACACAAACGGTTATCAGATATCGGCAATGGTAAGTGATCATAACAAAAGGCCCCTTTTCACTCTGATGCGACGCGATATCGATATCGGCGATCAGAGATGTACCATGCATGCATTTGAAAGCCCTCATTTAAAACTCCCGATGTGAATTGGTGATATCGCTATTGGCGATCGGGGATTCCGAAAGGACACCAATATAAAAACTCAAGTATTCCCCCGATCACCGACTGCGATAAAGCTAGGCGCGTATTTCAAAAAAGGATTGATAAGGCTCGGATATTACGGTTAATTAGTATTAAAAGCCTTTATCTTCCCAATAGTGATTCACTTACGCTCAACCGCCAAAACATCAAAGACATGCTTAAATGAATTATTCGGCCAATAAACGATATGATGGGCATTTAAAGGATTGACAGGTTTAAACGGCCATTTAATGAAACAGTAAGGCTAAAATCTCTTCAGGGATTGTATCCGCGGCCACCTTAAGTTAATCCTCCATTATTCATTGATTAATATATCTCGTTCATATTTGGTTTGCGCCACCGATTCTCCGTATTACGTTCATTTTCTCTCTTGTGCAGAGCTCTTCCGAAGCAGCAAATTCAAGCCAAATGGGTAAGAAATCTAAGAAAACTGGAACAGCTTCCGCTTCAGCAGTTACAGGACAACAAATTGCCGATCCTGGACAAAGCAAAAAGGGACTAATATTGGACACCACATGTCTAGGACTCGGTAAAACTACTTGGCTGAACATCTACAATCTGATTGAGGCCGAAGAGCCTAAGGTAACAACAGTGCAAGCCATAGAAGACTCGACTCGGAAGTCTGATGCTACTCTAAAGGATTTAGCCGACTCTTACCTTCATCGGATAGCAGCCTGAGAACAAATTCTCCCATATACAGATGTGGTGAGATGGGCGATTGAAGAAATCCCAATCACCAAACAGAACATTTTGCACCATGGATGGGAGAGTCTTCAGCTCATTTCAACCTGATGATTTAAGGCAAATGTATCATTTGCCTGCACCGGAGAAGAAGTACAACAAAGCATTTTTGGAGAAATTTAGAAATGAAAATCACATTGAATCGGAACCAATACGGGATTGGAGGCAAAACCCAGCGAAACACAAGCATGAGTCTTTGGGTAAGTACTCTGTCAATTCCTTGTGTTCTCCTTATTGTTATGCCAGAGTAATGATGTGTAGGTTGTGGGGGTTGCATGATTCTGCAAATTTCACTATAGAGATGGATCCTCTAATAGAAGCAGCTTGCAATAGTGAAATAATGGATTGGGGAAAAACACTGTTTGATAATTTAGCAACAGCGGTTCTTGATTTCAGAAACAAGTCCCGCGTTACTGAAAGGTTTATTCCCCCATTTTACTATAGTGCCTACATCCTGGATACCCTATGTTTTAATTCAGAATTTCCTGTGCTCAGGTGGAGATGGACTCCACAAGACCCTATGCCCCTTCATATATACCATCAGAATTTGTGGAAAGCCCACCATAAACACCATCTATACCAAGTTTGCAATGGTTTTATGCTACCCATTCACTATGCTATTTTTAACAAGCCCGCTCCTAAGATTTCCTCTCAGGCAGAGATTGACTTGACAGCCATAGGGAGATGGTTCAGAGAAGAAAGATTCACTTATGTAAGAGTTTTTGGCAGCCATGCCAAGCCTCATGTCCTCCCTTTGTATATACCCGACAAACTGTTAGCCCAAGAGGTAGCATCTCATATAACATCCGAAGGAGTTACACAAACTCTAAGGAATAAAAAGAAGCAGGTTTGGCCTCCCTTTCCTCTAAGGTGTGGTGTTTACACTCTGCATGACTATAAACATGCAAAGAAAGAAGCAGATAAGATTAAGACACTAAATCTTGCCACTCTTCCGAATAGGCGATTTAACCCAAATAAAGTCGCCTACAATGCACTTGAACATGCAAAACTCACTAAATTTTACCATAAATATGATGAGTTTGATGACCTGTTCTCCTTAGCAGAGTCACTTTTCCAGGTTCAAACATTAGCCAGAATGAAATATCATGACAACGGGTTAGTTGAATTTAACAGGCTTAGAGAATAGAGGTTGCAAACTCTGCCTCTAGATCTGTTAGCAATGGCCCCAATGACACAGTCAAGCGAGCCTGAATAGTGACCCCCTGCTACATCAGGTATTGCTGAAGAAACCCAAACAAAAGAGCAGGAGGAAGCGCAGAGGAAAGAGCACGAGGAAGCGCAGAGGAAAGAGTAGGAGCAGAGCAGCACAGACGTGAATGTAGATGCCCAGATTGACCCGAGATTGCTCCAGGAATGGCAGCAATTCGACTCAATCATAAGCAATCTTGAGAGCCCAAAGCAAACTGATACATCAAAAGTGGCTGAGAAACATGATACAACATCAAAAGAGGTTCCAAGTGGAACCAGCGGCCTACCCCCTTCTACAGGTATAGAAATAATTCCCAAGGATCCTTCGGATCAAATCATTTTGCAAGTGGAGGAGATACCTCCATTGGACATCTTTTACAGTCCAAAGCACAGGGTTGTAGTAAAACGACAGCGGAAAAGGAGAAGGACTGATCAACCTTCCCTCTTCCCTGAACAAACAGTGACAGGCAATGTGGTTTGGAAGGAGGAGTTTGATCCTTCTGATGACCTAACAAAACTGTCCCAATATGCTGGAACCTATTCAGCAACCACCATAGACAAGGCATCAAAAGTTAGTAATCTATTAAAAGGAAAAGACCAGGAAATCACTTTGCTACAAGCGCAGCTATCGGAGGCACAGTAGAAGGCCAAACGAGCAGAACATCAATTGTTTACACAACAACAAATAAATAATCAATTGAATAAACAATTGCAGGAAGAGAAACAAAGGGTTGAGTCAAGCGCAATTCAAAAGCAAAAGGAGCTATCGGAAGCATTGGCAAAACTAAAAGCAATGAATGAGTAGATGGTTAAGATGAAAGATGAGAAATTTGCTCAATTATCAGGCCAACTATAAAAGTCTAAGAATCTTCTGCAGCCGGCCGAGTTCAGAGCAGAAGCACTACAGATTAACAAAGCATTGGTAACACAAATAAGGCTGTTATGTCAAAAGATCTCTCAAGCAAAACCTCTATGTGACACAACAACATCTCTAATTGATAAATCCGTTGAGGCTAGAACAGACCTGGAGCAGACCGATAAAACCTTGACCAATTTTCTTGAGTGGCAAGACACTGATGAGGGACAGGTAGCAAATTTACCAAAAATCTTAGAATCCCATAAAGAGATTCTATTTATGGAATGGCAGTCCCAGTTAATGAAGGCAGAGAGAGAAGTTTCTAGATGCAAGTTAACCACAAGTAATTTGGTTGATTTGATTAATGATACTCTCTATTTATCTAACATGATCTCTCAATGTATCCCAGGTAAACTACTATCAGCCAAAACATTGGAGCAGTCATGTTTTCAAGAGCTGGAGAAGAATGGTAAATTGATCGAAGGTATTAACAGTTTGACTTGGGACACCTATTGGTTGTTCCTTGTAAAACCATACAGTCAGAGAGCCACCCTAAAGTGTCTGACAGATGCAATCGGGTGTATCATTCCCGATATACAAGATGCCACCTATGCTGCCCAACTCAATTCTCGTCTCAACCGACCTCCAAAAGTGGAACCAATGCTAGAAATATGCCAACTCAGGTCGAAAGACAAACAACCTATGTGATGAATCATGCTGCCAATTGCCAGATTGCTATGAAGAAGATATTTCCAATCAAAGTTGTACCAATTAAGTAGGATTTTAGTTTCATAGTTAGTTAGTTTTAATTAAGTATTTATAGACCCTTTCATTGTATTTGGAAGGGGTCATAAGTTTTGTATATGACTTAAAACCTGAAGTTGCACTACTGTACTTCAGGCATATTCTTTTATAAAACTGGGCCAATTATTCCAGATTTTGATAACGAAGCTTTTCTGTGGATGTGCACTACTGCCTTTATTTAAAAGTATTTCTGAGTCAGAAGAAGGAATTTCAAATAGCAATTGATGTTGGGAATGATTTTCAGCTCATATGGTACTACTATCTATGTCTGAGTTTATTCTGTTTATATGAATTGTTGTTTGATCGTTCTTGCTATTATCAGATATATGCATGTGTTTTAGCAGTGTTCTTTATAATTTCCACTATTGGATGTTTACATCATGCTCTTCTCTGAATCATTCATGTATCGGTAACATAAAAAGATAAGTGTAGCAATGTTTTGTTAACCACTTTGTTCAACTATTTGAACAAAGTAATCATTAAGTAAATGAATGTCTATGTTTATTGCTTAGAGTCATCTATATGCCTATCAGTGAACACAGATCATCAAAAGTTGCACTTAAAAGAATAGAAGCCTCCCGGGATATAATAGTTATTTATATTTTCGCTGATAGATTAAGTTATCCATTCATTATCATTTATTAGAAATCAATCACTCATCCATCCCCTTTTATTCATTATTGGGAAACTGGTCCCATTATATCCAGTCGGAGCCACCATCCCAAACGAAAAAGGAGTTGTATTAAGGTCCGGACCGGGTGGTTATCCCCCAATGTTGATACAACGATTTTCGGGGCATCAATAGAAAGTAAACATCATCGATCATAATAGGGACCACTTTGTCCCTTATGTGAAAATTATGATCCATTGGATCCCATGCATGAACTAGGACTTGCAATAGTTCTGATTGTTTCCTCATCCCAGACAACCTAAAGTATTTCAGCAACCCACAGTTTCTGAGGGCCTCAATTGTACATGGATCATTTAGCACAACCATGTCTTGTTCTTCATGTCTCTTTCTCGCCAAGTAATAGACATTCTGATCTGATGAAAGTCTGAAATCAAGCCATAAGCTTAGTTAGGATCCATTTCATGCAAAAAACTGGAGAAATTTTGGGCCAACAGGTGAAACAAATTTGTGAAACTCGGCCAACGCAACCCAGGCAAGGAGACAATGCACTGCAATGCAACTACCCTTCTTTATGGATTCTATGTAGCACAGTTTTCGACATGGAAGGTTGCGTTGATCCCAGGGTGAAATATTCTAACCCCAGGGGCCCTAAAAGCCCTAAAAACTTGCATGAAACTGTAAAAGAATGACATGAAAAGAAAGAGGAGGGGTAGATCTTCTACTTGGTCCAAACAGCACGAGAAATGATACACATAATATCTCGCAATCAACTACTGAAGATCGAGGTAAAAAATAGGGTAAGACTACAACCTGAATGGTAAATATCAAATGGTGAAAATAACATGGTAAATTCTTGTTTTTATGTATATTTCATGATAGTTAAATGAGTAAACTTTAGTATTTACCTATTTTTACCAATGAACAGGTATGTTTGATCCGTTTGGTGTTGCTTTGAACATATTTATAGTTGACTTATAGAATTTGATGTGCACGATCGTGAATTGTACGTTGACCACATAACATACTTTTATCTATTTTTTGAGCTTTGTTAAACATCGAAAAAGGAACCCCCTTGGAGTACTCTTTAAACTCTTTTCAGACTCTCGAAATCTGAAAATATTTCCAAGCACTTGTCCTTTTCAACTCGTTAATGGATTGGAAATGACATCCACTCAGTATAAGTTTAACCTTTTCCAAACTAAGATAGATTATTTACAAAAAAGGAATACGTTGACTGAACATGGTCAATAGGTTCGATCCCGTATTGTTTTACACTTTATCCGACTTGAGAGACAAATCTACAAAAAAGAACTTGTGGAGTTTTATTTTTGTCCCTTTTCAAACTCTCTAAACATGAAAAGGACCAAGTTATCATTGTCATTAAACTCGTTAAAACATCAAATAGTGACAACTTTTCCATCATGACAAGACCGAGTTTCACCTTTGCTAGACTCATTAAAACATCACGTAGCTATGGATTCACCCAAAGTGTGGAATTATACAACAAGCATATGTTATCCTCCTCAATCTTGATAAAAAAATAAAGAGGTACTGGTCAACAATGACTGGGGAAAATGGGAGAAGGGGTACACCACTTTATGGCAGCAGGTCACTCTTGAACACGACACTTTCACTTCATCACTATGATTATATGGGTTGGGTTATCTTCTTGATGGTCATCATAACTTGGTCTATCATACCGTCCATTACTTTGGTTTTGGGTCAATGTTGCCAATTCATTCAGTGTCGCCGACATGTTCAAGAGAAGTCACTCAGTCAGAATTCATCCTTTGTAATACTCATAAACCTTCATTTTCATGACCACCATTCCTTAACCTTATGTCGTCAATCACATTCCGTCTCAAAAAATCATTACACTTGTTTCGTTTTGTTGATGTGGGATACATCAAGGCGCTCCTACGACAAGTTGCTTCTTGTTGACATCAGCACATTATCCAAGAATTTGACTTAGAAACATCCTTTGAGTACCTTGGGGCTTGCATACATCAATGGCAAGTTTCTTGATTCTGGTGATAGGTTAACATCACTAGCCTTCGACTGAAAGACTTTGTATGGTGTTTGACATCAAAACATTTATTCACACTATGCAAAATATACTGTAGTACTTGAGGATCATTAAAATTATCGGTGATTTCCCTCGCCTCTATTAATGACTTACATCATTGGCTGGTAATGATATGGTGTCTTCCCATGTTCGACTTTAGATCACATATTCACATGGTTAGACTCATACCTGAGCACACGATTGAACGAGATAGAAGACCCCGGATCTAGTTTCATCCATCCAAGCTGTGATTTCAGGGAAGTACCAAATCATCCGTACAATGGCTTTACACTGATGGTCATCCCATCATGCGTCTATATCTGTAGAAGACTATCTTTTTACATGTTATTAAAGTTTATATGTTGAGCATGGGTATGCCTTCCCTCAGCAATTCATGAGAAATAATCAAAATATCATGATATTATGTATTGTAATTGATGCAGATCACTATCCGCTTCAGAACCTCCTCATCAAATCGTAAAGCATATCACTTGACATTATCATTTTTGACTTCATGCTTTAGGGGGAAAATGCTACAGATCCATTTGGGCACATCACTCCCATCATTTAGATAAGTACTATTAGGGCTCATCAAACCCTAATTCAGTTGCTACATGCCCTAGACAGGTCATCACTTTGAATGCCTCCTTCCCTGAGAGTTTCTTGGCCTGTTACACAACATTTTGTCACTTTCCATGTATTCCCTATTCCTTGATCCTGGAGGACCTCTACAGTGAACTCCACAGGCTTTTCCTTCATGAAGAAACTCCCATTATGTCCCTCTTCATGAGCAAATCATTCCCTTTTGCACCATTTTCCCTTAAACTTCTGTTTTTCCCAGTTTACAAGGCCGACGCTAATGGCCTTTGTCTCCCCAAAGTCAATGTGCAGAGATTAGCACTACTCGTCATGCTGATCAGAGTGATTGAAATGTGTTTCAATCGTTCCGGTCTTGTTATGGAAAGTTTTTTAAATTAGAGCTGAATCTTCCAGTGCTAGAAGCTCCGTAAATGGTTTGGCCGGATGGGGTCGAGGATGATAGTTTGGGCTCCTTTTCCCTATAATGATGGAACTACCTCAAGGAATAATTCCTTCTCCCATGAGAAGAGGATCCATCTCCCATACATATTTCCTATATAAACCTCCCTTATTCCCAAGAACAAACTAGTCATAGTTACAGTTTTTGGTTGAGTGTGAGTGTTATAGTTGCAAAGTGTTGATACTATTTTGGAGTAGACGAGAAATCTATTACTAGTTTTAGCCATCTTGTTGTGTGAGGGAGAAGTGTGTTTTGGTTTAGAGTGAAGCCTAAAGGGAAGAGCCTTTAAACTATTGTTGTTTGAAGCCATCATGGAATGCTAACAGAAGTGTGTGGGAACTTGGTCTTGTCAAAGGAAGACTACAATGTCAAGACGAATGGTTGTAATCTCTCTTTGATATTAATATATGCAACTATCAATTGATTTCCTTCATGTTTTGTAATATTACATATCCGTGTCTTAATGCTTCTTGACTCGTTAAGTAGGTTGAATTGCAATTTGTCTATTATTATGTTTGTGTGTTGTTGTTGTTTACTTGTTTTAGGAGCTTCAAGAAGAAAGAAAGAGATTGTTGGAGCAAGCAAGCGAGGATACCATCAAGCAGGATAAGTGACCAAGAGGTAGGCCCTCTTGATTGATTCTAACCTAAGGAAATCTTCCATAGAATGTATCTTTTGTGGCTAGACCCATTATCGGGCTAGAGGAATTCGTTCATGCTCGCACTTATAATTTTACTTCACCACAAATTGGTGACTCTACTAGGGAACCCATCTTATTGTTTGTTTTGGATTTCATGATTTCGTGAGAATTTTTCTAGTTTCACGTTTTCCCTTTGGTTCTATTTATTTTCTCCTACTTACTGGCCTGAGTCTAAAATTCATAGTAGCAGATCTGGTCGCTGTTTTTATTTTTTTTCCTTAGTTACCTCAGCTAGCATGCTTAATCCGTTGACAATCACGTCGACCAGCCTCTGGCACTTGTTGTCAGTTAGGCAGTCATGCCGATGCCTATAAGTGAATATTAGGGCTTGACCCCAATCTTTGCCAGTGTGTTCCGCTCTTGTGTTGTTCACCCCATGCTCCTTTTTGACTATCTTCCCTCTAATTAGAAAGCCACTTTTCATTTGGTTTTGCTTGCTTGTTGGCTTATCATCTTTCCATTTGATTGATTGAGTCATTGAGTGGCCAACGACACTAGGGAATCTAGTTGGTCACCCATTCAGCAGTTTGTGAACTCACTAAGTCGGATTGTAGGTGTGTTTGCTCCTTGCATTTTATTTTTGGTCCTTTTTACGACTTTGACTTCTTTTTGCACAAGTTTGAAAAAGTTTGGTTTACTAGCTTGAACATGTCTTTCCAGCATAGATTACATTGTTGGTCTTGTGTTTGGTCAAGTTAGTGTTTCATTGATTTGAATGAACTTCTCTTTTCATGTTTTCATCTTCTTGAAGAGCTCATTGTCTCGAAAACTTTTTCATTGAAATATTGTATGCGAAAAGTTTGTTTCGTTGTTTCATGAGAAAGTATGAAATTATAGCTTGTTGCATCATTATGTTACAATAATTTACATCTTTTAAAGACTAGAATTGCATCAACATTTGAAAAAGGAAGAGAAATTTCTTCATTTTGAAAGGACTAATAGATAAGTGCTTGTCAGGGAATTAGGAATTGGGATGCATTTTTCATTAGTTTATTTTTTGAAAAAGTGAAGTAGTGAAAGATCATTTCATTTTCAGTTGCTTGATTGTTTGCATTTGATTGATTAGTTTCTACCCTCTCTAGTGTAGGCATTTCATCAAATTGAAAGGGTCCTGTCCCATTTAGTTGCATTTTAGGTTTTTTCAAGTAGCATCGCTAACACCTGAAAATTGAAACATAACTCAACATCAACTCTAAAATGAATTCAATTAACCTAAGGTGCATTTGACATTCGCGATCATATCTAGAAGGTCTACGCTAGAGACGTGTTTCGACGTCTTTAAACCTAGCATCCATCGTTAGCTTTGGCATTTGACAGCGCTAGCACGGATTTGTGCTCCCCGTACAGTCGAGTATATAATGAGAGAATCCACTAGGCTGCAACCCTTTTATTCTTAGGAAGCCGAGTCAGCCACCTTACAAATGTGATACACCAAACACAACATTCAGGGAGATTATCTGCTCGTACTTCTTGGTTCACCAAGAGGTATTATGTAGTTCACAGTTGCCTAGTAATCCTATTTACCTAGATCATCCAGAGTAGTCATTTGATCTTTTTGACTGATTAAACTTAAAAGATCATTCGAGCACTTGTCCTTTCGAGCTTGTTTCCATTCGAAAGTGATAGAATCATCTTTGTTTCTTTCTCGACTCCTAAAAAATGAAAGAACATCAGTCTTTTAGGTGTCTTAATAATTGATTTCCCACGATCCAAAACATCATGTTAATCCTTTTGACCAAATCATGAGTTCCCTTAAAAGGAAATTTTAAAGCCTTGAAGTTATTTTTCTATTGACTAAGACAAGATCATCGTGGTTGAACCACGTGGTTCACCCAATTCCTCTTCCTCTCCTCCATCTGAAATATTGTCTGAGGAGTCGTTTCATGAGTTATTAGAGTCACTTGAGGGCCAAAACATTGAACTCACAATTGTTTTGAGTGTTAAACCATTGTCATCTCATCCTCTGCCTACTTTTGATTCAAGGTCATCTATTGATCTTGGCCCAGAATCACCAGACAATCTTGTTTGAACTCCAGAGAACTTGTCGACCACTGACAGTCATCTTGGATTGGTTATCTATTCTTTGAACCCTCTATTTGACATCGTTGATATATCACGGTAGCATCCTTACAGTCCTACGACCAGCCGGGTGTTCCTTTGGAACTATCCCCAAGTACACGTTCGGCCATTTGTCGTTGTTTGTTTTCAAACATGGAACCCGAAGGCGATGCTCTAGTCACATCTTCAGATGAGTTCAAAGTTTCTACTCCACACACTATTGAGGGGGAAGAATTGCAATTTCAGTTTCGTCCTAAGGTTTTCCTTTATTCGAAAGGTATTCCCGCCAGCTTTCCACCCAACTATGTGTCTTTGGGGCACTTAGTTTCAGGCACACCTACTGCCTCATCACTCTACCATAATCTTGTATGGGCGTCAGGCATCAGGCCTACGTCAGGTTCATTTGTCATGAACACGACTTCCCAACAGGCTGTTACTTCAATCCCAATTCAACCCACCATTCCGAATACTCTTTTATCATCGATCCTAGTTACACATCAATCACAATTGGCAGTTTCAAATATTGTCTCTATTAGTTCTTCTATCCCATTAGTCAGTGGCCAGATTGTGCCACCACCTGGGGGGCAGAACCAGAATGTCTCTATGGTGTCAGGTGCCACTAATGTGAGCGGCTCACATGTTTGGTATAAACCAACCCTATTATGGTATTATTTATAACCCTACTAGATCAAGAAATGTCCATTACTAATAGGTTTAGAATCTTGTTGGTCTATCTGGATCGAGAATTGTTCAGTATCAGCAGACCTATGGGGCTCAGGTCCAATACCGAAATCCTTATTTTTCATATGGTTCTCAAGGATTGGTTAATCAACCTTGCACCCTCCAATTTGGGCAGTACATCCAGCCTGGCTATGACTAGATTTAGTTCGATAATTTCCCAGGCACTCTTCAAGTACCCTTACAACAGCAAGGACAACCTTTACAGCAAACAGGGTAGCCTTTGTTACCACAAGGGAAACCTTTGTTGCATCAAGGGCTCTCCGTGCAATAGCAAGGGAAAATTATCCCGCAACAAGGTCACCTATAACAACCGCAAGGTAAATCCTTACAGCAGTTGTAGCAAGTCGCGCAGTAGTAGATGCAATATTCTCCACACACCTCTCAACCCATACCCTCGTAGGGCCAACCTCTGCAACCCCAGGGACAAATTTTGCAACTGCAAGGTCAGCCTTTGCAACAACAAAAAACACCAGGGTAGCAACAACCCTTGTATACATATCAACAAGGTAAACCCTTGCAGGGGTAGTGCCAAGGTCAAGTCCTGTAGCAGCAGGCCTAGAATCCTCTTGTCCTAGGTAAACAGGTTCAGAATCCTACCGGCCAAGGGCACCAGGTACAAAATCCCTACATCTAAGGGGAACAAGTGTATCAAGCTTATTCCCAAGGACTACAGGTCCAAAACCCTCTTGTTCAGTGACAACAGGCTCATCAGCCCTATGTTCTAGGACAACAAGTCCCATATCCGTATGTCCAAGGTCAACAGGCTCAACAGCCTTTTAACCCATACATTGCTTATCAAAAACCTATGCCTAGACAGTTTCAAGGTATTCAAGGTCAAAATCCTCCCTATGGTCAAGGTAATCCACAATGGGGGCAGCCTCAGATTCCATATGGCAAAATCCCCCACTGTGGGGCCAAAATCCCCCACTGTGGGGTCAAAATCCTTACCAACAAGGATGGGCTCCTCCCTATGGGCTCGCTTATCAACTTCCCATGCCTTTTAACACTCAATTACCTTTCTTGGCTGCACTTGAGTTGCCAGATGTATCACGCCTTAGGAATGATCTGATCCTTCATTTACCGTACTGGCCTCCGGTGCCATCCAAGATACCAAGTGATTGCCCAAAGTTTTATGGAAAAGCTAAAGAATATCCTCAGGCCCATGTGATGACATATCACCTATGGTGCTCATCGAACTCATACGTAGATGACTCCATTCGTCTTCGTCTTTTCCAACGAACCCTCATGGGTACTGCAGTGAAATGGTACATCGAGCTACCTTAAAGTAATTTCCATGACTTTAATTCATTAGCCATGGCTTTCCTCACGCATTTTCAGTTGTCGGTTCGCTATGAAATTGGCACCTACTTGCTCACATTGCTTAAGAAAGACACTGCGAGACACATCTCTAATTATATCCATGAATGGAGATGTAGATGTTTCTTGATAAAATTTGAGATAACTGATTAGTTGCTCACTGAATGGTTTACCAAATTATTCGTAGCCCCAATTGCTCGTGATATAGCTATGGGTGGATGCGTCATTGAAGAGAAAACCATCGCTCATGCCCAGTACTTGGATCTGGTTTACTCTCAGTCTGGCACTTTATACGAGTTGTTACCCAATGCTCCACTCCCATCATCTGATCCTATAGCATTGAAGTCACTAGTTTTTCCTCCTATTGATAGAGATATTGGTTTAGAATCCCAGACCCCTGCTAAAACTTCTTCCAAACAGAAGTCAGTCTCGAATGCTGCTCCTAATAGTTCATCTCAAAATCCACCAGGCCGTGGTAAAATCTCAGAGATCCACGCTATCTAGTCTACCACAGTGGACAAATCCTCAAAATGGAAAAAGAAAGGAAAAGGCAAAGCTAAAGCCGATGCCCCGAAACAGGGTCCTCCTAAATTGTCGACTGGCAAATCTTCGCAACGGAAACCTAAGTATCCTTGCCTCATTTTCAAGGAGAATCACTACACTAAGGATTGTCCTTGACGATCTGAAGTTAGTCACCTACACAGAGGGACCCCTGCTATCCTCAAAGAGCCATTTCCATCTCGGCAGACCTAAATGGTAGACCAACCCCGATCTGCTTCCTCTGGATCTCAAGTGTTCATGATGAGCACACCCATTAATGTGGCTACCCAATTAAAAGATTATCAAACTCTAGCTCTGGTAGCTGGGAAAGGGAAAGAAGTTGCACCTCCTTCTTCTACCCCATGTTCTAGCCCTCTGCAAATCGAGCGCCCTAACCCTAATTCCGCTACGCGGCCACCCTCTCGAGCTGTGCTGTGGAAATTCTCGTATAATCCCAACGCCTGAGCCGCTTAGCACTACAATATTGTTGAGGACTTGGCTCAGGTGTCATTAGCCATGTCGGCTCTCGAGGTACTCTAAATCTACCCATCGCAGTAGAAATATTTGTTGTCAGCTATCGGGAGCATAGATCCCACCAACTCTAATTTCATATTTTTCAATCTAGAGAACCATATTCCACGGTTCCCCCATCAGATTTCCTTTCTTATTTAGGTAATCATCAATGAGAAGACCATCCACAGAACTATCATCGATGAAGGTGCTTACACCTACATCATGTCAAATGCATGTTGGAAGGCTATTGGTTCCCCTGCACTGAACCAGTCTTCGAACAATTTGGAAGCTTTCGATGGGTGCGATTCATGACCATTTGATGTCTTACCTAACCTTGCCATCACCCTAGAAGGCAAGACAGTGCAGGTCGAAGTAGAAATTTTTGAGGCCAATCTCAATTATAATCTTCTACTTGGCCAAAGTTGGACTCATGCCATACATGCCGTGGCCTCCTCCTTGTTCTACGTGATTCATTTTCCCCATCAAGGGAAAATTTTCACTGTCCATCAACTGTCTTTCTTTGGCTCTTCCTCCTCGGGTGGCAATGTTCCCTACGTCAAGCACTCTGGTGCTCCCTATGAGAGTGTGGGGGCAGGGCTCTTCAAAGATTCTGCTTTAATGGGAATTTTTCCACTCCCACCTCCTCATGTTGCCTCTGTCAACATGATCTCAATCAAATATGATCCCTGGATCATACCTACACCAGATTTTTTTGATACTTGGGGCGAGGTTATGTTGCTTAGTCCCACTAAAGTCAATTACTTGGAAAAATTTTCAAACTCTGCATCCTCTAATTCACATATGTCGAATACCTCTCTCAATATGTACTCTCAATCTCCCTGGCTTGGCACTTTGGAATCATCCGATCCCTTAGCCAAGACCTTCCTCGCCGATGAAGGTATCATGGAAATCATGTCTCTTGAGGAACCACCATAGATCGATACTCATCATCGCTCCTTGTTCTTGCCTCGCTCGGCGGTCATGTCTACCGCTTTCGAGGCATCCTCTTCTCCATTTCCACCACCGACTATTACTCATGAAGTATGGTCGAAAGGAAATCTGGGTAATATTACCCAAACGATGCTGATTGACATTTCTATCAAACCCGGTGTCGTTGAACACATTCATATTGGGGTATCTTATTCTGGTTATTTTTGGTTGTCTATCTTTAAAGACTGCATTCTTACTATCCGTAAGTACCATGAATGCCAAATTTACCAACACAAGATGCGTGCCCCACCTGCTCACCTACATCTCGTCATTACTGTTGATCCTTTTGACAAATGGGGCATCGATTATATGACATGTAACCCTCGTTTGGCGAGGGGCATGGCTATATTATTGTCGCTGTGGATTATTTTATCAAATGGGCCGAAGCGATGCCTACATATTCTGCAGATGGTAATACGGTAGCTTAATTCCTTTTTAACTATGTTATTTCTAGGTTCGGCATACCCCAAGCCATTGTCACAGACCATGGCTCCCATTTTAGAGATTACATGGCGGCAGAACTAACATCTGCATTGGGCTTGCACCACGATGGTTCGACCCCATATTACCCTCAGGCCAACGGCCAAGTTGAAGCCGTGAACAAGGTTTTGGTCACCATTCTTCAGCGTACTGTTGGGATGCACAAGTCAAATTGGCATCTCATGCTCTTTTCAGCTCTGTGGGCCTACCAAACTTCAACCAAATACACAACTAATTTCACACCATTCCAGCTAGTCTATGGTCTGGAAGCAACATTGTCGTTCAAATGCAAGATTCCTTCACTCAAGTTAGTTGTTGAACTCCTCCCTGAAACATGACCTCAAGAGGAACGCATCTTATATTTAGAACGGTTGGACAAGACTCACTGTCTCGATGCCTTGGTCATCGAAGCACAAAAGAAATGGGTCAAATCCCATTCCAATCAGTCGGTCTCCCCTCGTGATTTCTCTGAGGGTGATTTTGTCTCATTATACGACCAAGCTAACGATAAGATGGGGGTAGGAAAGTTCGAACCTATGTGGCATGGGCCCTATATTGTAAAATGTGTTTTGTAGAAAGGAGCATATGAGCTTATTGATTATGAAGGAAATCCTCTCGATAAGCCTCGAAACCGGCTTTATCTCAAAAAGTACTATGCTTAGGTCATCTTGCATGGTTACTTATGTGCGTTAGTGTGTGATTCATTTTTTTACAGCATGGTTTTGTGTGATAGTTTTCAAACAACCTTCATATTTACTATGCTTTTCTTGCTTTGCAGATGTCTGTGACTCCTCACGTTGGTTTTTCTGATGGTGCTTTCCGTAGTAACCAGAAGCTATCATCCGTGACATGGGCTATCTATGACCTTAACGGTGAGTTGATTGACCTTCAAGGTATCTTCTTGGGTCACACAACCAACAACATTGCTGAATACAATGCAGTCATCGAAATGTTGTCAGAAGCCATCACTCTGGGCATGAGAGAATTGGTTGTCAACCTAGATTTATAGCTTGTCGTCCTTCAACTCAACGGGAAATATTCCATCAGGAACCCTCAAATATTACAAATGTATCTCTATATCTATCTATTGGAAAGGAATTTTGATTATATTACATATCATCATATTCTTAGACACATGAATACATTGATAGATGCATTAGCTAATTACGTGTTGGATAGACATTTACGAAACATGTAAAAGATAAGACAAACCATTTGTACCATAATAGACAGGAAAATACAACATATATATATATATATATATATAGATATATGGTGAGAATGTTTGATACATAAGAACCCCAAAAAACAATATGTGTCTATAATAACATCAGCGGCTTGCAGGCCTTGTACATCCATGGCATGCAGGCCTAAAAAATATGTAAGTGCTGGACCTAGGAACTACTCAGCATGGTGGTCATGGTAGCACAAGACAGCTCATGCAACATGACTCAACAGTCGATGAATCTGACCTGAGACTCCCACTGTGTGCCTCTGGTACAGCTGGGGCATGTCTCCTATTCAAGCATACTCCGGGATACCATGAGTTAACCCCTCGAGGTTCCTCTCAATCTCCTCCTCATTGTCGCTCCCTTCCTGATAAAGGGTGAAACCATTAATAGGGCGAGGGACGCACCTAGCTATTGGGGACATCCCAGTTGGCTGCTTTGGTCCAACATCTGCATAAACAAGAGAAATGTTATAAGCACGCATATACCAAAAACAATTAAAAATATCAAAATTAAAAATTTGATTTTTTACCTTCGTCATCGAAGTCCTCTCCATCTGGTAAGGGCATATCTCTATCTCCATGGAAATTAGTGTCGTTGTATGTCCATTCCTCCATGAAGATCTTTTGTCATAGTAGCCATGAGAAGAATGCAGGTCAGTATGACATATGTTGACCCCCAGTGATCCTGGGTGTTAGACGACTCTAGTGGGCCATCCACGGGTCACGTGGAGTAGGAGGATCAACCTCAGTCAACTGATACTGGAACAGTGGCACTCGTTCCATGAAAAAATGTCACATGTACTGATCCAAAGCCAAATTTCTTCAGATTCCTCGCCTTGGCCTTGGACAGCTGGCGCTTGATGTTCATCTTCATGGCCTCTGCCCAGTTGAAGATCGTAGGAGCTGTGTAGTCAATAGCATAAAGTAACTTTGACTTGTTAGTCTCATGTTCCGCCTAGGACCCTGCCACTTTGTTGATAATCAACAGAAGCACCCTCAGTGTCAAATCTTACACACTGGAAATCTCTATCTTCCCACTCTTGGATTTCAAGGCCTTAGGGCAGTGTTCGACAAGCAGGGAAGATATGCTTGCCTCGATCGGACGTGACCCATACAAGTTCACTGGCTCACCTCTGCGAGATAGTCTAGTGATGAAGTAAATATCTAAAGTTTTCAACTCTAGCTCCAGGTCCCCAATGACAAAAATCTCGCGATTAGTGTCTCGAAGGCTTATCAAGTATTGAAGCAACTCGAGCTGGGCTCGCATCCCTGGTGTAAGGAAAAATGTGAGGAGCCCACAATACCTCAAAGCCTCTAGGAAATTTGGATCAGTCAGTGCCTGGGTGTCAACTTCTTCATGTTCCCTTTCCTTTCAATCCACCATTTTCGGCAATTTCTCTCTTGCAAAAGCCATTAATTTGAGTCAATTATCATCTTTGGCACATAAAATTCAAGTTTAAACAGTCATTTTTGAGGAAAAATGGTTTTTCCCTATCCACAACATCAACATGCCTATTTTAGAAATAGTTGCGCCAATCAGCGCGGATGGTTGTACAAATCACCCTCGGCTGGTACGATCCCGTGCTCGGAAATCGCGCCGACCGAGGGAAAAAAATATTTTCAAAAACGTCCCTAAAAATCCAAAAAAATGGCTAAAAATAGAAATAAATAGCATGAAAATGGAGCTTAGGGCTTTAGCTATTACCTGGAACTGATGGCTCATCGATTGACCTCCTGGATCGCCTGCAATATGCTCCGAAACAACTACATCAAAAGTGGGTAAAAAGTCTTCATTGCAAAGCTAAAATGGTAAATGCTAAAAATATATTTACCTTTCCCCTTTTTATTCATTTTTTCATGAAAATATCAGGGTTTGTAAATATTTTTGACCTATTTTACCTCAAGGACTCGATAATACACTTTGCCTTACTTGCGCAGCAACAGGTGATGGATGTTCAACGATGACAATGAGTCAGATTTCAACTCTTTTCTCTACTTGTTAAACTCATATGAAAAGATTGCCGAGTATTTTTTCCCTTTTTGATTCGTTAAAGAGAATAAAAATAGGGAGTCCACTTTCAACTCTTTTCTGACCCTTTAAAAGTGAAAACATAGTCGAGCCCTTATTGTTTTGAACTCAATAACGGATGTGAAATGTCATGCACCCAGTATAAGTTTACCCTTTTTCAGGCTAGGAGGCTGATCCAAAAGGGATTTTGGATAGGCTCCTAAGTATAAGTGTTCCTCACAGAGGAAAAATGAAAGTCCAAGGAAGTTCTTGGAACTAGCCCCATTACAGAGATCATCTCATTCTAAATCTACTACAACTTGAATGGGAAAAAATGGACTTAGGATGCGGAAGTTATCATAAAATGAAGTTGCCCTTTATCCCTTGGAAAAAGGGGCAAAATCCCCTAAAATGGGTCCTAAACACCCTCTATGTCTTCAAAGACCAAAACTATCGCAAAATGAGAACCTTTAAAAAAGGCAAATAACACTATCAAGAGGCAAAAACATGAAGAAAACAGTGAAATCGAGCCTATTGGAGGTCAAACAACCTTGGCTCAAGAGCCCTCGAATCTGGACGATCAACGATCCAGATCCGATCAACAAATCACAATCGGTGGTTGTAGGCGGAGGATATCTGAGCATAAGACATGACAATTGCAATGAGCAATATGCGATATGTGATATGCTGATCATCGATGATCGGATCAGTGAATCGGTATCGGTGATGGACAAAACCATTGGGCCATGTGCTTATGCGATATTACAACATAAACATTATAGAATCATATATATAATGAACAAATGATAGCATTCACAAATGATAACATTCACAATTGCACAATAATATGGAAGAAAACTTGAAGAACTTTATTAATAGAAGGGAGAATTACAACCTAGTTGTCTGATCCAGCATCATCCTCCCAGCTTCAATCCCTCTTCACCTCATGAAATAGCAAGATCACACCAACAATACAATGCTCTTTCCTCAATTACAAACTATCAGCACTTCCTTGCAATTCACAATATTCCAGCCTCTAGATCTCTTAGATGAGGGATCCATTTATAGATGTGTGCAAGGGTGTGAGTCATCCATGGGGTTTGATTAGTGTCATTCCACTTGTTACAATTGGTTCCACTTGGAGATTTCTTGGATCTCTTACTCATCCCTGGGCGAATTCAGAGAGGCAAGTGGCATAGGAGAAGTTTCTAGAAGATTCCATGAGCAACCACCTAGCAAACTGTCTCGGACATTTGTCCATCCTCACCCATTGCACCCTATAGAAGGCTTAATCAGTATGCATCGCACCCTGGCAGTGTACCACTCAGTATGCATCACACTTTGCCAGTGGAGCAGTCAGTATGGTTCAGTTTAGGCCATTTCTGGATGGTTTCTTAGGTGGAACTTTTGGGGAATGATGTAATCAGATGACTATGTTCTTTTAGGGTATGAAACAACTCTTTTAGGGGTTGATGAGCCCTAGTTTATTGACATATAAGTTTGGGGTTGATGTGCCCAAATATGTCTATAACACTATAAGCAAATGGAATCGAAAGAATTTACACATATAATCATCATACATAAAGACAAGAATATGGGAAAAGGTGTAAATAGCTTTATTAAGTAGAAGGAAGAGTTACAACCATGAAGTCCGATCTACTATCACTCCTCCAGCTTGAGTTCCAACCAACATCACATCAAAAGCACAACACTCCGACAACATAACAATACTTGCTTACAATCTCAAACCTCATGCCAACAGTATCTCCTTACAAGTTTTAAAATTCTAGCCCCTGATTACTTACATGAGTGCTCAATTTATAGGAAAATGGAGGAGGTTTGGTCATGAATGAGGGTATTGGATGGCCTTCCAAGCTTAGAGCTAGTTTCCATGGAGGAAGGGATGATAGAATAGGAGGTTACTTAACTCATTCCCTATCCAATTTTGAGCTCATAGGAGATGATAAGTGTGAGAATCTTCTAGAAGGCTCCAGAAGATAAGGATATTCCTAGAACCCTATGAGGATTTTTCTCAATCTCGCCCAACACAGGTCAAAGTGGGCCTAAGTTCTCTGAAATCCACCCTGACATGGACCTACCTACACTGAAGTGCACTTACCCCTGACCAAGGCTGCGTTGGTCCCTTAAGAGGAAATTTCTTGAGGGCTTTAGGCCAAGACACTCTCAGAGAAGGAGGAATTCAAAGTGATGACTTGTTTAGGGCATGTAGCAACTGAATTATGGTTTGATGAGCCCTAATAGTACTGATATGAATGATGGGATTGATGTGCCCAAATGGATCTGTAACGGGGGCCCATAGTTTTGGTGCTTCATCTCCTAGGGTTAGGTTTTTGGATGTTTAGCATTTTCCTTTGTTACTCAATAATAAATAGGCCTTTGAGCCTCATTTTAACACAGCTTAGAGGCCTGTAGCAGCCACATCTCTTCTCATAGATAAGCCACCATGACATGAGCTAGTTTATTTCCATTCTATTTGTAAGCTTATTTCAGTATTTGATATTAATGAAATGAAGTGTTATTTCTACTGCATCTTTGTATTGATGGTTATATCTATAATTTTTTGTGTTCCTATTTAAGTTCAGATCAATTCTCAAGGAAGTAACCAAGGAGAAGGAGCAAAGAAGCACTTGCAAGGAAGAAGCACAAAGAAGAACCATCATGAAGACATGAATCACATCCTAAACTAAAACAGATTGATGACATTCCATGATGACTAAGAAGGTATCAATGATGATCCAAGACCCCTTGGATGGTGAAGTTGAATATAAAGCAATAAGAGAGTAGCTTGGCATTGCCACATCATCATGAAGTCCTATGTCATCAATGCCAAATCAGCCCTATGCAAGTGTCATCACAATGTCATATGTGCCAATGTGTCTTGCCACATCATTTGTGTATGTAATGATGTATTATCCAAGGAAAATGAAAAAATGTAATGTGTGGAAGTGAAAGAGTCAGATTTGGAATATGAAAAGTCACATGTGGAAAAGAGAGCCTTATAGAAGTTGAAAAGTCATTTAGGAGTCCAAGATTCATGAGGATATCTCAAGAGTCATAAGGGGAGATGAAAGGTCCTTCCTCTTGTTATAAGAGAAACCTCATAACTCAAGCAAATTCCTTTTGGAGGCTTAATCTTTGGAGAGATAGATTTGGCTTCTCTAACTTTACATAAGAGAGAAGATCATTCCTTGAAGAAGCAATAAGTGACTTAATGTTCCACTACTAGATCTAGTGGCTCAAGATTGTAACTGTGTACTTCGATCTTTCACTTAATTATCAGGAGCACATTGAGCCAACACATTTTCATGTATGTATTGTGACTATTGTAAGACTATTATTTATATGTTTTTGGTATGTGTTATGTTCATACTAATAAAGAAATTAAACTAGTTCATTTTCTTTCATACTCATCTTGTTGAATGTGTCTTGTGGTTTCTTTAATGATCATTGTGTCTATGTGAACTATTTTGCTAGATAACTAACAAATATTTCATTGTTGTCATGTGCCTCTCTTAGGTTAGTACTATTACTTTTATTCCAAGCACCTACTCTTTAGACTCCCCTCATAAAAGTCTCCTTTTACGTGTTACAATTTGTCTTTCATAATGTCAAATTACTTTCCTATTTCAAAGGATATGTGTGTAATATCTTATGTTATACCTTGAAGCCAAGGCAAAGATTAGGGTTATGGTGGCCAAATCGATACTCTAGATGGGGCTCCTACTCCAAATGGTGTGAGGTCGAATTGAGACTTCACATTGGGGAGACCCCCTGTATGTTGACAGTATTGAGCACCGTCAATAGGTTGAGATATTATGACATTGGGTTTTGTTCATCACATTATGATGTCGGATTATGTTTTTTGCTTTAGGATGCCAGGGTATGTTTTTCATATAGTATTTTCAAGTTAGGTTCATCACATTTCTATGTTTAGCTTTTGTATGTCATGTTGCAATACCAGGCTTTGCACGTCACATTGTGATGATAGGTTATGTTCATCATATTGTAACATTCGGGTATGTTCTTCACATATGTTGTGTTTATTTGTGTTGGGTTGCATTATATTCTTTCCATGACTAGCTAACCTAGTTAACTGGGAGGTGGAGACCCCCCTTCATTGTACTAATTGTGCAATGGGGGGGTCACACAGGGGGCAGAAGTGCCCCCTATCTAGGGGGTTTGAGGGGGGCAGGTAGCTCCCCTCTACGGGGTCCAGGGTAGCACCTTGGTGAATTTTTTTTGGACCCTATATTAGGTTGGGCGGACCTAGCTATGGTTTTGTGCATGGTTTTCGCACATGGTTTTGGACACAGTGGTTTTTGGTCCATGGTATTGGATGCTTCGGCATGTATAAATATGCATTGTAACATTCAAAGGAACATAATGAAAAATCAAGTTGGTAATCCCGGTTTTGGGATCCAGTCGAAAATCTCTATGTATATTTGATTTATGTGTTATTCTCTCGCTATTATTTATTTTCTATGTTTTAGAATTCATATGCAGGTAATTTTTGTACGGGTTTAAAACCTACATTCGGTATCAGATCTGTTTTTGCTTCAAGGGGACGCCTTTGTTGCTGAGGGGTTTTGCTCAGGCCTGTGGTAGACTTTGTTCTGTGGGAGATCCATGAGATCGATTTTGGTGGTGAAAGAAGATGGCGAGTAATGGAAAGATAGAGATCGATAAATTTAATGGTCAGATTCTTGAGTTATGGAAACTCAAGATGGAGGATCTGTTTATGGATAAAGATCAGTGGATCGCGGTAGATCTCGATACTAAACCAACGGGAGTGTCTGATGAAGAATCGAAGAAGTTGGATCAGAAGGCAAAGAGCACAATATGATTGTGTGTCTCAGATTTAGTATTTATGAATGTATAAGGGGAAGCTACAGCGAAGGCTTTGTGGGAGAAGTTAAGGACTTTGTACCAATCTAAATCTTTGGTGAATAAACTGTTCCTACAGAAAAAGCTACATAACCTGAGGATGAAAGATGGAGACTCGATGATAGAGCACCTGAATGCATTTAATACTGTGGTAAGTCAGATATTATTTGTTGATATTAAAATTTCAGATGAAGATAAGTGCATCAGTTTGTTGTGTTCTCTACTAGATTCGTGGGATAGTCTGGTTATTACAATAGGTAGCAATGCAACTGCCTTGCAATTTGATGAAATAGTCTCATCCTTGCTGATGGAGGAGATGAGACAGAAAAATATGGAGAGCCAAAATGGTGATGCCTTGTCTTTACGAGGACGGTCCCATAACAGAAACAAAAATAATTCATCGAGTGGGAAATCTAAATCTAAAGGGAGATCTAAATCTCTAGGAAATCCTATAAAGGTGGTGTGCTGGAAATGCGGAAAGCATGGGCACTACAAAAGGGACTGTAAATCTAAAGTTCCTGACAAAGGAAAGGGTTCTGATGATGCTCCTTCTGTAGAGGCAAAAACCACCTCAGATGAAGGTGGGGATGTGTACTTCGCTTCTTCAAGTACACATGTAGATTATGAGGCATGGTTGATTGACTTAGGTGCATCCTTTCACTTCACTCCCCATAGAGAGTGGTTTTGTGAGTATGAGCAATATGATGGTGGTGATGTCTTTTTAGGGGATGATAAGAAGGCTAGAATCGTTGGTCCTGGGAAAGTAAAGTTGAAGTTGCAAGGTGGAAGGGTTAGAACACTTCCGGCTGTTTTGCATATTCCTGCATTGGCCAGAAATCTGATTTCTGTAAGAAAGTTGGATGATGCAGGTGTAAAAACAGTGTTCGAGAAGGATACCTGCAAGATGGTTCAGGGAGCACTGGTATTGATGCGGGGAGTTCAGATTGGAACTTTGTACAAGCTGCAAGGTAGCACTATTATTGATGGGTGCAAGAATTCTGTGGTCCCTAAAAGTGGAGCAGAAAATCTAGTGGTCTTTGGAGAAAAAACCATGCAATGGAATCAAAGGCTTAGACATATTGGAGAGAAGGGCCTTCGAATACTTCATGGTGAAGGTATGGTAGAAGGTATGACTAATAGCTCTCTGGATTTTGATTTTTGTGAAAATTGTGTATATGGGAAGCAGAATTGGGTGAGTTTCCCCTCTGGTGGTAAGAGGGCGAAACATATATTAGAGCTTATGCACAATGATGTGTTTGGACCTGTGAAGGTTCCATCACTAGGTAAGTCTGTGTACTATGTATCATATAGATGACTTCTCAAGGAATACATGGATATATTTCTTCAAGAATAAATCTGAAGTCTTTGACAGGTTTAAAGAATTTAAGGCTCTGGTGGAAAACCAAACAGAGAAGAAGATAAAGGTGCTGAGGACAGATAATGTTGGAGAGTTTTGTAGCAAGGAATTTGAAGAATTCTGTAAGAAGTGTGGTATGGCACGACAGAAGACTACTCCATACAAACTTGAGAAAAATGGAGTTGCAGAAAGAATGAACAAGACGTTGATGGAAGGGCAAGAAGCATGCTCAGTGGTGCCGAGTTAGGACAAGAATTCGGGGCAAAGGCGGTGGAGATAGCATGTTACCTGGTCAACAGATCACCTTCATCAGCATTGGAGGATAAGACTCCACAAGAGGTATGGACTGGTAAGAAACCCTTTCTTTCACATCTAAGGGTATTTGGATGTGATGCATATGTACATTTTCCAAAGGAGAAAAGAACAAAGTTGGATAGTAAATTTCAAAAGTGCATCTTTATTGCATATAAGGATGGTTTAAAGGGTTATAAGATTTGGAACCCAATAAAAAGGAAGGTTGTGTACAACCGATATGTGGTGTTCAAAGAGGTGAAAGATGTTATTAAACATGAAGTCCCATAAAAGGAACCTGAGAAGATAGAGTTTGAGCTAAAGGAGGAAGAATCAGACTCTAGAGCAGAAGAGGAATCAGAAGATGAAGAGCCACAAACTTCGATTGTGAGAAGATCAGTTCGAGAAAGAAGGCAGCTAGAAAGGTATAGTACATCTGCTTTCTGTTCAAATTTTTCTTTATCTATTATTGATGATGATCCTAGAACTGTGAAGGGAGCAATAGATTCAGAGGATGAAAACCTCTGGAAAGAGGCCATGGTTGATGAAATGGCATCTTTGCACAAAAATGAGGCTTGGGATCTGGTGGAGTTCTCGGCTGGAAGGAAACCCATTGGAAGCAAATGGGTGTTAAAGAAGAAGACAAATGGAGAAGGAAAGGTGGAGAAATACAAAGTGCGGTTGGTAGAAAAAGGTTATTCCCAGGTGTCGGGAATTGACTTTGGTGATATTTTTTCTCTTGTTGCCAAGGTAGCTTCTATTAGATTACTTTTATCTGTTGCTGCTACTTTTGATTTTGAAGTAGAACAGATGGATTTTAAGACATCATTTCTTCATGGGGATATAGAAGAGGAGATCTACATGAAGCAACCTAAAGGCTTTGTGGTGAAGGATAAGAAAGAATTGGTATGCAAGTTAAAGAAATATCTGTATGGTTTGAAACAGTCACCAAGGATGTGGTATCATAAATTTGATACATTTATACGGGGACTTGGCTTCACCAGAAGCAAAGCAGATCACTGTGTGTATTTTAAATTAATTGGTGACCGTGTTATTTATCTAGCCTTGTATGTGGATGATATGTTGCTAGTTGGAAATGACAAAGAAATTATCCAAGATTTGAAGACCCAATTGTCCTCCAAATTAGACATGAAAGATCTTGGTGCTGCAAACTATTTTTTGGGCATGGAAATTAAAATATATAAAGCAAAGAGGAATCTTTGGTTAAACCAGAGGAAGTATGTCTAGACAATACTGCAGAGGTTTAATATGCAGGATAGTAAACCAGTGAAAGTTCCTATTCTTGTAGGTGCAAATTTATCTGATGAACATTGTCCCAAGACACAAGAAGAGGGAGAGGACATGTCCCGTGTTCCATATGCAAGTGCAATCAGTAGCCTAATGTATGTGATGGTCTGTACTAGACCAAACATTACACATGCAGTGGGAGGATTGAGCATGTTTATGTCAAAACCAAGAAAGGAGCATTGGACAACAACGTAGCGGGTTTTTAGGTATTTGTGTGGCACTAGTGATTATGGTTTGTGCTACCAAGGAAGACCAGGATTGGACAGATTTTTTTATATCCATGGCTTTGTTGATGCAAACTAGGTTGGAGATATGGATCATTGAAGATCTACAAGTGGGTATGTGTTTAACCTATTTGGAGGTGCAATCAGTTCGATGACTAAGAGACAATCTATAGTGGCATTATCAACTATAGAGGAAAAATAGATGGTAGCTACTCATGCAAGCAAGGAAGTAGTTTGGTTGCGGAGATTGTGTTCAAGTATGGTGTTAGTACAAGGAGCTATAAGGATAGATCGTAATAACAAAAGTGAAATTTTCTTGGCAAAGAACCCTGCTTATCATTCAAAGACAAAGCACATTGATGTTCAATATCACTTTTTTAGGGATATGATAGAAGACAAAAAAGTGTTTCTGGTGAAGGTGGAGACTTTGAAGAATACTACAGATGCATTGACAAAATCTGTGAGCTATGAGAAGTTCTCTTGGTGTAGAGAAAAAATGAGTGTTGCAGGGCTGCATAAATGACTAAGCTCTCTTGTGGCCCATTGTGGAAATAAAAAAACAAGTGGGAGAATGTTGGGTTGTGTTATATTATTTCCACGACTAGCTAACCTAGTTAACTGGCGGGTTAGAGGGGGGTAGAACTCCCCCTTCATTGCACCAATTGCACAGTGGAGGGGTGACAAGGGGGGTGGCAGCCCCTGCTATCCAAGGGGTTTGAGGGGGGTGGGTAGCCCCCCTCTATGGGGTTCGGGGCAACGCCTCGGGGAACTTTGTTTTGGACCCTATATTAGGTTTGGCAGACCTACCTATGGTTTCGTGCATGGTTTTCATACATGGTTTTGGACGCGATGCTTTTCAGTCCATGGTATTGGATGCTTTGGCATGTATAAATATGTATTGTAACATTGAAAGGAACATAATGAAAAATCAAGTTGGTAGTCCCGGTTTTGTGATCCAGGGGAAAATATCTATGTATATTTTCTATATGTGTTATGCTCTCACTATTGTTTATTATCTATGTTGTAGAATTCGTATGCAGGTCATTTCTGTATGGGGTTAAAACCTACAATTTGTTGAAATATAAATCTAAAGAACTTGAAACATTCAAAGAATTTCACCTACACCTAGCCAGCCTTGGGAATCCATCTCCATGATCTATATGTTTGGCCTTCCTTCTAGAAAGCATGGTAATGACTGTGTATTTGTGGTATTTTATATATTTTCCGATATGGCTATATTGGCTACTTGCAAGAAGAGTATCACTGCAGAAGATAGTACCAAAATCTTCTTCTAACGAGTATGGGTACATTTTGGGATCTCGTAGACCATTATATCAGATTGGGATGACAGGTTCCTGAGCACATTCTGGTGAGGCCTTTGGTCATTGTTGGACACCAAGCTCACTGAGTCAACTGTAATTCATCCCCGGAATGATGGATAGACAGAGGTCATCAACAGGATGATAATTTAGATACTATGCATGTACAAATATAAGCATCCACGAACATGAGATGAGATTCTTCCCTATGTGTAGCATACCTATAATAGAGTTTTCCATACCTCGACTAGCAACAACCCCTTTCAAGTGGGCTTCAAATTTCAACTGTTATGCTCAATTGATAGTGTCCATGCCTCTTGTGACAACACAAGTAAAATATGCGAATGTACAATCCAAGGTTGATAAAGCCACTAGGTTAATTATATGCATCCAACACATATGCCAGTAGGTTCATGATATCTTGGATAAATCCAATGCCAAGTATAATCAACATCATGATCAACATCAGGTTCCACATAAGTTTAAAGTGGGACACAAGGTCACCACAAGGTACAGTTGCATCTATAGAAAGAATTCCTTGTCAGTGCCCATCAAAAGCTTTGACCACTTCGATATGGACCTTATACTATCACCAAGGTAGTGGGTGACAATGATTTTGAGTTAAGTATCCCTCCATTCCTTGGCTTGCACCACGTATTCAATGTCGACCACCTTTG
Organism: Pinus tabuliformis; assembly: GCA_031772625.1. Lineage (NCBI taxonomy): Eukaryota > Viridiplantae > Streptophyta > Pinopsida > Pinales > Pinaceae > Pinus > Pinus tabuliformis. Next base: position 1,934,821,338 of record CM062818.1, on the reverse strand, counting down.
GCCATACTTTCCACCATTGTTGGCCACAGTAGACATTGTTGAGCAGCAGACACCAATAATTCTCAATCCAGATTACATTGAGCTAGCCACAACCGATTGAGTCATAGAAATACAAATTAAAAACAATCTGCAACAAAGAATCCAAATGTATTGAGTTGTCAAAAATGTCCAGTTCCTGCACCAAGGCAAGTGGCTCACTAGGGAACAAATTCAACAGATGTTTCCTTGTCTCATAGAAGCACTCAACGTAATGGGGACATTGCTTCCTAAGGGGGTAGGAATGATTGGGGTGGATATAGGTGGCCACCCACCTATTCCACTTGGACCTCCAACATGGTTTCCTTTTAGTTTCCTAATTTCTAGCACAATTTCATATTTTGGTAGTTTTTTGAGCCCTAAAGTTTTGGAGCCATTTAGAGGCCCTAAACGAAGTTCTTTTGGAAAAAGGGAAAATGCGTAGCCCACAATAAGGGCTTGTAGTAAAATTTTATTTTCCTCAGATAGATATTTCTAATGAGGTATTGTACACACCAAATAAAGAATGTATTCCAAAATTACGACCTCGGGAAGTTGACATTCCAACTAACACAAACAGGGCCCACAAAATTTTGGCGCTTCATCTCCTAGGGTTAGGTTTTTGGATGTTTATGGTTTTACATTGTTCTTGATGTTAAAAATTCTTGTCAACATCATTGTAACACAATTCAGAAGGCATATAGCCATCACATCTCTTCTCAAAGATAAGCTACCATCACATGAGGTAGTTTGATTATCTTATGTATGTAAACAATTTTCAACACTTGCTATTAATTAATTGAAGTCATGTTTTGTTGTTGTGTTCTTCTTTAAATTTTTATTTCATTTCCCCTTTAAGGTACAAGTTAACTTTCACATTCTAATATTTGTAGGCCAGATAGACGCAAATGCCCTAAATAGATGGTTAAATCTCCTAGAAGGATATTTTTCGGTCCATAATTTTTTCGATAGGGAAAATATTACTTTTGCACTCCTCAAAGCCTCCCCCCATGTCAAGAACTAGTGCAAAAATTACTATGACTAGAGGAATGAGGATGAACCCTCACTATTTTCAGTTGCACCCTCCTGGAATTATTTCCGAGATGTCATCAAGGAACAATATTACCCTGTCGGGAGCTATGAATATAGATGCATAAAATGGACCATACTATGGTTGTAAAGGGGCCAAGACATTCCAGAGTTCACAAATATCTTTCATACCTTGTGCACTAAGATGGATATCAAAGACTCTGAGTGACATCTAGTGATCAAGTACCATGGATGTCTACACATATACATCTAGATATAAATTGAGTTCCTAGACATCTCCTCAATTGGTGCAACATACCGATATGTCATAAATAGAAAAATAAAATAAACAGAATAAGAAATACATTGGATATGAAAATCATTCACAGTGGAAGTAAGGAAAGGGACAGAGCTAGGGTGGACTTCCCCAGGACAATGCAACTAAATCTCGAGAAAAAATGATTATGGAAATTAAAAGGAAGACACAGGGAATTGGCGTAGGCTCCGCATAAGTCCCTTTCACAATATTGATTATTACTGCTTGAAACAATCATTATTGGCAGAGCTTGCAAAGAAATAAATAAAATATGGCTCAACTTTTGATTTAAAATAGTATAAAAGAAATTTGATCATTGTTTCATAACCCAATGTTATCATTGCAATCGTGAATATCCAACTAGAAGAGTTAGAGGATCCCCTAGTGGGGGAGCACCTCTTCCATTCACAAATGTGGGTGACAAGGACCCCACTACATTTCATTGTTGACAATGGTAACCAGAATAACCTAATCTCAGCAAAGGTCGTCAAGGAATTTAAGCTGCCAATAATGTTACACCCCCAACCATACACCATTGGTTGGTTGAGCCATGGACGAGACATCTGTGACATCCAACAATGTCATTTTTCCTACAACATCAAGCCCTTCACATATGAGGTATTGTGTGATGTTGCACCACTCAAATTTTGTGATGTTTTGTTAAGACAACCTTATATGTGGAAACATTATGCTGTTTATGAATCTCGACCTTGTAGTGTTGTTATTACTCTAGGGGATCAGCTCTACTGGATACTAGAAGAAGTTCCAACTATTGCAAAATTGTCAATCTAAAAAAAAATGCAAGAAGGTGTTATCTCATACTTCTAAGTTTTTTTTTTCCATAGCTGGGTCAAAATGTGAATAGAAAGTCACTACAACCACCACAACTTCAGTACAAGCTCTTTCTACAAAACACAAGAAGGTGGACAAGCTTATAGAACAGTAAAGGGATATATTCACCTCACTGATAAAGGCACCCCTACTCTTCCAAGTCACACATTGACATACATCGGATGAAATCCATCCATATGTTCAGTGTGGCTACAATGGTGCTCTTTACAACTCTATTAGTTCTTTGCAAACATGTTCAAGGTTCCAACCAATAATCCTCATGGATGTCACCTTTCTGACTACATCTTCACCAACAAAGTCCTCCCATCGTCCAACCAAATTTGTTGAACGATTTCAACACTTCCAATAATAAGTTCATGATTCTCTACCAAGAGCCAATGCCAAGTATAAACAAAGACATGACCAATATTAGGTTCTATGTAAGATTCTAGATACAACTAATGGGATTGTGGATGCCAAGATGAAGGGTACTCTCCAATGGAACATACAACTCTTTCAAGTGGTTAACGCAGGGAAGTTTCTTCACTAGGTAAAGTGGTTCACCAGGAACCACGTTTAACAAACATTTCCCCATATGATGAGGGGATTTTAAGTAACAAGGACCATTTCTTCCAAAGGGGGGATGATTGATCCAAAAGGATAATAGTTACCATGGTTAATAATTATTTTTCTACCTATGTTTGTAAAATCATGGATTATATTTGAAATATGCATGAGAAAAAAAAAATCATAATAGTGAAGTAAGAATCTAATCACACGATGCTTTAGTTTTTACCATCATATTCACCCATGGATTTTGTAAACCATGGTATTTATACATGGTATTTGAATCACACAATATTTTGAATTTTACCATCATAATTTGTCATCTCCACCTATGGTATTCATCCATGGATTTTGTAAACGATGGTACTTACCCATGATATTTTAAAATGTACAAAGGGATGACTCTTAGTGGAAAGACTCTTGTTAAAAGTATCAATACGAGAATTCATTGGGATCAAAGCAATCTTTTCTCATAATGTATTATCATGGTATATTATCAATTCAATAAATATTTGAGTTCATGTTTACTCTCTTATGCATGGTAACATATTCTGAGTTATCTTTATAATGTTTTTTTGCATTATTTCTCTTATGAATTGTGCCCTATTCTCAATTATTTTTATAATGTTTTTCTACAATATTTATCTCGTGCATTATGACATATTCCTTTCTCACTCATGAAATTTCATTTTTTAAACAATTTGGATCACACCAACATTAAATGCTTTAGATTTCATGAGAACTTTGAAACTAAGCGCACTTGGGCCAAAGTAGTACTAGGATGGGAGATTTGTTGGGAATTTTTAGTTGGTATTCATTTGTCACTCTATAAGTCTCATTCCTCCAATGATCCAAATCAGTTTGAAATATATCTTCATCAACATATGAGCAAGCATCAAACCATTATTCCATATAATCCTTTGTAGAATGGTGTAGCAAAATGAATGAATGGGACACTCTTGAATATGGTACACTTAATGATATTTTTTCAAGAATGTGAAGTTGATGTTTTGGGATAATGAATTTGTATGGAAAATATGTGTGAAAAACATGAGTCCATCGCATCCCCTTGAATTGTAGTATGGTTGCATTTCTTTGGTGAGGCTTTACAATGTATTTGGTTCCACCTACTATTTCTTAATTCCTAAGAAGAAAACAAACAAAATTGGTGCAAGGAGTTGAAAGGGAATCTTCTTGGGTTACTCAACTACCACCAAGGAATTTTGTCTTTATGATGAGGTAAACGAAAACTTCATTCTTTCTAGAGACGTGCTTTCCTTTGAATCCATTGGGATTAAAAAAATTGTTGAGTAACAATTTGATCATTTGGATATATTTACCATGTAAATAGATATAATGAGTTTGATGATTAGATTCCACATCTTGAAGTGGGGATCCTTATATTGGAACAATCTCTAGAATCTTCTTTTGAAGTGCCATCTTCCCCTCATGAAGAAGATCCAACAACTTCACCATAATAGGGAGTTCAATTGGATGATTTGCTTAAGAGAATTGAAAGACTAAACCTTAATTAGAATGCAACACCATCTCAAGTACTAGAGCAACCTAGACTACCATAGAATGGTCCAAAGTTGCTTATAAAGACACTTGAAAAGGTTCATCTTGATGAATTTGGAAACATAGGAACCAAAAGTTCTAGAAGGCAAGATGGAGGTGATGTAGATAATTCAATGTAAATGATATTGATGTTTCATATGGTTGTAAATTGAATTTGTCTACTAACTTTAAACCAACTTCATTTGAATAAGTTGCTTCTCTTGATGAGTGGAAAGAAGCCATGCAAAGGAGTATGTTGCTCCTATCCATTTGGAACTCAACCAATTGATTGTAGGTGGGTCTTCAAGAACAAGTGCAAATTTTATGACTCACTTCACAAACATAAGTTTAGGCTTGTGGTGAGTGGATATGCATAGAAGAAGGCATAGACTATGAGGAGACTTTTTCTCCCACAAATAAATGGGCTACTATTCGTGCATTATTAGCTTGGGTATGCATAATAGGTAGATGATTTATTAAATGGATGTGAAAATAACCTTCTTGAATGGAGACTTGAAAGAGAATGTTTACATGTCTCTACTATGAGGATTTGTTATAAAGGGTCAAGAACATAAGGCACACAAGCCCATTATGGCCTAAGGAAAATACTTTCCACATGTTATGGAAAGCTAAGTGAGCTTTTTTTAAGACCAATTTCAAGCATTTCAATATTGATGATGCAACTTTGTTTGTCAAAAAAGTTGGGAAAACTATTGTATATCTTGTGGTACATGTAGATGATCTTTTGATAAAATGGAGAAATGAAGCATCTATTACATCCATAAAGAAAAAAATGAAGAAATTTTTTGAGATGAAAAACATGGGACAACTTCAATATTACTTAGATATTAAAGTAAATCAAAATCCAAAATATGTATTTATCTCTCCAAAAAATAGAATAAAAAATTGTTGAACAAATTTAACATAGCTAATTATAATCATCACTATGCCACAATGAAAAAAAAATTGAAACTTACATTTAAAAAAAATTGAAAATATAACTACAACTTATAAAGAGAATAGATATTTCATTTTACACTGAGGATTCTTTCTTATGTTTTGGTCAATTACTTTAAGGTGGAGGAATTCACACTAATTAGACATACACATCCAAACTTTGACAAAGATAAAGAAAGTTTGCCACGGAACCGTTTAAGTAAAAATCATGTCCGAATATGTGTGTTTTTTTATATGTTTTTCATGAACACATAAACAGAGGTGACTAATAAATCGTCGCAGTCTGATCCCTAAGTTTTGGTAAAGTGCAAGCTTTCTTAACGAGGAAGGCCACTCTTTTATTAAACATAATATCTCATATCTCATAAAGTTGGTCTCACTTTATTGGTATCCTCATTCATGCCAGATTAATATATTTACTTTGCACTTTAGAATCTTAGATACTAGTTTTTGTGATAATTATATTTCACTTACTTTTTTATAATTTTGTGATTTTTAAATAATGTTGTGGTTTTCTTTATGGTTTTTGTTTAATTGATTCAGTTTGTTTTTAATAGTATTTTTATATTATTATGAGAATTAGTTTAATTGGTTGAGTTTTTATTATTAAGGTGTTTTTTTTCATACAAGTATACTTTTCTTATTATTCATATGAATTAAAGAAGAGTCTATATAAGTCTGTATGGGAATGAACCTCGGAATTTGTGGGGACTAAACCACCACATCATTAACATGCTTTTGTTATTGAAAAATTACGAGTTCAATTCTTTCAACATTCTTTCAATTGGTATACACAAATATATTTTGTGGACATACCTACTACAAAATCTATGAAGCAAAAAAAAATCATCATTTCTTACCTTGTAAAATTAATTTCACTTTTAACATTTATCTATATCACCTATGTCTTTTTTATCTACTTCAAAATTGAATCTCTTAAAATTTACTTACTCTGCTTTTTAACATTACCTTTTCATGTAATAAGATTTATGATGAACACTAAAAAAATAGGTATGGTAAATAAATATAAATATAAATAAACTGGAGGTATGGTAAATAAATAAAACCTCTTTTTATACTTACTCCAAAGGTATGGTAAATAAATAAAAATATAAATAAACTAGAGATATGGTAAATAAATAAAACCTCTTTTTATATTTAGTCCATAAACCTCCTTATATTTACAAAAGCTCAAAAGATAGGTTTTATTTAGGTGAAGCCTATGGGCTAGCTATCATTTTAATAGCATGAGCTAAATACCATGGGCCAAATACCATATTTATAAAAAAGATATGGTAAATTAATAAAAATATAAATAAACAACTAGAAGTGTGGTAAATAAATAAAATATTTAAATTCACTTTATATTTACGAACACTCAAAAATGAGGTTTTATTTAGGTGAAGCCTATGGGCCAAAATATTATTAATACTATGCAAAAAAAACATTATTAACCCTAATACTAATATTAATAAAAATAAAGATGGCACATGGTATTGACCCATGGTATTGAGAACCAATGGTATTGACCCATGGCATTCACATGGAATGTAGCCTATTTAAAGGGGGGAATTAAATCATCATAGATCCATCTTTACTCTGGATCTACTAAGCATTGAGAGGGATCAAATATCTTGATATGAAAACTAGCATAGAGTGAAAAAATATTTGATCCCTCTGGGCGCTTGGTAGATCTAGAGTAAAGATGGATCTATGTTGGTTTAAAATGTTCAATCTTTTATGTTTATGTAGTATTGATAAACACGTTTTCATTTTTATTTACTTAAAATATATATAAAATTGTATGAATTTTAAGGCTAGTAAACATATAGAATAAATAGAAAGAAATAGTTAAGATAGTTGGGTTAAATTTCATACCGAGGTAGATTGATAACCTATAGTTTTGCTTTATATTTTTTATTAAATTTTTTACATTAAATTAAATGAAAAGTGATAAATTCATCATTCTAAATTAATTTAAATTATAATAATAACTAATAATAATTAAATTAATTTATAATGTTAATATACTATTAATATCTATGTATTATTATTGTTTTTGGGGTTTTATATATTTTTTTTATCTTACACGAAAGAGGATATAAAGCTAGGTTGCACAACCTAACTTTTTCGACAATTCTTTTTAAAACCATCATCTCAATTGTGTTTTTGTTGAGAGAAGTCAATAGAAATATAATTTGGAGGTTAAGTTGTTAGGCTAATTCAAACTACTTAAGTATAGGTATGTTCAAATGAATCATGATGATGTGCATGGTCAATAAAATAGTAATTAACACTAGTATTTTTTATTAATTAATACTACTATTTTTCATGAGGGTAATTTAAACTACTCAGGTATGGGTATGTTCAAATGATGACATAGTATTTGGTCAATAAAATAATAACTAGAAAGACTTTTATTAGTAAGTTGTTGGGAAGATGAGCAAAAATGGGGTTACAAATAGAATTGTTGTATCAATGAATGTTGAGAAAGTACTTGTGAAAAACTCTGTAATTGGGACAACCTAGTCATGTGTGCCTTTTAAGAAAGCCTACGTTAGCATCTCTATGAAAGTTGTTGGATGCATATGCCATTTATGTACAATAGTCCTTTGCAAAAGGATTTGAGATGACTCTTCCGAAATCCACAAATGGTTCACCATATTTAACAAGTAATAAATTAGGCACTTACTCAATTAAATTGATCTCCAAGCATTATGGTTCCCACTATTCTATTTTAGACTCTTAGTTTGAAGAAACAATTTTGTGGCATAGATCATGCCATTTATCTTGTCTATAAGAATTATTGAGATACAATAAGAAATTCTTGATACATATATTTTTATACTTCAATATAATGAAAAACTTTGCAATATTTTGAGTGTGTGTGATGTTCCTTGTTCATTGAAACATAATATTCACAAAACAATGCACTAAAATATAGTGTGAAAATAAAATTAACAAATTTTGAATTTTAAAAAATAGTAGAAACCATACCTATATTAATATTCAGAAACCATATGTATATTAATATTTGGGAACATGCAATTATATTTGATATCTTAGCTTCGACAGCTCAATTTTTTATTTTTATTTTTTTTTCCAAAATGTTGTTTGCAGTGACTATGAATCAAAATGTAGTTTTTTTGTTTATGAAACTCTTCTATAACAATGATGATTTACCTTAGAAGGATTTTCCCAATACAAATGAAAAAATTAAATTTTAGAAAATCATTTATGAACTTTACAGGGTTAAAAATATAAGATTAAATTTTAGAAAATCATTTATGAACTTTACAGGGTTAAAAATATAAGCTATACAATATCTCTAGTAAAACAATTTTTTCTTACTTGATCCGAAAGGACATTGAGTTACACTTGGAATTGGAAACCATGATTTCTTCTCTCGCACCTTGCTCCTATGACCAATGTCATATGTCATGATTTTAGCTTCGTCAACATACCAATGTGATGTATAATGGTTTAAGCTCCTTCAAGATACCAAAATTATGTGAAGACATATCTCGCCGATGTTTAAATCATGCTCTAAATAATAAAAGGTCAAAAGGTCTAAATCATTTGATTTTAAAAAAAACTAAAGAGAAAAGTAAATTTATTATAAACTGAGTTATTTATTTATTAATTTTAATTTTTTAACGTAGTTTATTATTAAATGTTTTGATTTTTTAAAAGTATATTTTTTTTGTTTAATTTTGCTTTAAATATAGTAAAGAATGGTTGGAATTATAAATTTGAGTTTTCTAATTTGTACAATCCAAGTACCATTTTTTAGAGTGCTAAATCATGTAAAGAGTTTGTGATTGTGAGAGATTTTTGGGCGAAAATCACATGGAATACCACACATCGAACCAACTAGTGTAGTTCAACGTCAGGACAAGTTGAAGAAACAGATCCAGTTTAGCATGTTAAATAGTCTGAGTAGAGCCTCCAACGGCTAACTTGACCAACGGCTAATTTGACTGTGGGACCGGGGTCAAAATTATTTAATAATATAATTAGTAATACCTAGAACCAATATCTTAAAAATATATAAAATATATTATTATTTTTTTTTAATGGGTATTCAGTTCAAAAAATATTATAAAAATTATAAGTCAATTAGTATTTAAAAGGAAATTTAGTTAAATAAAAGACCTTATAATATATGAATAAATTAAATAAATACAAATATATAAAATAATTTTATTTAAAATTATTATTAAAAATTATAAGTTAATTAATAATTAAATGGAAAATTAGTTACATAAGGGACCTGTATAAAATAAAGTAATATCAAAAGGATGTTAGGTTAGTTAGAAAATTATTTTAAGAGTATAAGTTGATTAGAATTTAAAGGAAATTAGTTTATAATATAAGAATAAATTATATGCATAAATATAATTATATGAAGTAATATAAAATATATAAAAATAATTGAAATGGGTGTTCATTTAGAAGAATTATTAAAGTTATAAGCTAATTAGTATTCAAATGGAAAATAGTCACAACGGACCTTGTAATACCTGAAGTAATAAAAGTAATAAGATGTTAGAATAAATATAGGAAATGAGAAAATTAACACTCTATAAAAAAAAAAAAAAAACATTTTAAATAACAAAATTTTACAATTTTATAAAAAATTATCATGTAATTTCAACCCAAAACCCAAAAATGTCTAATAATTAAATTAGCCCATTTTTTCCAAGATTAATAAGCTATTTTTTAACAATATAATTTCAATCCCTAAATTGACATCACCGTTTTATGTATCTAAAATCTAATGGCATTGATTGATCTATATATTTAGGGGGCCAAGCTATTATAACACAGTTGTCAAACTAGCAGTGGCCATCCACAAATGCAGGCTGATTTGTCATCATTTTTCAAGGAAAGCCACACCACCTGGAATGACATGTTGGTGGTCCTTAAGGTGGGTTGGCTTTCACTCCTGCTAGATACATCTAGGTCCTAGGGTGTTAACTTATTTTCCTTACATATGAAGAAGACAAATTGTTAGCCAAGAAAAAATAGTTTTAGGGCATACTCCGCCCTCAACATTGATAATTTATAAAGATATAAACTTCCATAACATTACCAACCTAATTTTTATTTATATCATTTCAATACTTAAAATTAAATCATCATTTGGTGTATTATTAATAATTTATATATAAACTTTCATTCTTAGCCAAACCTAAACCTCATGCTGTTAGATCGTTAACGTGTTTTCTTTATTAAAAAAAAGGAACCCATGACAAATTAATTGTATTTTTAAGAAAAAACCAAAATTATATATAAACCCATTGAAGCTTGGCCAAATACAAATACCAACCAAGGATTGGGGAACTATGGTCGCTATCCTCACCAATCTTGAATTGCTTGGACGATAAATAAACAGTTAGTGTCAACATGCTTTGAATGGTCATTATTTATTGATAACATTTAGTATTGCATTTTTTATGTGGCTGGAAATTGAAATACAGACAACGTGAGGCTGAGCGTTGGTGGAGAAAGAAACACTTCTCGAAATGTGGTTGAGATATCCGGTGGGTCGTGCTCCTCAGAGCAGTACATATATGTATCATAATTGTGTTCGAAGGCATGGGAAAATATGCGCTGCGCGGATGAGAATGGACTATTTTACCCTCTCATATCACTCGTGCAAAAGAGAAGCATAAGTGGGAGGGTTTATAAGTTTCAGCGCCTCTTTCAGCTGAACATGCTTTCACAGACTAATGGCATCCAAAAGTGACAATATAAAGACATTCCCATTGCCCTTGGCTAACTGGTTTTTTTCTGGGGGCACGATTGGGCAGAAGAAATAGAGAAACGACGCCATTGAGCCACATAAGTGACGTGGAGATGATGGAAACCCCGCGGTCCACGACTGGGCCTTCCTTCAACGCTGCTACAAGAAGATTACAGAACCAAGGGAGCATGGCACTCGGAACCAATTTCAGTTCCCACCGCCAACGAAACTGAAGAATTTTTCGCCGGTGCAGAGAAACAAGAAAAAAACGATTTAATAGTTGGAAATAACGAGTCATTCAATTTACAATTGCACAATTACTGATATATTTTAGTTGTTGAATGTTTATTAAGTTAAAGTGTGCTCGAGTGTTTTATTATTATTTAGTTATAGGTCGCAAGTGTGTTTTTGTAGGTTTAAGACTCACTAAAATAATTTCTAGAGTCAGTATACTATGGAGTTAAATTACTTTTGAACATTTGTTTATGCATCCACAACCAATGAGTATAGTTCTCCCTGGTGTTGTTAGTTTCAAATTAACTGAAATAACAACAATGGAGTGACATGTAAGGACTTGGTTTTAGTGGTAACTCAATTTTTTTTAAATATAGTGGCTGGAAAATTTGTTGAGTTCTATGGAACACTTAATTGTGCACCTTGAGCATTTTTTCACTTTTCTTGGTGTTTTCATGGTTGCAATTCTCTAAAACTCTATGATTAGTGTTTAGTATTACTTTAGAAAAACAATTGGAATTTCTCTTTGTCTCAAGCTTATTGTTAACATGGTATAAATTTAGGTGATGGTATGGATGAATTATCACTTGCACTATATTTTTTTTTAATCCCTATAGATTGTGCCATAACCAATCTCCTTAGAATAGTAACCACGTTGATACATATGTTTTTCAATTCTTAGCACAAAGTAATAATGAGTGCAATCCTCTAGAAAGAGGTAATCTCCAATTCCAAGTATTATCACCATAACACCCACAAAGGCCTTGTAATGGATGGAAATCTTAAAGTCAAGTTCTAGCCATGCCCAAACTGTTCCACATGTTCACAATCCGAAGAGGTTTTGTGAACTCCTTTTTGTTTGGAATTTGGTTAGTGAATAAATCCAGGGTTTTCTTTGTCTTAGTTAATTTGGGGGTGTCTCATAGATTTAAACATGGCTATAGCAATGAAGGAACTAGATCTATGTGAATTACATGCTAGATTTTATTGTGAGTCGGATGAAGTGAGTGTATGTGATGCCAAAGTTTATAGTGCAAATTTTCTCAAGGCACAACATTGTAAAAATTTGTTGTGCTAGATTTGTGAGTCTATGACTGCATTTCGGGCCTCAATGCTAAGCTCTATTCGCGAGACATGCACTCACTAAATCCACTCAAAGTGTGATAGTGATAAAAATGAAAAAATAATGTCAAAAACCCACACAGAATATTTTATCATATATTTAATTCCCCATGTCAATTTTTTATTGAAAGGAAGATGACTAAAATGAAAACCTCTCACTGGCCACGGTAAACACTGTCAGCCCACCCCAATCCTGCATATTAAACGCCTTTTAACATAATTAATACAACTATTTTTTGTCAATAAACATGTACTTTTTGTCAAGTGGAACAGATCAAATAACAAGGTTCAAAGTTAGGCTCTTCAGTGGCTTAGGGGCCTAGTGGCTCTTTGAATAATCAGGCGAAAAATGTGCAACGTTAATTGACGTTTGGTACGTTAATTTACGTTGGCCTAGTGACTCAGTCAATAATCACGGCGAAAACGAAAAATGTCAAATTTGCAATGTTAATTGACTTTTGGTACGTTAATTTACGTTTCTTCAACGAGTTCAGACTCGAAGGATGAGAATCGAATCTTAAATAAAGGAACAATAATCGAAAACGGGATTTTGGGATTTCGAAGAATAGTGTTAATAGAATTTGTTTTTGTAAAGTTGAGTCCAATTGTACCAATATCTTTTTACAATTATAGTTGCAATATTATTCTTTTCAATCCAAAAATAAATTTAGATTGATTTTATAAATACATATGTTTAATTATAATTAATTTAATATATATAAATAAAAAATGTTATTTTTTTTTTTATTTAATAAAAAGAGTTTAATTATGTCTATAGGGTTTTGGATAAATGATGATCAGGTGTATTGTTAAGGAACTTCTACGTGTTAAGTCATTGGTTCCATTCTCCCACGCTATTCAATGTTATTCTTGGACATGACCATGATCTAGCATCACTATTGTAGAAATGAAAATAATAATAATAATAATAGTTTAACTTTGAGCTCTTGACGAAGCTAGAAATTAAGTGCTAATAGCACACCTAATACGTAACTACTAGTAAACATGGGGTCTATCGTTGATCCTCCTTAGCGTAAACCAAGTCACAACTGAGGGGATTTTAAGATATCTCATTTTTCTCAAATTTCACATTACTTTGATCACCAAGGAACGCAACAACCCAGTAAACCTCTCGGGGCTCTATGGCCTATCCTCCTCTACGTAAACTTGGAAAATCGGGGGATTTGAACCTTGGATCTTTTAGATTTCAAAGATTTCACATTACTTTGATCACTAATTGAGCACTTGGGTGACAATCAAGGGATTCGAATCTTTAATCTTTTAGTTTTCAAAGATTTCACATTACTTTGATCACTAATTGAGCAGCACCCTAGGACTTTTGCTAAAATTTATTAACGAATGGATACTTTACTTTCCATTGAATCATAAACACATCTTCTTAATCATTAAGCCTACTCAAAATATATATTTTATATGAAAACTTCCTTACAAACTCATCCAAAAGATAACTTATTATTATTGATGCATTTATAATTATAATATTGTTAAAAATATATTTAGATATTATGATTTGTCTTAATATATAAGTTCTTTATGGCTGAGTTTTAGTGGCATATTAGAGGACGTATTAAATATAATAATAATAATAATAATAATAATAATAATAATATAATGTAGGTTTAGTTAAAAAAAAATAAAAAAAAATGATTTAATGCAGTGTGTTGTATTATATCTTTGTTTTTATTAATAAAATTATAAATAATTTTTTGGAGAAAAATTTCTAATATGTATATCACATTAAAATAAATTTATATATTAATTGGGATGTACCAAGAATCTAGAGAGATATATATCTTAACCATTAGGCCCACCCAAGGTGTGTATATATATATATATATATATATATATATATTCCCTACATTAAAATTGTTTACAATCTTTCTTACATTATACTTAAACATCTCTTTTCCTTACAGTACAAATGTTGATAATCTTTTTTACATTACATTTACCAGGCTTGTAGGGGCCTGGCCCAGGTTCAGAGGTGATTTAGCCAAACAAATCCCGATACTACTGGCCCTTTCAGCAATAGTCCATGGAGTGCAGACTGAGGTCTCACCCGAAGTAGTATGGGAGGGTGCTAAAACTAGGTTTTCGCACCCTAGAGATGTGTGATGATTTCAAGTGGTCCGCGGTTTAACCCTGCGCACACGTCGCTACTCACACCTATCAGTACCTCACAGTCTGCGATCCTGCCCTTGCACAGCCCTACTCGGGGCCCGAATAGTGTTATTACCCAAATCCTTACTATTAACCCAATATTAGTTGATCACTTAGCTTATCTGTATGTGTTTAGTTATACTTAACAGTGTTTAACATTCATACAAGTGCACGTGATAAATAAAACAGTATAATTGCAGAAGATATCAACCATATGATAATTCAAAATAGATACACAAGATTTGGAATCAAACTTCTCTTTATTATCTCTTTCTCTGGTTATAGACTCGACTCTACCCTACGCACTCAGCTGCAGGGGTCTGCGCACTCAGTTGCGGACTCTACTAGGCCTCTGCGCACTCAGCTGTAGAGCCTCTTCCTACTACTACGACCCAAGGTACTTAGACTCTTACTCTATGCTCGCTATCTTCTAGAATCCATTTGTTTTTCCATGTATCTCATTACAACTTAGAGCCTCACTCTATTTATACAATCCCATGATCCACAGACCATAGGTAGGCCGACACTACATTCAAAACTTAGGGCGGACAACCCTATGACTCTAACATACAATTTGCACTCTGCGCCCGCATTTCGCAGAGTCTTTACAATAACAAAAAATGCTTTGGGGGGATTCCATGCCCAATAGGCCCCCAACACAAACATCATGACTCGTCCTCGAGTCACTTTGTTGGTGCGACGATCTTGGAGTGGAGTCACTCTAGCTAGTCCTGAATGGTCTGGATGTCTACAGCGCACTAAGCTGCCGCTTGCTGAACCTGCTGCTTTATCGCTTCTGAACCCTCTATTTCCAGCGTGTTGCGCTGCATCTATGCATGCATCCCCTAAATCTATGCGAGCTTTCCTACAATATTTGTCGTGATTGTGAAGGCTTCGTCAATCCATGGTTGGACGTGCACTTTGAGAACTACTTCCTTGTGGCGTGCCGCGTCCACCTGCTCTTTTAATGCCTTGGCTTGCTACATCCTTCCAACTCACTGAGTAAGGATTACTATCTACACAGTTCCTCTGATGCTGTCATACTATTGCTGGAGATCATGTGCCTCGGTCTCCAACCGCTGGATGTTGGGGTCCTCCTGCAATGTTGTGAGGACCTCAAGCGCCTGCTCCAACATGTTGGTACAGTCGTGGATTGCACCTCCAATCTCTTCCATCCCTGCTGCCATAGCGTTGGCGCACTGCTCTTGGACCTCTAGTGGAGTGGAAGGCTGCGCCTTCAAACACAGCTCGGTAATCTAGAGATTCAACTCCAGCTGCACTCTTGTTGTTTCTTGTTGAGCGTTGCGGACTCCGTTTGCCAAACAATGGATCCACACTTTTGCCGGTAGGTCTGCTACAATGGACAACTTTGGGACGCATTAGCAAGCGTCATCAACTATTTGCACCAACTGTTGGTTCTACGACACCACCTCGTCACGCTGCAATCTAAGTTGTTCTATATTAATCTTCTGCTTGCTCAGAAACTGGATCGCATGGCTCTCTCTTGCGCGGAGTTCTGTTGTAATCCCATCTTGCAGCTGATACAGTGTGTTGCGGGAATATCCTGTACCATGGGGGTCTGTGCGACCTCACTGGTTGCTCCTTCTTCATTGCGCAACCCATCCTTAGTGGTCATCATCATTTCTACACTGTATGCGGTCTTTCGCGAACTTAGGGGCTCTATTATCACTTAGCTCTCAACACTTTGCACTCTATCTAACCGATCAAGTCTCAAATGACCAAGTGTTGTTTGCTGGCTAGCCCTTGGAGTTTTATAACACATTTTGAATTCAAATTCAATCGTTCCCCCCAATTCTGGGCCATCAATGCTTCCTTGGCAGCAGATTTTCCCAAATCTTGCCCATAACTTTTGTCTTAAATGCCCACCGCCCACTCCATTTGGCCTCCAATTAGACATCCCTTCATGAACAATGACACCAATGGTCACTTCCCTTTCAACCTATTCGGTATCACATCCCTCCATGCGCGGGTACGAACCTTATGACATGATGTTCCTGCGCTCACCTCTCAGAGCGCACAACTCCCAGGCAGAATAATTAATATTTCCGCGCTCCCTTTCAGCTGCCTAGAGTGCTAAGACTGTTCTTCCTATACCTAGTCAGGTGGTTGCACCACTTGTGCGGGGCTCCATCCCACCCTCTAGCATAGTTCGTGGAAAATACTCATCTGTCATTGTGGCGATCGGCACCACACACTCTACTTTTTTCAATGCGCTTCCCTAGTTACTGCGTTTGGTGATATGCGGTCCTAGTCACGGTAACAGACTAACCAATTCTCGACGATAGTCCTCTAATTCATTAGTATGATTATTCGCACCTTGCCTTTCCATCCTTGGTTTATCGATGAGACATGCTCCCTTGATTTCGTTTTCCAGCCTCTTGACCTCTGCATCCATTAAAATGCCTTTCTTCCTTAGCCGTACCCAGTCCTTTTCAAGTTCATGAAGTCTAAGGTTCCCTTACCGAATTTCTTCCCGAAGTCTTATGTGTTCTGCTTTGTGTAGCTATGTGATTTCTTCATCCTGGGCTTCACGCACTGTCACACCTATGGGTGTTATTATGTGTGGATTCATCTCTACATGCTCCTTCGAGATTTCGATCCCTGCTTCATTCCATAGCCTTGGAATCATTTTCGCAGTCAAGGTTTTGCACATGGTCCTATAGGCCCATCGAACTGCTGGTATGTGCAGGTCCCAGTGAGTGCATCTCACCTTGTGAACCCTGTTCAACACTTCGCACACCCTGTCGAATGCTTCTCCATGGATAATCTTTAGCACACTTCACTTTCCCTGCTGCTGCGTTTTGTTCCAGTTTTCTATTTTGGGAGTGGTGTGTGCTTGTGTGGGTTGCATGTCATATGTTTGTACCCATCGGGAAAGGTGGGCGTGCAAGTTGTTTTTCCCCTCGTAACCGGCTCTCATCCATAGCTGGGGTTTTCCAAATCATAGGCGCATCATCCTTCTGCATTCGCGCCAATCCTTGAAACTCTGTTGGTGCGTACCCCACCATCTTGCGGGCGTAGCACACAGTGCCCATTTCAGAGCATCAAAACATTGTTGTTCCGGTACTTCACTCTAAAATTTGTTTAGAAATTCATCCACCACTGTCAACTCGTCGTACCCAGGAAAATCCCTTATCTCCATTGTCATGTAGCATAGTGATCTTATCATCATGTTGCAAATGAGCATTGCTACTTTGTGCAGCCGATTCTGCCATCGTTCTATTTCTTTGTCTGAATCCGAAGTTCAGGAGCTTTCGCGCTCCCACGAAATCCTACCATCTACTGCTGGATTCACCCAATCCTGTTCTCAAGCGGTTATCTTATAAATACAATTGAGATTGTCATCACTATCCTCATCATGCACTGGTTCAATGTATCGCGCTCCTTCGGCCGGATCTAGTGGTATTACTATGCATAGTGACTTTTTCTCAAAAATCATTTTGCGATTCTTTATATTTATGACTCCATTCATGTCAATGGCCCAATCTATGCCTAGTAGTGTGGGATAGGGATTTACATCATCGACAATCTCTATCACTTCGAAATCTGCCAGCGCGCTCGCACCTTCAATATCCACCATTACCCCTTGCAATCTCCCCATGGGTAAGATCTTCTGTTGGTTCACCATTCGCAATTGAATAGGAGACCATTGTAGCATGGGTATTCCCATGCGTTCACATGTTTGTTTCGGCAGTACATTCGCATCTGATCTGAGATCCAAAATTACCTGATCCATTTCGTACTCTTTTATTTGCGTAGTCAATCTCATTTCCCTTCCTATGCGCAATGCATGCTTTCCAAGTTTCTGGACCACACATGGTTCTTCTGACCCTGCGCACCTAGTGATACGTTCCTATAGTCCTTTTACAGCCTTGCTGTCGTGCAGTAGTTTTGTGCATGTCTCTAGAAAGGTAGTAATCATTGAAGGATCCATCGTCGGTTCTAGTTGATCCTTACTATCTGAAGTGGAGGCCTCCATGAAGCTCTTCTTAGCTTCCATGAATGTTTCCTTCACGTGCTCCAAATCAAATTCAGGTTCCTTTGTAGGAGCCTTGCAAACCCACGCACTTTCTTCTAACTGCTTACCTTTTTCATCTCCAGTTGTGATACTGCTTCTGAGCACTATGTTTACATTCGGGTCTTCTTTGCGTGGCTCATACCTCATCATTTGCAAATTTTGAGTCGGGGGAGGCTGGAGTACCCATTTTTTGCGTAGCCTCGCTATCAATGTAGGGAAATCTTCTGCCTCATGATCAAACTGAGCACAGTATAAACATGATGTTCTCGTCGGATTCATACAATCGCAGGCATAGTGGCATGGCCTTCCGCAATTGTAACAAATTAGTTGTTCACAACCCCTTCCTGGTCCCATTCCACCTCGACCTCATCCGCGCCCCTGAAATCTAGAGCGTGCCATTCCTGCATTTGGGTCGAGGGCTCGCGTTTCGGTCTGTACTCTATAGGAAGGAGTCCAATCCATCATTAGTTCGTAGCTTCTATAGGTGCATTCATCATGGCCTACTGACCTATAGAAATTACAAAACAATTGTTGGGACGTCTGCGTATACTTCTGCAATAGATGACAATTATCTATAGCGTGTTTCCCTCCTATTTGACAGATTACGCACCATAATGTAGGTGCCGTGCTCAGTCCTTCTTATGCCTTAGGTCTTAACGGCATCATCCCTCCTCCGGCCAAGTAATTCACAAAAAATGGATATTGGTCCTTATCATGCCCCTGGCCTTTGAATTTTACGCACCATACCTTCTCGCGCACCTCTTGCAGAGGTGTCCTGTCCTCCTTCAAACTCTGCATTTCTAGACACAAATTTTGTAGTTGCGCGTGGATTTGTTGGAATCTCATATTAGGATCTTGTATAGGGGTCTCATGCAATCTGATTGCAACCTCCAAAGCTTCAGCCTGGGTGGAAAGCCTTTGTTGTGAAAGCATCATCCTTAAATGCAGTGTTAGTGACGCTACAAAACCATGCATGGTGTTGTCCATCCATCAAGGTCATGTTGGCTTCGCGAATCATACTCTTCAGTCTCTGGTCCAGATCCCAGGGGATCTCGTCCAGGAGCATCGCAATTTCCTTAAACCCAATAATTGATTGTGTCTTTGATTTTGGTCTACTAAATTCCCTGTTTAGCGCAACCTGGATATCTGCATTTCCTACATTTGGATGGTCATTAGAATGCTTAATGTACCACATTAGTGCACGATCCAGAAACGTGCATACCAGCGTAGCTTTCTTTATATTGTCATGCATGACTCCTTGTGCTTCCCATACCGCCCTTACTACGAACCAAAATTGGTCTGTATATTCGTTCCCTACTCCTCTAAATACTGACAGTTTGATCGCGCTCGCCATATTGAACTGTGGTGGTGGCATAGGTGGGGTGGGCAGAGATGGAGGTGAAGATTGTGAGACTGGTGGCATTGTAGGTGGAGGTGGTAAGCACGGAATCCGCTGCCTTATCAGACTGACCGCGCTTCTCAGAGAAACTTTCGCAATCTCTTCCTCGCTTTCCTGTGAGGGTGAAATTAAGGGACTAGTTTCTAATTCTTCACTACTTATGTTTCTATATATCTTCCCACTTTGCATAGTCCCAAACATTAATTTATTCACATAACCTGCTTTTCACACAGTAGCATTTTAATCCAAGTGTTCAAAGATTTAATATACTTACCTCGTGGTCCTTTGAGGAAGCGTCATTTTGCCTCGCTGTAGCTGACGGTCGTATCTACCATGAACTCAGCGATAAATCGTCTGACACAATGATAAATTGATTGAGCCAATTTTCCATAGTTTACGCGATCTTATATTCTAACACTTCTAGTCTACGCACTAATTCCGGAGTCCACACGATTGGTTTGTCGAGCCTACACCTTCCCTTACTATCTGCTAACTTCGTGATCCACTCATACAGCTTAGAAGGAAAGGATGCAAAGAAAATTTCGTGGATTTCTTTATATAAGTAGCACTTCAACCACTATTCTTTAGATACTCGCAGATTACTATTTTCCTGTGTTGCGAACTCGTGAATCTTATTTTCCAACCACCCTTCAATTTCTTTCTTTGTTGGATTCAAGTGACACAACATCAGACATCCCTTATGCATATCCCGGTCCCAGCAACGGAACCATTTGTTGGCTTGTAGGGGCCTGACCCAGGTTCAGAGGTGATTTAACCAAAAAAATATCGGTACTACTTGCACTTTCGGCAACAGTCTGTGGAGCGCAGACTGAGGTCTCACCCGAAGTAGTATGGGAGGTGCTAGAACTAAGTTTCTGCACCCTAGAGATGTCTAATGATTTCAAGTGGTTTGTGGTTTGACCTTGCGCACATGTCGCTACATGCACCTATCAGTACCTCGAAGCCTGCGATGCTGCCCTCGCACAACCCTACTTGGGGCCCGAACAGTGTTATTACCCAAATCCTTACTATTAACTCGATATTAGTTGACCACTTAGCTTATATGTATGTGTTTAGTTATACTTAACAATGTTCAACATTCATGCAAGTGCGCACGATAAATAAAACAATATAATGGCAGAAGATATCAACCATATGATAATTCAAAATAGATGCACAATATTTGGAATCAAACTTCTCTTTATTATCTCTTTCTCTTGTTATAGACTCGACTCTACCCTGCGCACTCAGCTGCAGCGGTCCGCGCACTTAGCTGTGGACTCTACTAGGCCTCTACGCACTCAGCTGCAAAGCTTCTTCCTACTACTATGTCCCAAGGTACTTAGACTCTTACTCTATGCTCACTATCTTATAGACTCCATTTGTTTTTCCATGTATCTCATTACAACTTAGAGCCTCGCTTTGTTTATACAATCCCATGGTTCGCAGACCATGGGTAGACTGACACTACATTCAAAACTTAGGGCGGACAACCCTATGACGCTAACATACAATTTGTGCTTCGCGCCCGCAATTCACAGAGTCTTTAAAACAATAGTACTCAAAACTTGGGCTTTGAGCCCCAAAACATGCTGTGGGGGGATTCCATGCCCAAAACTACAACAATTCCATTTGAACATTAAGTAGAAGAAGGGAAGCACCAATAATGTTTCATACTACCTCAGTCGACCACTATTCATGGCACCGATCAGTGTGCTCGGCTCCTATGGGCATGAGACTTCGAGGTGGCCACATCTTTACAAGAGAGATCTAGAATTCGACAACACATACCAGACACTCTTGGAAGGTAAGAAATTTCCAAATTTTCACCTCTAGGATGCACTGTTATGCCACCTAGGACACATTTGTGTTCCTTAAAGTGAACGTGCCAAGATTATTTGGGAGGCGCACTATGGTCGGGTCGCTAGGCATTTCAGAGTAGAGAAAATAGTGGCAGTATTGTAGAAGTATTTTTATTGTCTTAACCATCGTC
This sequence comes from Pinus tabuliformis, assembly GCA_031772625.1. Classification (NCBI taxonomy): domain Eukaryota; kingdom Viridiplantae; phylum Streptophyta; class Pinopsida; order Pinales; family Pinaceae; genus Pinus; species Pinus tabuliformis. The sequence goes on along the minus strand of CM062818.1, from coordinate 1,934,799,349 downwards.
AAGAAGTCGGGAGGTACATTAAATCCTGCACTTGTACCATTTCCAAACCAACCATCAAGAAACGAGGCCTACACACTCCTCTTGCTACTCCTAGTCGACCTTGGGAATCCATCTCCATGGAATATATGTCGGGCCTTCCTTCTTTTAAGCACTACAATGTCTATGTTTTCATGGTCGTCGACATATTCTCTAAGATGGCCATTATTGCAACCTGCAAGAAGAGTACCACAAAAGAGGCCACTGCTAAGCTCTTCTTTCAGCAACTCTGGGTACACTTTGGGATCCCATAGTTCATTATCTCATATCAGGACAACAGATGCCTAAGTGCATTTTGGTTGAGTATCTGGTTGATGTTGGATACCAAACTTACTGAGTCCATGACTTTCCATCCCAAAACCAATGGCCAAATAGAGGTCATCAACAGGATGATCGTACACATTCTGTGTATGTACAACTCGAAGCATCCATGCACATGGGATGAAAGCCTCCCTTATGTCCAACACAGCTACAACATATCTCTCCACAACTCAATGGGACACAACCCCTTTCAGATAGGGCTGGGATTTCAACCATTATGTCTCATTGATGTCACCATACCATTTTTAGCTACTTAGGAAGATTCAACTCACGTCCAGTCTGAAGCCAATAGGGTTAACAACTTCATTGAGCACATTCAACACATCCACCAACAGGTCCATGATATATTGAACATAGCCAATGCTAAGTACAAGCAGTGCCATGATTAGCATTGGGTTCCACACAAGTTCTAGGTGGGCGAAAAAGTTTGGCTACATTTGCAGAAGGAGTGCCTCACTTGACCCCACTACAAGCTTCAGCCACTCTGATATGGGCCATACACCATCACCAATATTGTAGGTGATAATTCCTTTGAGTTCATCATTCCATCTTTCCTTGGTCTACACCCAGTGTTCAATGTAGACAATCTTCAGCCATACTTTCCACCATTGCTAGACACATCCGACATTGTAGAATAGCTCACACCAACAGAGCTAAACCCATACTACATGGAACATGACACAACTGATCAGATTATGGATACATATATTAAGAACACTCACCAATAGAGGATCCAACTATATCGAGTTGTCAAAGCAGGCCAACTCTTTCACCAAGAACTAGGTTCAATGGAAATTTCCTCGCCTCATGGAGGCTCTACACATAATGGGTACCATTGCTTCCTAAGGAGGGAGAACTAATCTAGGTGGATATTGGTGTCCACCCACCTATTCTACCAATACCTCCAATTGGTTTTCATCAGTTTCCTTGTTTATTGTAGGATTTACTATTTTTAGTAGTTTTTTGGGTCTTAAACTTACGGAGTAGTTTTGACACCCTAAACGATGTTTTTTTGAGGTCCGTAGCAGGCCTATATTTGTAGGTAGGGGAATGCTACAAATCATGTAGTACTCAAAGAGATATTTCCAACAAGGTATCATATACGCCAAACAGATATAATATGACCATGTTACGACCCTGGGAAGTTGGTTGCCCAACTAACCCCAACAGGGCCCACAAACTCTTGGTGTTCCATCTCTTGGGGTTAGGGTTTTGGTCTTTTAGGGTTTTTCCTTTTTCTTCAATAATAAATAGGCCCTTGAGCCTCATTGTAGCATAGTTCATAGGCATGTAGCCACCACATCTATTCTCAGAGATAAGCGACCATCACCTAAGCTAGTTTATTTCCATTTCTGTTTGTAAGCTTATTTTAGTATTTGATATTAATGAAATGAAGTGTTATTTCTACCGCATCTCTGTATTTATGGTTGTATATGTGATTTATTGTTTTCTTGTTTAAGTTTAGATCAGGAGCCCATCTACACCAACAATGATGCTATGCATGTCCCAGTATGCATAAGAGGTCCCTCCTTACCTACATCTAAGAAACTAGAGACTGCGTAAAGGCTACCTAAAATCTGCGTATGAAAAAGTCCACTAACATTTTGTATTACATAGCATTTTCTCAATGTGCTAAGAATGCAGACAAACAGTGAAAACTTGAGTGATACATGTTAAATGAGGCATGGTAGACTCTCTATTGACATAAGTGTTAGTGTTCAAAAATAGAGAAGAAGGTTTCAAACCCATATAATCCAATCATGACTGTAGATAGATTATCCCTAATGTTTAAACCAACACCAACTAGAATTTAAATTACCCATGACATTCAATTATAAACCCTTGCAATAGAAAGATTTGGTAGGCTCATATATAAATATCATAAGAGGAAACAACAATAAAATGTTGGCCCCATCGTATTTAAGATGAGATAATAACAAGGAAGAAGCAATCTCTCACTAATTTATTCTATCTCACATCACCCTTTGACATCTAGAATGAATTTTTTCATATTTTACTTGATTTAGGATAATGAGGAGCTCAGATTTTTATATTCAAGATTATGATATATAAAGAATGATGACGTGTTAGTACATCACTTAGGTCCCCCATTGTCGGGTACAAATATGCATGCATATTAGAGCACACTTTGTGCCTAGACATTAAATGATATTAATCTATCTTTTAGAAAAAAACTCATGTTCCTTTACTTCCTTCTGCAACATTTTCAATCAATTCCTTGAAACATGGTGGTTATCTAGAATTAGGGAGGAAGAAATAACTAGTGCAATATGATTAGGATGAGATATTAGGAGTGATTCTAAATCAAGCTGGAACACGAGACTATTTTAATATGATAACATACAAGAGTTCAACTTCTCTTGTGGACTTCTTCACCTGAAAAAAATTACATAAATAAATGGTATTTTAGGTGTGCATGTCATCAATGAAGCATAATGATTCTTTTCATTTCATTGGGATACTGTGATTTTCTTCCCTCAAAATTTCTATGTTATTAGTTAATGATGGAAATCTTCAAGGTGGATAGTGTTATCTAAATGGCTTGTAGGATTCCATGGGCACTCATATTACTGTGAAAACTATGTCACCACTGACTTTTATGCCAAATTATGTACACACTTGTTTTTAGCCAATCTAAGCTTCAACCCTCATCTTTATGAATTTATCATGTTATCACTTACAAATGGAAATAATCAAAGTGGATAATGTTCTCTAAACATCTTACTGGGGATTCCATAAGCATTCATATCACTATGAATACTATGTTAACTCTTACTTGTTTGCCAAATAATGTACACGCTTGTTTTCAACTGATATGATCTTCAACCCTCATCTTTATGCTCTACTATTTTTGAAATTTCAAGAACATTTAATTTAATTCATATTAAGAACTGTGCCCAAAAATAGTTTTTGTTTGGTACTATTTGTGGCACAGGGCAGAGTTTCAAGAATGTAGACTCCTCCTTTGGGGCTACTATTTGAGTATTAGTGTGCCATGTTATATCTATTGTTGCATATCGACTTATCATTGTCATATCCATAAATCGATAGCTTCACTATCAGTGTGCTTGGAGACAAAATTCCTGGAGCATCAATACCATTTAAATAAGCTTTGACATCTGGTATACTGGATCTCTCAATTGTTGGAGCAATATAAGCACAAAGTATTGCTGTAAATATAATTAGAATAAAATTAGATCCTGCATATACTCCAAATGCTAATGCATACCTGCATTAAAACATTACAACTTTGTAAATTCATCGTGAGCCACTGTTAAGCTTAGTTATCTTTTAGTTGGGTTTAATTCATCTTACTAGAAACAAGTGCGTTTAACTAAAATATGGTATAGAAAATATAGAAACAATGAAACAAGACTATGGCATAAAGTAATAAAAGATTCAAGGCACATAATGCAATCGGCATGCATGTTATGCATGTAGAGATGCACCTTTTATGTAGCATGAAATTGTTGGTAATTGCTAGCTTGTTCCCAACAATATTTTCAATTGCTAGATTGATGGTGAAGAAAACAAGTCTAGTTAGAAGGCTAATTAAAAATGACAAATTCCATTTCAGAATGATGTACTAGAATATTTTAATCCATGTGTGGCTATGCCAATCATAGCCAAAAATGATATCTAATATGCCAATCATGTTTGAAAATATCATGTTCAATAATCCTGGATGATAAAAATAGGAAACCACCATCATCTTCAAGAATAATGGAATAATGTATATACTTGAGAAATTAAACATTGAGTTTAGGCCTTGGGTACATCCACCACTAATACTGATTTTATATTATCAAGTAGGATGAATATCATGCATTTTGTGGTGTTCATCACCCTTAGATTGAAGTAACCAATAGAATGTTCTTCAATTAGATAACATGAGATAGCTCATATGACACAATCTCCACCATATTTGGCCACAACCCTAAGATAATTGGTGTGCATATAAGGCTGGGTAAATCAACATTCGCATTAGGGTATGTCCATAAATCTAGGGGTAGATGGGAGAGGGACTAGATATGTAGTTCAAGATGGCCAATGAATCTGAAACCATTAAAGAAAGATCATAAACGGTAGTATATCATGGTAGATACGAGCAATTGAGGTTGGCTTCAAACCCCTCAAAAGTTTTTAGGGTGTTTTCCATTTTTATTTTGGCTAACTCTCAACTAACAATGCATTCACTATGAGTTTGTGTGTAGTTTCCAAACAAGAATGGGTATTTAAGGTGTACATTATAGCCTAAGATGATTGTAGGATCTAAACCACACCACTGAACTAATGGAGGAAGCTGGAATGATCTGTCAATTTTTGGAAAGAACGTTTGGTATAATTTTCTATTTTACTCTATGAGAAAAAGTAAGAGAGTTGAATATATGAATGCATGCTAGAATCTTCAAGTTTGATCCCTAAATATTTTGAAATTTTAACTCATGACTGTTATTTTACACATGTGGCCTTTATATACTTCCAAGTGGAACAAGTGTGTTGGGGGCTAGGGGGTGTTGGGGAATTCAAGTCAAGACCTGGAAACCCAAATGTAAACCATGAAAAGGTTTGAATTCTATAGGTTCTGGCATTGGAATATAATGTGTTGGAACATAATATAGAATGAGTGCATGTGCTTACTTGAGGACAAAACTCATGAACTGAATGAAAATTAGAGGAACAAAGGATTTCAGTTGGCTATTCTCCTGCCATATTGCCATGGGGGAACAACCTTTATGCCAAATACCATCAAATAAATATCAAAATGAAATATATTTCAAAACCTAAGTCATGTGATTCTGCACTCAAGATCTATGAGGCCATGGTCACACAATCAACATGGAAATGAAAATCCATAAACAACAACCACAGGTTCAAACTTATAAGTTAGAGGGAGACATAGTCATAGTCCAAGCTCTCGATAGGACAAACGTTTGAACCCACAATGGTTAGTTGTGAGGTCACATTGGAAATGGATCGACTCAACCTTTGCTCCTACTACTTTGAATTCGCTAATAGTGGTTCACATATTCCAAATTCTGAAAGGGGATGTTCATCAAGCTTAGGCTCACAACCTGAATCTTTTACTTCTCCTTCCATTCTAACTTCTCTATTCATTTAACACTAGCATTAATGGGTGAGGAGAAAAATAGATGTGTTCATTTGGGGAAGGATACTAAGAATCACATTAGATAATGAATGAGTAATAGATAGAGTGATGAGAAGGAGAATGGATTAGGATTTTACAGTTCCCTATATGCATTGATTCAATAACTGCCCTGTTGGATGCCGGTGTTGGAATGGGTGTTTTTGACAACTGATTCTACCGATCTGTGACAACTGATTGATTGGTTACTATAGGTTGTGGTATTTCTCACCATTAATAGAGGAAGAAGAGTATTATCAAGTGAAGAAAAGTATAATTAAGTTTGAGAGGATTCATAATTAATCATCATATTATGCATTTAGATTCTAAGCGTGCATTTAGAATTGGCATTTAGAGCTCCCACCAAATTTTCAGTGTCTCTTAAGACACACTTATTATCGTTGTTGGCTTACAATGCCTTCTGGTTGGAAGCCGCATTGTAGTACTTGCAATTTTTCACTCATAGCATTTAGAGAACATGGCCCAGAAAACCTTATCTAGTCAAACTTGGAATTTTTTAAGATACATATTTACCCTTGCCTTGCAATGCCTTATGGTTGGGACTCACCATTGAAAGACTTGAAAATTTTAATCCATATAATTTAGAGAACATGGCCCAAAAAACCTAAGCCAACCCTTCAAAGTCTTGGAAGTTTTCAAGATACACATTTACCCCTTGTTTCTGCAATTGGCTTGATAACATTGCGCCTGTCGTTGATTTAACGACGAGGTTGTTCCTGCACTCAAAATAACCCAACACAAAATCATAAACATAATAATTTTGTTTTGTCATGTTTCCCTAGATTTAACTAAAAGTTGAAGGAAAATTATCCTTACCTTGGAAAACACAATCGTTTAGGGTTGTTTCAATTTGGTAGTCCAGTTTGCTCCGGTAGTTCTTCAATGCAACAAAAGCAAGGTTACCCTTGTCTCACTGATGCTAGAAATGTTTCCAAAACACATCTCACCATGTGAGACTGCTTACAAAATGAAAATCAAAGAGTTATTTAATGAGCCCACATTCAAAATAATCACACATATATTGTAAAATAGACTATATCTAGATCTTTAACAACCAGAAAAGTTTATCTTCTAATAATAATATCTCCAACTCATTTCCATTTTACAGAAATCCAACTAAATATCATTAGACATAGAGAAATCTACCATATCCATGGTAGGGATGAGGACAAAACCTAATAAGTCCAATATCCATGACAGGGTAGAGGAAAGACATAATAACCATGGCACGGTAGATGGAAAACCTGTGCTGTTTTCCATTATGATGAGTCAGATTTGAATCATAATTACCTAATTTCGTTAAGTAAAAAAGTTTGAAAATTTGACAGTTTGATTTGATTCAACCACTAATACATCGATTCAACCACTAATACTTCAAATTTGTATCAGTTGAGTAAACTAGTTTATCAAGTAGTCCTCCATTTCATGGAACAAATACTACTTAAATCTTACCTCCTCCATGGCTACTAGATAAAGAATCTTTGTCTTGTCTCCCAACGTAAAATGCATGTCGCTGAAACTAAATTTTTCTCCATTTTGTGTAATTTCCAACACTTTTGTCGAGCTTAGGTACATTTTCTGGCCCATTTTTGGTGGCAGAGGAAAAGTGCAATAGCCACATGAATTTCGAGAGGCCCTAGTTAAAGGTAGGAAAACTTTTGGTGAAAACATCATCAAAATGACACCCAGCCTTTGATACCTCATGGATCTCTCTATTACCATGAGTAAATCGAGTAGAGCATTGCTGATTTCCCATAGAAAATACCTGCTGAATTATCCCCCAACCTGTTGTCTACAAGTTTTTCAACTATCTTTGGCTCAAATCTTTTGAATGAAGAAAAAATCATGCATATTGTTCTTGCTCTTGAACATTTTGGGAAGGGAAACAAGATTCTTAAATCCAAATAAATGTTCAAATGCACATTTAATTCAAAATTTTAAACCATATAAATGCATGTGATATTTGAAATATTATGGGGGCAACAATGGATTAGAAAGATGGAGCTCACAGATGATTGATTGATTTGCATCATTTTATGGCGAACCCGATGGAGTAGTCGCATTCAAGATATCTCTCATACAAATATTTTGTACACATATTCCTTATGCACTGATGACATCCCTTGAAACATGTATTGGGCATGCCTTGACGCAATGACGTTGAAAATTTTTTATACCGAAAGCAAAGGTTATCAAAATCCAAAAAAAATTGTGTACCGAAAAAAAAAAATAGCTCGACATCAACACTAAATGTCACATAATGGCATAACAAGCTAAACAATTAAAAATTTAAGTAAAGTTAAAATTTTATTTCCTTTTTCTTTGATATGTAGTACATTTATTTGGGAAAGTAAAGACAGATCGAGTAAAATTCAATTTTCTTATCATCAAATTTTAAGATTGGACTTCTAATGTCGCTTCTTTTCATGTCTTATGGATTCCCTTTGCTACATGGCCTCTTTTAAAGAGGGTGTTGTGTTTTAATGACCCTCATTTTTGCTATGTTCTCCATTGGGCATATAGTTATAGCATACGATTAGATTGTCATACATCCAATTCCCTGAGTTTTGTTCTATGTTGTAGGGGCTAGCTTGGTTGATAATGAGCTTAATAAACTTCATAGAATATGTTTAAAAATTTCAAAACTATTTTAAAAACAAAGTTTTTTTTTACCAAAATAGAGAACAATTTAACTTGTCTTTGGCAAGTATAAAAATGTTATAAAATAAAATTAAAAGACATGTATAAAAATGTCATAAGATAAAATTAAAATAAAATATTTTGATTTTGGCATGAGTTATGGTTTTTCGGAAAGTGGTATTGATAAGCCATTGTACTCACTCATGGTATTGTAACAAAACCTATTTACAAGTTATAAAATTATATTATATTAAAATATTTATAAAATATTTTCATTTTGAAATGAGTTATGGTTTTTGGGCATGTGGTATTGATAATTCATGGTTGTAACAAAGCCTAAATTATTATGACACTTGGCGACTATAATTTTTTTTTTAGATTTTTAATTTTGTAATATAATTTTTATATTTGATAATTCAATTTAAAACCACATAAAAATAGTCATCAACCAATTAGAAAAAAACAATTGACATTTTTAAAACTAAAAAGATTATTTTTTTATTTTCAAAATATTCAGTTTAATATTTATTTTTTCAAAACTTTAATAAAACATAGAATTTATTTAAAAATTTCAAAACTAATTGGAAGTCAAAGGTTTTAGACCAAAAAAAAAAAAACAAAATAATGATGCTAGTTTGTCAAAAGGAAAAAACATGGTAAATTTGAAAGTTTTCCAATGTGTGGCATGTTGTGACAATAAATGTCACGAACGAGAGGTCATATATGTATTTACGGACAATATTCATGGTAAGTTTGAATGTTTTCCACCATGTGGCATGTCGCGATAATAGACGTCACCCAACAATATGTCATATGCTTTTAAGGAAAATATGGTCGTGGTAAGTTTGAAAGTTGTTCGCCACGCGACATGCCACAACAATAGATGTCATCCAATGATACATCATATATGCCTTTTAGGAAAACATGCTCATTATCACTTTTAAAAGTATATTTTCATTTTCAATTAAGTTAAAAAAAATAACATTTACATTTATTATTTTCTAAATATTTTTTAATCAAATGGTAAAATGAACATAAATAATGGAGAAGGGAAATCTTTTAATTCAGTAAGACGTGGTATAGGGCTTATATAGCGACCTGTATTCACTCATTTTTTTTTTATTTTTTTTATAATTATCAATTAGATAGTTGTCTGCAGAGATAAAGATGAGAAATATTATGGTGTTGATGAGGATGAAATCCGTAGAAGTCACGATCTCCTCTTTTGATCGACTATAGCCTCCACAGTTGAGTGATCAATACCTAAGAAATTAGGTAAATTTCTCAGTGTTTGGATTTTTGTGGAATTGTGCATATCGAATAGATTTGAGATTTTTTCTAATTACAAATTGTACATGTGGGGTGGAAAATTTACGAAATTTTTAGATTGTAGACATGGGGCACACAAATTTCATTTTCCAAGTTGTTTATCTTGACTGTGGACTACCCACATGGTGGTTCATGGTTCTCACTAGCCTGAAGAATAAAATAGTGGATGATAATTAATTTTTACTGATATTTTTTATATGTTTTATTCGACTTAATAAGATAAGAGATTAATCAAAATTATTTAACATTATATTTGTATATTGAAAATAAGTAACAAAAGGGAAGGTGAGTAGTGTGACAAATATTTTGAAAATAAAATTGAATGTGAGTATAAGATGGACAATCAAAGAGAAATTTATTTTCATCTTCAACCCTCTTAATATCATACAAGTGACATACTATTTCATTCCATGGTGTATTAGGAATTGACAAATGCCCAATTTCACTATGATGCTCAAGAGAATTAATTATTAACTTATCAATGCTCATTTTCTTCTTAACATTAGTTAAGACAAATAGATATTTTTGGTTTTCGAGATTGGGGTCGATCACCTCATAATATTTTAGTTTCTTTTTCCCCTAATTCTTTATCCCCCCATAATTTCTGCTTAATTTTGGAAGTAATAATATTTTTAAGATGGTTTATTTTTTTGCAATATGATATTGTTTCTTATCCCCTAATGGTCTAGCTAAGGCTAGGAATCCTTATTCCATCCTCGCTTGAGCCAAAAGTGGGGTTTTGGCTAGAGTTAGAAGTAATTTTAGGAAACCACTTGGAATCCATGTTGTATAACTTCTTATACACACAATACCTAGTAATATCCATGCTTTCAATGGGGGAAAGACTTGCTTCAATTAGGGGAATAGGGTAGGTAGTATTTTCTTTAATCTTGAGGTTTTAAGATATAAACTGCTTGACATGTATCTACTCAATCTTACTCCATGACTCTCTATAGATACTACAAATCCAAACCTCACATCCATATAGAATAACAAGAGTAATGAGAGTCTCAAACATGAGTTTTTTCTTTTTAATCCAATACCTAAAGATCTTCTGACTTACTATTTGTTAGGATAAATACCGAGGGGGAGGGGGGGGGGGGCATTGAATCAGCATTTTTAATTTCACTTTAACCTTCATTTTCAAATTTAGAATTCTATAATTTAACGTTATTCATAAAATTCATGTGTGTACGCGACTTCAGTGAATGCAGCCAACGTATATCCAGATTACTATTTTTTCATAATATCCATCAATAATTTAACTTAACCATTACATCATTATTTCATTTTCCATTAATTAAACAACAACCATGAGAAATAAGAGAAAATAAACCATCACACATTATCAAAACACAAGGACATTGGGATTTTAGGTGGAAACCCAATGTCGGAGAAAGCCATCAATGTTGTCATGTTTGTCTTGTTTCTTTTATTATAAGAAAGTCTTCTTATAATTTTGTATTGGTGCAGATTCTTACTAGCATGCAGGAACCCACCTGAAAGAGGCTATAACCCCCACTCATTCTCCAACACCCACTGGAAGGGAGATACAACCCCACTAATATCATTTACCAACTACTACCTGAAGCAAGCACCTACCCCCTCAACAACTGGACTAGCTACTGCTAGAAGGAAGCTACAACTCCCTCATTAAAGGCTCCAACCCTAAGCAACCTTGGTGGACCATGTTTCATAATTTTCATACTGGATCCACCTGTTTCAAATACACATCAAAAATTGTATGCCACCTTTCATCAAATTTTCACATTGGACCACCACTAGTAATAAGCTCAAACTGAATACAATCGCTGAATCACAATTGAATAATAATCACCAATAAAATGAATCACTAAATACTGAACCAATCCCAAGTTACCAATCAACCAATAACTGATTAAGACCAATCAACCATTCAGGTTAATACTGAACCATTTACTGTTTGATTACAGTGTTAGATACTATATAGTCATCACAAAAGCAATGTGCAGTCACTACAAAACCTGATCAAATTGACTTCAGTATCTATATATATATATATATATATATATATATATATATATATATATATATAGATATATATATATATATATATATATATATATATAGATATATATATATATATAGATATATATATATGACTTATTTGAAGCAAACCCACATATGTAAACACTTCCTCTGCATGAAACTTGCATACACATATCATGTTATTAAGTACGTAATACATACCAAATGAATTACTAAACCATTGAATAACTAAGTAGAAATTTTGAATCACTACAAGATTCAATCACATATATAACAACATTGAATCACTGAATACCCAATCACAAGTCTATAACATCATTGCTAATCAATAAGCCAAAACCAATTCAATCAAATTCATATTGTCAAATACAGATCATTCTGATCATGGCATCATTGATGAACAACAATATATAAGATAAAATTCATTAATTTTTATCTTCAAGAAGAAATTCAAACCCTAGAATATATATGCAAATTCAATTAACCAAACCTATTTATATATGTGCTTAGCATGCATAAAACCTACATATATATCTCAAAATATTATATACCAAAACCCAAGTCCAGAAACAATATAAAGAAAATTATTTTAGAATATATACACGATTACTACGGGGCATGTCCACATATGTACGCGACTCTACAGAAGAAAAATTACATACGAATCTTTAAATTACTAAATCAAAACTTCATTGCAAATCACATGTCGAACCTAGATCTTTGCGCACATACATATCTCAACATATATATATATATATATATATATATATATATATATATATATATATATATATATATATATATATATATATATATATATAGATATAGATAGATAGATAGATAGATATATAGTTCTACCATAATCACATATCTTTCATTGTTATTAATTTAAACATTTTGCAATAGGAAAATCAATCAAGCATATATTCAATACAACTTCAAATCTTTCAGATTTGAGTCTTATCTTTTCTCCCTAGTGCACACCTGTTCCAAATCATATCACACAAGAATAAACCATTTTATTTAACTCTTAACTCCTTTATCTTCATCTCATTATATATATTTTTGATTTACGAATACCACAGGAAAATCCTTCGGTAATGTTGATGGTATTCATTTGACTAGTTCAAATAGACGTTGCTGCTACTAATGGGCAATTACCTTGGTAGTACCTAATGGTTTCTTGTTTTTCACGGTTTGGAGTATGTACGTGACTTTTGTTCACTGAAAGTGTGTATGTACGCAACTTTTCTTCACAGGCGTCACATGTACCTTTCAAACTTCACACCCTCCATGCATTATGTAACTAAGCTTCCAATTCTCTGTAACATTTGTACCATTAATCATGTCATCTATAACAATTCTATAACCAACATATTATAACCAAGTTGAAAACAAGGATGTGTTTTTCAGGGAGGTTTCCATCAAGGACAATACATTAGCCATAATGACAACAATCTCCCCCTTTGGACTTGATGACAACCTCTTTGGTGTTTGGAAACCACCTACAAACAATATATGTTTTTCAAGTAGGTTTCCATCAAGGGAACCACACTAGACATAATGCCAAAAATATCCCCCATTAGACTTGATGGCAAACTCTTTGGTGTTTGGAAACCACCTGTAAACAAACCACATACAAACACAGAGTCTTCTCTCTCCCTTTGACATCAAGGGAAAATGGTTGAACTAGGCTTAATGAAGTACTTCCCTTTGTAAGGATCTATTAATATGAATCATGAAATATGCATACTAACCATGCTCCCCCTCATCATATGATAGAGATTCTAAAGATATGCAATAAAAGTGCAAGACTTCATGAATCAAATACCTGATTATTCATGACATTTCCTAGAATCAATGACTCTATGATTAGTCATCCAACATAATGGGGTTACACATTTGACCCAAAATTTTACATCAATCACCCAAAATAATGGGATTACATACATAGCATGACCTAATCCCAATAACCCATACATGACTAATTTTTACAATGATTATGACATGGGTGTTTTCATGACCTTTACATCAAGAGACATACATGACATCTATAACTATAAACAAGAATCTCAACAATGAAGTATCTTTTGTAGAGAAACCATGATACTCATCAGCAACCACCATGCTCCAAATGGGCATATGCAGCACAATAATAAGCATCAAGAACATCCTCATCATCAAGAAGAAATCAAGCTGATAAGACTATGTAGCATCATCATGTGGCCAAAGATGCAATATGTCTAAGCATACTAAGAAATTATAACAACAACATAAGATTTTTGCAATAAGGCTCTGTTAGCAACTAATCTCCTTGAATTCTTGTCATCAAGGTCAACATACTTTCTACATATATGGGAAGACCCACAATATTCAAGTAGCAAGATCATGTCAATATCTTGGACCACAACACCATAGGAAGCATATACAAATTTTATCCATGCACCAACAACTAAGGGAACCTCCAACATCACAAGACATTAAGTAGAATATAATAGATAACAACATATTTATTATCAACCAACATCAGTAGTAAGGATAGTATACATATATTCCTCTTCAAGTGCATCACAAAGACTTATTTTATATAATAAGGCACCATCCATAACTTCATCACATGCAATCCAAACATCATTTATAACCCATGTCATAGTGAAGTAGCACATAAATTTTCTAGTAGTGAATAATAATAGGATTGATGACAACATTAACAACCATGTACTCATCATAGGAAAAATCATGCAATAAGGAGTGCTCAAGATACCATAATGCCAACAATGAACCATTAGATGCATAGAGGATGCTCCCCCTAAACCTGTGCCAATTTTTCATCATCAAATTTGATCACATTATATCCTTCTCACCAACAACAAAGAGACAGATTGACAGCAGTGATTAAAAATTGCAACAATTCATCACTCATCATGAACCAATATTATTTCACACATTTCTATAAGGAAATCACCAAAAAACTGCAATAGACCATTGTTAGATCAAAATTACAATAATGAATTGATGGAGGCATATGCAAAGTTCCCCCTAAATTTGAGCCACTTCTTTATCACCACAGAGAAGCATATGTGGCTGTATAAGCCAATAACCACATATACACATGACTTTCATTCATAAGAAACATATACAGAATATGAAATGTTTATTTTTCCTGCCAACATCTCCCCCCAAATATGTTTGTTCCTAGTCACAGCCACTTTATCAGACAAACATAATAACATATGGAATCATCATCATTAAGGCACACATGCATAGCTCCCCTTGAGATCATATTCCATTGATCATGTGGACCTAATAATCATCATCTATTTTCCATGAGGCTGCATACATCTCATTTACTTCTATAGTCTCTATTAGAAGTATGCATTAAGTACACTAGACTGTAGTAGGGTCTATCTTCCCTACATCTCTAACTGTTGCACCTTCTTCCTTCAAATCTACCTGCAATTTCTAATCACGCTTTCAAACTTATCCCATCTCGTGAAACTAGAGGATAGGTTGCTTCCATTCCAAATTCTTGACCTGGAATCAGTTCCCTTATGCCCAAATGAGTTACAAGAAAAAAAATACCCATAAAACCATCTCTTATACTTAGGGATCGATCTTGATGAACTTGATTCAATTTTCTTTTAAGGAGATTTGTGTTATTCCTTGTTATTATCTTGTTGATATGAAACCATGTGGTTGTATCAAATGGATGTATTGATTAGAGGAGAGAATTGTTCATCAATAATATTCTCTTATAATTCAGATGCCTTTACCCATTTTTTGGTTTTCTCATAATCTTCCCTTAGAGTCACGACTTTCGATTCTAATTTTTCACAATGCATTTCCTTTTCTTGAAGTTGTTTTTCTAAGACTTATATTCTTCTATTGGATGCTTGTAATTGAATATTTAACATGTTTATTTCCTTGACCATACTTCTTTATTTATTTTCTAGATCTTTATTTTCATTCTTGATTCTATCAATTTATTTCAATGCTTTCATTAACCATGTTCTTCACAACTATTTGATTCACTAGTTCATTCTAGTGTTAGAATATGAATTTGTATCTTCCTAAGCATCATATTTGCTTTGACTCTCTTCATTAGAATAAAAACTATTCTTGGCAGAATACTTCTTTTTAGCATTTTTCTTGTAAACATCATTGCCCTTTTCTTTCTTATGACAATTTTATTTATATGGACACTTGGATGCATAGTGACCTAATCTTCCACAAGTAAAACATTTAAAGGGAAGTTTACCTTTAAATTTACCAACTCCCACTTGCATCTTTCTCACAAAGTTAACTTCTTCCTCATTTGAAATGTAGCTTGTATCTTTAGTTTCTTCCTTTTCTTTCCCTTTATATGTGGCTTTGAAGGTTGCTTCTGTAATATCTTATGGTTTCCACTTTCTCATCTCATAAGCTATTAAGATCCCATGAATTTATTCTAGAGTGAGACTTTTCAAATCATACATTTCTTCAATGACAGATAATTTGGCATCGAATTTTTGGGTTAGTGATCTCTAAATATTTTCAACAATAGAAACATATTCAATATTATCAATGAATCCTCTCATTTTGTTAATAATCTCATATACTCTAATGAAAAAACATTACAATGATTTCATCATCAAGCATTCTTCATACTGAATTCTGTATGATTGAAGTTTAACATTTTTTACCTTAGTGTCACCTTCATATCTTTGGTCAAGCTTTCCCCATATTACTTTAGCTGTGTTTAGCATCATGATTTTCACAAATTAGGATTCTACTAGCCCTCCCAATATAACATTTCTTCCTTTTAATTTTTCTCATACTGTTGCTTTCCCGCATTTTCGGATGATTAAAGTTTGGATATTGATATCCATCTTCAGCAACTCCCCATACATCAGCTCTTAGTGAATGCAAATATGATCTCATCCTGACCTTCTAAAGCATAAGGTTAGTTCCATTAAACAAAGGTGGCTTTGCAGAAAATACTCCTTCCATCTTGCTTCTCCCTTTATATATCCCTTTAAGTTATCAAGCTTCTTCTGACGGACCTGCTCTGATACCAATAGTTAGCAAAAATACTTAGGCGGGGTGGGGAGCGGAGTGAATCAATACTTTTAATTTCACTTTAACCTTTAATTTCAA
Organism: Pinus tabuliformis; assembly: GCA_031772625.1. Classification (NCBI taxonomy): domain Eukaryota; kingdom Viridiplantae; phylum Streptophyta; class Pinopsida; order Pinales; family Pinaceae; genus Pinus; species Pinus tabuliformis. Next base: position 1,934,782,671 of record CM062818.1, on the reverse strand, counting down.
ATTCAAAAACTTGTATGCTATTGTTATTCAAACAACTTGCACGTGTAAACAACTTCAGTGAATGCAAACTGTGTATATACAAATTACTAACTTTTTAACTTAACCATTGCATAATTATTTCATTGTCCATTAATTAAGTAGTAACCATGAGTATTAAGATAAAATAAACCATCATACATAATCAACACATAAGGATTATGAGATTTTAGGTGGAAACCCATGTGGGAGAAAACCACCGCTATTGTCGTCTTTGTCTTTTTTTTTTTTTTATAAATAAAATATTATTACAATTTTGTACTAGTGAAGACTTTTACCAGCATGCAGGCACTCACTTACAAGAGGCAATGAACTCCACTTGTTGTCCAACTCCCACTAGAAGGGAGCTACAACCCTCTAATCTCATTTACTAGCTACTGCTCGAAGGGAGCACCTACCCCCTCAACAAGTTTTCCAGCTACTACTAGAAGGAAGCTCCAACTCCCTTATTGAAGGTTTCAACCCTCAACATCCTTTTTTGACTAGGTTTCATAATTTTCATTCTAGATCAATCTGTCTCAAATACACATCAAAACTTGTAGGCCACCTTTCATCAAATTGTCTCACTGGACCCACACCAACAATAAGCTCAAACTTAATACAATCATTGAATCACAATTGAATACCAATCACAAATAAACTGAATCACTTAATATTGAACCAATCCCAAGTTATCAATCAACCAATAATAGATCAACACCAATCAAACATTCAAGTTAATAATCAACAATTCATTAATTAATCACATTGTTAGATACCAAACAATCATCGTAGAAGCAATGTGCAGTCATTGCAAACCCTCATCAAATTAAATTCAATATATATACGTGGTTTTTGTGAACCAAACCTACATATATATGCACTTGTTATGCATAAATCCTACTTGCATATCTCATGTTATTGAATACTGAATAAAAACAAACTGAATCATTGAACCATTGAATCACTAAGTAAAAATTCTAAATCACTGCATCATTCAATCATTGATATACCAACATTGAATCACTGAATACCCAATCAAAAGTTTGTAGCATCATCACTGATCAATAAGCCACAACCAAGTCAATCACATCCATACTGTCAAATACATATCATTCTTATCAAGACATCATTGACGCATAACAACAAGTAAGATATAATTCATCAATTGTTCTCATCAAGTAGAAATTCAAACCCTGGAATATATATGTGACTTAAATTAACCAAATTTCATATATACACACCTATCATCCATAAAACTCACGTATATATTTCAAAATACTGAATTCCAAAACCCAAGTCAACAAGTAATCTAAAACAAACTATTTGATAATACATACATGACTATTGCGGGGCATATTTGTATATGTCAACGACTATCCAGAAGAAAAACCATGTACAAATATTTAAATTACTAAATTAAAACTTCACTACAAATCACATGTCAAACCCAGATCTCTATGCACATACATATCTTAGAAAAAATATATATTCATAATCATAGTTCTACCATAATCACATATCTTGCATTGTTAGTCATTTAAACATTATTCAACAAGCAAATCAATCAAGCATATATTCAATAAAACTTTAGATCTTTTAGATCTGAGCCTTCTCCTTTCTCCTTGGTACACACCTATTCCAAATCAGATCATACAAGAATAAACCATTTCATTTCACACTTAACTCCTTGATCTTCATCTCCTTATATAGCTTTTTCCTTTGCCAATACCATAAGAAAATCCTTTGGTAATGTTGATGGTATTTGTTTGATTGGATGAAATAGGCGTTTCCACCACAATAGTATTGGAAATTACCATGGTAGTAGCTTTTGGTTTCCTATTTACTATCGTTTTGATTATGTACATGAATTTTTTTCACTAAACCTACATATAACACATATTTCATTTAATCTGGAAATTTTTTATTACAAGGACATCATTATAATTGAGTTTTTTGGTTATTTTGAAATTCTAGATCCATTATTTAATTCCAAATTTAATGAAATATGTGTTATATGTATGTGACACTTCTTCACAGGGATCACGTGTACATTTCAAACTTCACGCTTTCCATCCATTATATTAACTAAATTGCCAATTATCTATAACACATGTACCATCAATCATGTCATGTGTAATAGACTCTATAATCATCATATTATAAGCAAGTTGACAATAAGGATAAGTTTGTCAAGAGGTTTCCATCAAGGAAAACACATTATCCATAATGCCAACACTATTGTTTTCTCAAAAGTGTAAATTATACTTGACAGATCATTGTCAACCGCTAAGAAAGTATGTGATTCAATAATTATTACTCTCAAAAACAAAAAAAGTATCTTAGTGGACAAAGAGATTTTACAATAAAAAATAAAAAAAGACTAATGTTCCCTCTCCCTTTAAAAAAGGTGGATGAAACATTATGTTCCCTCATGCCACATGAAAAGGAATCTATTTAAATTGAACTCTTAAGGAATTTATCATATAGTCCACATTAAATGGAGTAATCTAAGCTAATCATTTTATTTAAAAAATAAATGAAAACCAAATTAGGAAACACTTTCGTCCATGCCTACCCAAGATGGTTCTACTCATTTTCAAAATCCATTTATGCACATTTACTTATTATTGAAGGTGGAAAATATGAATCTTTATGATCCTTCCATGTTGGATCAAGAAACTAAGGAGAAAATAATACCTACCATAGATAACTTAGTAGTAGAAACCTAATGAAAGTTAGTAGAATATATAATTTTTCATGACATGCCCTTTGGTAGATCAAGTTGAAAGGAAAAATTTGAAGTAGGCAAAAATCTTACACTAGGGAGAAGATAGAGGAACATTTTCCTCACCTCATTCAGTAAAAAACTTTTGGGGACTAAAAGCCTCCGTAAATGGGTATGTATGATCTAGAATGGATCATTATATAATTTTTCATCTATCTTGGTAATTTCTAGGTGAAACTTTGGAGGAATTGGCTTGCATGGCCCATTTTAGTGGCAAGTCCTTTCCTCAATATTTATGGTTTGGAACTTTCCATCACAATTTTGGTTCACCAATTGGCACTAATTGGGTTCAAATATTTTTGAGCATAGCTCACAATCCCTTGATATTGTTTTATACATAAAGACCCTAACAACAATGCAAAATCACCTCCATTAAAGTTTGTATGCAAACCAAGTGGATGTCATGCCATCCCCCATTACTCACATGTGAGGCTAGCCACATGATGAATTTTAAGAAGATTCTAGAAGGTCCAAAATCCTAATACTAATTTAGGGTTGAGGTATACAAAAATTTTAAGCCTAGATGATTACCAGACTAAGTTAAATATTGGGTTTGCTAGGAAGAGAGGAAGACCTTACATTGTTTTATCAATGTGCTATAGTTGAGCAGAGCATCTAGAGAGTGGGATTTGAGAGCATAAAGAAGGAAGTATAAGACTTTATAGTAATCATTCAATCCATAGTATCACTAGAAACTCCATAGTGAGTTCTCTTTCCTTGTATTTGCATTTTGATAAATAAAGAAGAGAGAGTAGAGTATAGGCTTCACCCACTAGTTGGGTTTTCTCATGGAGGCTTCACTCGGGGAGCAATACCATACCACATGTGTTCATATTGGGTATATATTGAGGAAAAAATGACTGAATATATTGAGCATATATTAGGGGGTAAAGGGTTCTTATATTGGTAGGTATAAAAAATGGAGCTCAAAGTTAATGAAAAACTATAAAGGGGTATAAAAAATGTTAATGAAAAAATGGACACCTACAATATCTAGTGAAAGTAGGGGTTTTTTAAATTAGGAAGGTGTATTAAGTTTGTATTGGTAGGGGGTTAAATAATGCGATTTTAGAGGTATTTTCCTTTCATAGTCAAATTAGGGGTATTATTTAGTATGCCACAAATGCACGTGATATGCCAGAGGTTCATTGAGTGAAGCCCCCATGGGTTTTCTCTTACATTATATTTCTATGGAAACATCTTGTGTTCATTTTTTCGATGGTGCGTTCATTTGCTTATCCTCTCATTTTCATATTTCAGTTATTTTAAATTTAGAATATTGATAGTGCATTTAAAAAAAATCATAATAAGAGGATTTGAGCATTAGCTACACATCTTAAATTTTTAATTCATCTTCCACAAACCATCACTTCAATTGCAATTTTATTGAAACAAGTAAATTGAAATATAATTTTTAGGTTAAGTGGTTAATTAGGTTAACTCAACCTATGTAGGTAGTTTCAAACTTAAGGTGGGTTTTAGCCAATGAACTACAAAGAACATATGTGATCTCCATTTTATGTATCATATTCATTTTTGTGGAAGTAGTGGTTTGGATTATGCTAAGTAGTAGGATGAAGGATTTCCAATGAGTAAGTTTATTAATTGAGGGTACCTTTGTTCTTGAACATTTATCTCCATTTGTTACCAAATTACATTTGTAGCAAGTGATGACACCATATAGTATAGAAAACTTGAGATATTTAATTCACCCTATAAAAAATATCATCCATTATCATTATTTATTTTTAATTAACAAACATTTATCAACTCATCATAATCACACACTACATTAAAATTAAAATTAAAATTAAAATTTAAACAAAATTTATAAATAATATTAGACAATAACATTTTAAAAAATCAATCCATAAATGATAAGGGCCCAAAATAAAAAAAATAAAAATAGAAAACGTTGTTCTTATTGACTTTATTAGTATGCATCGCATTATACTCATAATCATTAATTATATAATGATTAGTTTTAAACTAAGTATTATAATAATTGTATATCACAAATCATTTCTAATAACTTATTAATAAAACTCAAATAACTTACATTATAACCATCACCAAAAAATTGACATATGCAAGTGAGAAAAGGGGCTTTTTGGGGTGGTCATGAGTAATGCTTGCCCTTTCTCCCAGTTGAGTCATACTTTGTAGGCATAACTGAAAGGCCAATTGAAAGAAACCATAGAGGGTAGATGGAAGCCCTAAAACAAATTATTAAAATATTGGTAGAAACTTTAAGAAAGGAAGAATAAAACAACTAATATGATACCCAAGGAGAATTAAACTTTCTTCGCTTAGACAATTCTAGAAACCACTGAAGTAGATAACATAATAAAGGGAGGGGAATGGGATTGAGAATATTGAGATGGAGGAAATCAATGAAGCAAGTGAAAACATTACCATAAAGGAAGAGGTTCCACTAGGGTAACCAAAGGAAAATAAAGGAGAAATCTAGTGCATATTTATTTAAAAAATCATAGAAATGCTAAAGAAACCAAATACCCATTGAGAGAAGTTGCTTCTAAGAATCCTTTAAAGTAGAAGCCAAAGAAATGAAGGCATCATATAAAGAAGCTCAGGACACATAAGAGCATCAAATATTTGTACCTATGTAAGCTCTAGCCAAAGACATTAAACGTATAAAGTGAATGGTGGACCAATGATAACAAAACAAAGCTAAAAATGGAAATTATGTCACCTATCATAGAAAACAAACCTAGAAGAGAGCTAAGGAAATGGAAATCATGCTTAAGAGAGGCTATATTAAATATTTTATGAATGAAAAAACTTTAATAATACGAAAGGAAAACCACGGGTTCATCATCCAAGCTATATTTTGAACCAGTGGATTTCTTACAGGAAACATAAATAACAAATGACCAACATAGAAACTTTCTATATAAAAACATCCTTAACCCCAAAAGCTTGAGGAAGTACATCCACCAAGCATAAAGATTCAAGACCAAGAATGTTGTGTCAGCCAACCAACTATGAATCTTACTCATCAGATGGTTAATAGTCAATTTAACCTTCATAACAACAAATTTTGATAGAAAATTATATATTACGGAGCAATAGAACACATAAAATATTGTAGAAATATAAACACAGAAAACGCACAAAACAAGAGAGACACAGATATACGTGGTTCACCCAGTTTGGGCTACGTCCACCCCGAACAGCCAGTCCTTCCTTTCTATTATCCAGCAAAATGAAGAGATACAACCTACAGCAAAACCGCTGTAATATCCTCTGTTTTCTCTCACAGTCTCACCTCTATGTTTCTCGCTCACCGAATACACATCTATCTCACAACCTCAAATACAATGCCCTCATATAAAGAGAGGGGTTGCCTTCTAGGGCAAAAAACCCTAAACTAAACATAAGTTCTACCGTCAGATCATCCGCCTAATGAACGGCCCAGATTGACTAGAAATTACTATACTTTTACAAGGCAATTTTACAGTTGTTTTTAGCTTCGGGGGCGCTGCCCCCGAAACCCCCCGCCAGGGGGGGCTCCCAAAAGTCGCTGCCGCCCCCCCCTGGACCCCCCACGGCAGCGATTATTTTACGGGCGGCGTTGCCGCCCCATTTTGAACTGGGGTCCAATATGCCGGTACTATAGAAGATAATCAGGCTCCACACCCAACAAATTTATCATATCCTTCTCGAACAACTTGATTTCCTATGGTTCCAAAGTATGCCAAATCGATAAACTGTATAGTGGCTAGAATCATAAACCCTTGAAATCATGAATCCCATTAATTCTTGCATGCTTTTCCCTAGTGATGGATCCTCAGTCGCTGCCCTACCCCTTCACCTTCCTTTCAATCAATGTCCTAGATATTCAAAATGGAGCTATGGTACACCTTATGTGGGGGGGTGAGATCTTCTTGAACCAAATCCATACAATAAGACCTTAGTGGTTTGTCATTGACTTCAGTCCACAAAGAGTCCAGTGCACCATTAGCCATATTTCTTCCTTCATTTACTAGTTTGCTGGCTAATTTATTCCTAGTTCATCTCCCATGTGATAATAAAAGGAAAACGTTTGAGAGAGAAGGGTGTTTATTCTAAATAGAGATTCTTATATTCTCCATCACCTAAACACTTTAGATAGGTGAGATCCATTTTAAATGATTTTCACCATGGTTATTATCAATTAAGAATCTTGTTTTATTAGTAGGTTGTTACATTGATGTTGAATGGCTATTCGAAGCCCATATTCCAGTGCAAAAAGTTACATTGAATTTCTTCTATCGATGCCCAATGAACCAAAATAAATATGTAATATAATTTCATGAGAGATTTTGAAGGCTCATCCATATGTATTAGGGCCTAGGTTGCCTTTAAAGGTCCCATAAAAATTTAATTTTATTGCTTCTAGGGGAGGACAAATCCATTTTGTTGAATTGGAGCATCTAGGTTGAGGGATTAAATTAAAGTGGGTTTTCATGGATCGTTGCATTACCATTCCTATGGAGACCAACTATGAGATAAAATAATTTCTCTAATAGATTTTATTATTCTTCTACGAATTTGTTCCTTTGATTGCAAAGTATTTTTGGAAATTATTTTGTTCTTTTCATTCCTAGTCTCCCATTCAATAACTCCTCTGAGCGACTACCATTCTTAATTAATTATACTCTATGAGAAGTCTGAGATACACTACTCTGATGTTACGGTTAGAATGTCTCTAACTTTATCATATTATGAAATATAAGAGCCACTTTATCCCGGAGGATAGACACATATGAGCAAGAGTTATGTACGGTCTCTAAGGACTTAGATTTTTGTCAATATAAGTGACAAAGAGATTGGTATAAAAAGCCACATATTTGAAACTTATCCCAATTTAACATCTTCCTATGTGCAAACTAACATAAAAATAGTGAAATCTTCAACCATAAGCCCATTTTCCATATTTTACTCCATATGTTTTCTTATAGCAGTTATGAGAATCCTAAAATGATATTGTATGCCTCTTTTAAATTGTAGTTTCCTCTTTCCTTGTAACCTCATCAGAATTTGTCAAGTCCATTTTGAAATTTTATTTTCCTTTCCTATTGCATTGTCCATAAGTTGTCCATCACATTCCTCCTATCTGGGAGTAATCACTAATTTTTAGGAAAACCAAATTCACTATTCTTGATGATTAACTTATGTTTATCAATATTCAACTATTGTATCTTTACCTTGTTGATTTCTTTTTATTTCTTGAAGTTCTCCTCCTCCTGTAATTTAGGCATTTGATTCCAAGAGTCTTCTTAGAAATAGACATGATGAAATTATTGCACCTCCTAAAAATTATGATACTATATGAGGGAGCCGTTTTATGATGATACATTTTTTATTTATGAGACTTTAATGTCCTCATATATTTAGATTAGTTTGTGTTCTTCAACATCTATAACATATTTCTTTTTGCAGAGTTTTCTCCAAATATATGTAGGAGAGTGTTGTAGCTACTACAACCCCCTCCAAAAATTTTCCTATGCTTCAATTTTGGATCCTACCTTTTGTCTATAAGAACTATCATTTTCATTATCATCAAGTGTTCCTCTTGATTCTCTAGTGTCACAATCACTTACCTTTTCATGCAACCCTTGTGTGGTGTCTTAACTAAGTTGTCTTGACAACAACTGAATCTTGTCGATGACAATTGCACAACTTTTGATGAAAAGTAAACACCCTCCCAAACACAAGCTAACTCTTGTCTTGATCTAGCACTCATTACTGGTCTTGCCTATGGGAACTATGTAATCCTCTGTGTTATAGACATATTTGGGCACTACAACCCCAATCACATATGTCCATAAACCAAGGGCTTCTAAGTCCCTAAAAGTGTTGTTTCATACCCTAAAGGAGCAAGGTCAGCTGATTACATCATCTCCCAGAAGTTATCCATGAAAAACCACTCAGAACTGGTCAAACCAGGACCATACAGACTGCCCAGTGTAAAGGGTGCGATGCATCTCACCTGACACATGCAAAAAGTGTGATGAATATTAGGAAGCCCTTCTATAGGGTGCGATGAGCGAGAGCAGACAAATGGCACAAGCAGTTTGTTAGGTGGAGACCCTGAGAAACTTCTAGAAGCTGCTCATTTGACACTTGCCTCCCTGAATTCACCCAAGGATGAGTAAGAGATCATGAAATCTCCAAGTGGAACCAAGAACTATCGGAGAGATGACACTAATCAAAATCCCAGAAGCTGACTCACCCCCATGCAAATATCTATAAATGGATCCCTCATCCCAGAGATCCAAAGGTTGGAATTTGGTAATTTGCAAAGAGGTGCTGCTGGCTTCTCTTTGAAGTCATTGTTGGGTGATATTGCTTTGTGTGAGGTGAAGACGGCTTTCAAGTGGGGAGGATGGCACTGGGTCAGACCAAGTGCTTGTAATCATCTCTTCTACTACTTTCACTAATAAAGCTATTTGAGTTTTCCTCCATATTCTTGTGTATCTCTGAATATTGTGTTGATATATGCATTTGTATGGTCAATATATATCTGATCCTATATTTTTTACAGTGATACATCTCTATGCTTTGATGGTATTATGCTGCTATGAATCTACAGGTGCTCTTTGAAGCGTGACAATTAAGGAAGCAGTGGCAAGATTCTATCAAAGGAGAAAGGAAGCAAGCAAGGAGCCAAGCGGAAGACTAAGGTTGGTACTCTCTGTTTCTTTCTCATCTCTCTCTCATAAAGGAAAAAAAATGACTTTAATCTGTTTGTTTCTAAGATAGCTACCCGTCTTAGTGGGACTAGTAGCTCTGAATAGACACTAGATTTCCCGATAACAAAATGGTGACTCCACTGGGGAGTGATTAGTTTGATTGCTTGTCTCTATTCTTTTGATTCATAAACCACAGACGGAGCCTGAAGTTAAGCCAGATAGCCTTCGAACTGCATTTGCTATGCAAGTGCAAAGTATATCAATGCTGCTTCAGTCAATCTCTAGGTTTGTTTATGAACTAAACAATTGAATTGAAAACATCCTAAGTGCCCTAGAGGTAGCTTGAGTAACCTCATTAGATCAGCCCCTGTACTTTGTAGTTACTGAATATCATTTGCTCGGCCTAAATCCATGAACTAAGCTGCAAACTGTGATAAAAAACCAAGTTGAAGTCTCGTCCCTGGACCATTTCACCTTCTCTTCTTGGAAATCTAGATGCATCGCACCTCCTGTGTGCAGTAGGTGGGATGCATCCATGTTTCCCTGTGTTACAGGTGTGATGATTAGACAAGACTAGTTCTGCCTCCAGATTTTGGTTTTTTCTTCACTCTCTTCAGCTTTATTCAGGAGTTTTGCTGTCTGTGATCAGTAGACCACTGTTGAAACCCCCTTCCTTTGCATCATCCAACCTCCATTGTGCAAAGATTTGTGAATGTTTTTATGTATTTTTCGCCATTCACAGTTCTCATTTACAAAATGGTAGCTTAATCGAACTGTCGTCTTTGGATTTGAAAGTGTTGCAAGTGTCGTTTTCAGTCAAGGAAAAGAATCCTTCTCTTTTTGATAGTCGATTACACTGTTACTCTTGTATTTGATCTAAATTAATAGTACTTCAAGTGTTGAAAGCAGTTTTCAATTCAAAATCGCAAAGAGTCGTCTTGTCTCCCTTTTGTTTTTTTTTTTTAAAGAAAATCGTTAGTATTGTTGCTTTGAAAGAAGATATAGTTCAGATTTGTGCTTAGCATTCTTTTTTTCATTCACACATTAAGAAAGCGAAAAACAAATACATGCATGTGCATTTGCATTTAGACTGCTTGTTGATTTTGATTTAGGATAGTGCATCTAGTGTGTGCTCTCTGCTCTATGTTGAAAGGATTTCATTTCTCTTTCCTTAGTAGCTAGGATTTTCATTGCAGAAAGAAGATTAAACGATTGTTTATCATCTTAGATTGCATTTTAGGAATTGTATATCTACATCACACGGTGAACCTTAAAGGCAAACTTCTTAAGAAAGATCAACTATAAAATAAATTCAATGAACATAAAAATGCTTTGGAACCTAACGCACAACATCTAGAAGTCTAGGCTAGAGACGTATTCTGGTGTCGTAAAGCCTGGTAACTGTCACTTTCATCGTAGGTTGGGTGATTCCTCCTCTTTGAGACGACAAGTGCCAGTATGGACTTGTGCTCCAACGTACCATCGAGTATATATTGGGAGACCACAATAGGCTATATCCTTTATCCTTAGGAAGCCATGTCTGCCACCCTATCAATCACAATGCACTGAACTCAGCATTTGGGAAGATTGACTGCTATACCATAAAAAGTATTTTGCAGTTTTGCGATTGGTTTGGTAATCCCTTTGTCTAGATTTCCAGAGTAGTCTCTTTCGTTCCTTTTCAGACTCCTTAAAGGAAAAGGTCCATCTGAGCACTTTTCACTTCAGGCTCATTAAAAATCGAAGGCGACTAGAGTCATCTTTAGCTTTTTCTTGACTCTTAAAAATTGAAACAACAAGTTGTGTCAAAGCGTCTAAAATTTATTTTAATCAGAATAACGTCACTGTTCCCTCGTTGGCCTTAGGTTGAGAAAATGGAGTCCACCAACCAAGGATTTCCCCTCGTGGGAAATCCTATTCCTTTCTCCTCTTGGGGAGATGTTGGTGCACCTCATATGGCCACATTGTCCCTTCCAAGACTGAAAATTGGCCTGCTGGTATGGCTTTTCTCGACCTCTGTCGTTCAAAACACCGTGATTCCTAAACAATCGAATCAACAACTAGATGATACTAGAGTTACCCACCAACCTTCTACTTCGTTTGTCTCTCCCTCTCCTTCTTCCTCTTTGCTTTATGAAGATAGTAAAACTAAAAACCAAGTAACTAAGAAGAAGAAGAAAGGGAAGGAGAAGAAGAAGAAGGAGCCAATGACAAAAAGGGGCAACTGTGCATCGTCTAGCAAAAATCCACACACTGCACCATCCAAACCTAAATCTCCATGTGTCATCTGCAAAGGAGACCACTATCATCGAGATTGTCCTTCCATCCCACGGATCAAGGAATTGGTCCCCCCGCTTGCACAATCCGGTGTCCTCAACCTCTGATGATCATGTTGAGAGGACACCGTCAACTAGTGAAAACGAAGTCACCAGAGAGAAAGGAAAATCTAAATGTCTTTGCAGACTGTGTGAAGGCGATCATTCCCTCCACTGTTTTCCCTTCCTAGATGAAGCTAAAAGAGTCTTGGATAATCGTCCTGCATCGCCGCAGCGACTCCCTCCTGGATACAAGAAACTCTTGCCGAATCCATTGCTAGTTGAAAATCTGACTGACCCACCTTTGTTGTTGGTCGAAGCACCTATCATTGAAGATAAACCCTCTAAGTCCACATCAGACCAGAGTCAACAAGTCGAGATGGTAGTCGACCACATCTTGGCTTCAGAGGATTTACCTTCAGATGATACAGTCACCAAAGAGAATGAGAATGACACCATTTAAATTCTTTTCATAAACACAGAATCTGATGAACATGGGGGAAATTTTCCCATTCCCTTACCGCAGGAAGGAAGTTCGTCAGAGTTGTATCCGGCCGTTTATTCGGTCCCACCTCCAAGCAACCTAGTTGTTTCCTTTGATTGGAAACTACTAGGAAGACCTAGTTTACCATCTAATGTACCATTCCGAATCATAGTGCAAAATTACAGAATGGTCATGGTTGGTACCATCATAGATGAAGGGGCTTCTGTGAGTATCCTTTCCTCGACTGCTTGGAAAGCGCTTGGTTCACCATTGCTTTTGCCTGAGATGCGAAATTTGACAGGCTTCGATAAAGGAACCAGTCGACCGTTAGGGATCCTTCCAAGTTTGCCTATAACTTTGAGAAGGAAAACCATTTATCTAAACGTAATGGTAGTCCAAGGACCTTTAGATTACAATCTACTCCTTGGGCATGACTACATTTATAGCATGGGAGCTATTGTTTCCTCACTCTTTCGAGTAATGTGTTTTCCGCATGAAGGCAGAGTGGTCCAGCTCGTAGACCAGCTTTCATTCCTCGGTTCACACATAGCTAATAGTCAAATGCCATCCCTAATAGGTATTTTTGCGTAAGGAATGTCTCATCATTCTCTAGTCCGTCCGCCTGATGAACACGAGTGGTTCAGTGGTCGTGACTGAAACCCAGGGGGCATGCACCTTGGTCTGCTTCGGCAGGAAAACTTCAGGTATAGGGTAGCTTTCCATAGAGTATATATGACTGGTCTGACACACCTATCCATTTAGGAAAATGGGATTAGACCGGAATAAGATACCTCTGTTAGAAGGTAGGCCTTTCCCGATAGAACAAATGTTTTGTCTGCAAATTGAAGGGTAACCTAGAAAAGGAAGGCCTTTCTCGATAGAACAAATGTTTTGTCTGCAAATTGAGGGGTAACCTGGGAAACTCTACTTCGCTATACCTGGGGGCATGCAAACCTTTTTGCATGAAAGTGAAAAGCGACCATTTATTTTCCTAGTTTGTAGATTCTTAACCCTTTAAACTCGTAGGATCGATCGTTCCTAACTTACATAATAAAAGGAGTTGGAGCATAATTTCAAATGGTGCAAACTCCCTAAGAAATGAACCTATCGATGAGACATCCTTATTATACGACCAGCACGAGCAGTTTTACGCGAAGTTCAAGCTCGTTAAAAATTAAACATAACAATGAGCATATGTTCCACCAGAGTTTAAGCTCATTAAAAAATGAACCCACCTCCGGTAAATAACCATTGTGAATGATTATCATCAGCTTTTGAGCCTTGGTCGTGTTCTTACCATCACCTCCACTCTGTTTTAGCCGATCATTCGCCTCCATTTGATTGTTTACCCCTTTTTGAGGAACAACTGCGACGAGTGATCCTATTAGCCACCTTCTTTACATTGCCATGATTGGGAAAGTTCCAAACCTTACCTGGAACCAGCTGCTATCTGAAAACATCACTCGTTCCTTAGAAAATGAGTCTCCTTTAAGCTCTTTTCATCTGACTCGTAAAATATGAAAAGATTACTGAGCAATTGGCCTCTCCAGCTCGTTAAAGTGATCTAAAGTACTATCCCTCCTCTAGATTTAATCTTTTTGGACCTGAGGGATCATTACACAAAAAGGTTGAGCATTTGTCTTGTTCGGCTCGTTAAAACTATCAAAAAGTCATCCCTTTCACATTGTTTTATACTTTTTCAGACTTAAGGGATTATATTACGAAAAATGAATATTTGAGTTTCCTTTCCGTCTCTTTTCAGACTCTCTAAAATTGAAAAGGACTGAGTTATCCTTGTCATTAAACTCGTTAAAACAATAGCGACAAACTTGTCCATTCAGACAAGAGCGAGTTTCACTGTCGCTAGACTCGTCAAAACATAGCGACGGGTCTGCATGAAGGGCAGATTATAGAACAATCATATGTTATCCTCCTCAAGCTTGAAAAAAATAAAGATGTACTGGTCAGAAGTGACTGGGGAAAATTGGGAAGAAAACTTGAAGAAACTTTATTGGTAGCAGGTAGCTCTTGAACATGACACTTTCACTCCATCACCATGATTGAGTCAGGTTGGGTTATTCCGTTCACCGGTCATATCACCATTAGTCCACCGTACCATCCACTTTTGGGGTTAACGCTACCAATCCATTTCAGTGTCGCCGATATGTTCAAGAGAAGTCACTCAGAGAATTCACCTACCCAGCTTGTGTCTCATCCGCTACAATACCCTCACGCTTCATTCTTTCATGACCGCCACCCTGAACCTCATATCATAAAATCGTTTTCACCGCTACAAAATCATTTTCTCTGTTTCGTGTCGTAGATGTGGGATCCATTAATGCCTTCCTACGACGGGTCAATTCTTGTCGACATCAGCTCATTATCCAAGAAGCCGACCTAGGGACAACCCTTCCAGTAATTTGAAGCTTGCATGCCTCAATGGCAAGTTTTTCACATCCGATGACAGGTTTACATTAATGGCCTTTGACTGAAAGATTTTGTGTGGTGTTCGACATCAACTCATGTATTCACACCATGTGAATTGTACTGCAGTACCTTGAGGGTCATCATCATCATCAGTGATTCCTCTCGCGTCTGTTAATGGCTTACATCATTGGTTGGTAATCAGGTGATCTCCTTCCATGTTCGACATCAAAACATCTTTTCACATGGATCAACTTGTACTTTCGGGCGAAGATTGAATGAGTTTTGAAGACCCCGGATCTAGTTTCATCCATTCGAGCTGTGATATATTCTTGAAAATAAAGACATAAAATGTACATCATTGCTGCATAGATAATCATCCAAACTAAGGGATGATGGCTCTACTAGAATCATCAGTCTGCACACAGACGGTTGTTTGTCCTATGTACATGAAAATGAACTTATCAAGCTGAGCATGGGAATGCCCGCCTCAGCTAGATCATGAAAATATTATGAATGTAATGTATTGTATTGTATCCTTTTACAGGTCACCTTCCAGTGCGAAAAACCTCGGATCCTCATTATAAAGCATTTCACCCAACATCAAAAGATTTACGACCTCATGCTTTAGGGGGCAATTGTTATAGACATATTTGGGTACTGCAACCCCAATCACATATGTCCATAAAACAAAGGCTTCTAAGTCCCTAAAAGTGTTGTTTCATACCCTAAAGGAGCAAGGTCAGCTGATTACATCATCTCCCAGAAGTTTTCCATGAAAAACCACTCAGAACTGGTCAAAGCAGGACCATACAGACTGCCCAGTGCAAAGGGTGCGATGCATCTCACTTGCCACATGCAAAAAGTGCAATTCATACTAGAAAGCCCTTCTGTAGGGTGCGATGAGCGAGAGTAGACAAATGGCACAAGCAGTTTGCTAGGTGGAGACCCTGAGAATCTTCTAGAAGCTGCTCATTTGACACTTTCCTCCCTGAATTCGCCCAAGGATGAGTAAGAGATCATGAAATCTCCAAGTGGAACCAAGAAATATCAAAGAGATGACACTAATTAAAATCCCAGAAGCTAACTCACCCCCCTACGAATATCTATAAATGGATTCCTCATCCCAGAGATCCAAAGGTTGGAATTTGGTAATTTGCAAAGAGGTGTTGTTGGTTTCTCTTTGAAGACATTGTTGGGTGATCTTGCTTTGTGTGAGGTGAAGAGGGCTTTCAAGCTAGGAGGATGGTGCTGGGTCAGACCAAGTGGTTGTAATCTTCTCTTCTACTACTTTCACTAATAAAGCTATTTGAGTTTTCCTCCATATTCTTGTGTATCTCTGAATATTGTGTTGATATATGCATTTGTATGGTCAATATATATCTGATCCTATATTGTTTACAGTGATAGATCTCTATGCTTTGATGGTATTATGCTGCTGTGAATCTACATGTGCTCTTTGAAGCGGGACAAGTAAGGAAGCAGTGGCGAGATTCTGTCAAAGGAGAAAGGAAACAAGCAAGGAGCCAAGTGGAAGACTGAGGTTGGTACTCTCTGCTTCTTTCTCATCTCTCTCTCGTAAAGGAAAAACAAGTGACTTTAATCTGTTTGTTTCTAAGATAGCTACCCATCTTAGTGGGACTAGCAACTCTGAATAGACACTAGATTTCTCGATAACACTCTGCCACTGGAAAGGCCTTGATAACTTGGGCTATGTAATCTTATGAGAAAGGCAATCATTGAGAAAGTGAAATTCATAATCCTCCTTTGAGAGTCAAAATTGCACAATTCACTAATCCAGTGAACTACACAATCCGTTGTCACTAGGAATTGCACAGTTTTTCTATGAGTGGACTGTCCAATATTTTAGAACAAGGAAATTGTGCATCCCTAGGAAATAGGGAGTGCACATTCCTATTTGACCATGTGGCACAAGTTTCTAATTATGATCTATGGACAAGTGTCAGTTTCTCCTTGATTTTAGGCATACAGGTCATAAACCCTAACCCTAATATTGTGGGGGTAAATCTATATAATAGAGGCTTCTAGAGCTCATTTTCACATTCGACATTAGAGCTCTCACCATCCCCATGATTTCAAAGAGCTTCAAAATTTGTTTGCAACACTTTTCCAGATAAGTTTCTAAAGTATCACTTTTTGTTGTTTTTTCTATCACTTTTGTCGCTTTTGTGTTTGCAAGTGCCGCTTTTCCTGTTTCTTATTGCAACTTTTAGTGTTTCTACTATTATTACCTTATAAAAGTGTGTTTTAGCTTGTCGAGTTGTTTTTATAGGTGTCACATCCCTCTCTAGTTATTTTTCCAACCATGAGTTATTGTTGTTGGGTATTTTTATGCATGCATGTTCTTCCCTTTGCGTAATATTTTATGGTCGATGCTAGTGATTGATCTAAGTCATTCTAAGGGAAATTTAAACTCTTCTCTTCCTTATTCACTTATTTGAATGTTTCCTCTCTCCTAGGCTAAACTACAACATCTTGAAGGCTTTTTGGCTGCTCCTACCACACACTGTGCAATCCTAAGCAGCAAGCCACCTTCTTTCCATCTGAAACTATGAAATACACAATGACTAGCCTCCTCTAATTGTGCATTGTGCAATCCAAGCTAGTGGTGGCCCAACCTCACCACTGAGACTACACACTCCACAATCCTTCCCCTCTTCCGCCGGCTAAGACTGTGCATTGTACAATTCCAACCTTGAGGCCAACCCTCTATCAAACAATAATATGCAATCCCCTCTCTCACTATGCATTGTACAATTCCAGAGCCTACTCTCCCTCCTTGCAGCCCAACATTGCGTAATATCTCTCATCAGTTACTGTTTTTTTGCTTTAAGATTAATTGTTGAACTTATCTGCTAGAGATAGCGTGTTATCACCATTAGTGCATCTGTTTCCACAAGTACTATAGGTCTTGAACACATTTCTCTCTCATCAATAGATAGCACCATGCCTCCCAAGAGATCTACATCAAAGGAGGTTACAAAGAGCAGTTAAAAGGAAGTTGTTGAAATTCCTTTAATATCATTTCCCATTTATCTAATAGACATATGTACATTGAGAAGGACTCTAATATTAGTTGGAATACTATCAAGGATGCATGCATTGCTATAGAATTTCAAGTAGATATGGAGGATAGACATGTTTACATCAATATCCAATAGTCAAGGCTTCACAAAGTTGCTTGTAGATACCTAGTCTTGCCATGTGAAAATGTCATTAAATGGATTATGAAAGGCTTGGATATAAAAAGCATGTCACTAAATAATTTTACTGCTAGTGAGAATTTCCTCCTACCAACCACATGATACCCACTTGATTCACAACTTTCTTAAGCATGAGAAACATATGGACTCTTATTTCTATCTAGCAATACGTTATCTACACACTAAGGAAGTGGTCAAGGTGTGGGTAAAGGAACTGACAAAGTTTTGCTAAACACCAAACAATACTTACAAGACCAAATCACTTAGAAAGTTGTTTTAGTATTCGATAGTGTTGAATTGTTGAGTTTATGGACATATAAATATTGAATCCTTCCTAGAATGATGGTTTTACATGCTATATCAGAATATTTCAAAAGGGAATATATTTAACTCGTCTAATATTGTTACTCAACAACTAAAGATCAATGTGAACAAAGAAGAAAATCCACCAAAATGTAAGCAACAACAATTGTACATGTTTTCCTACCTACTGGATGAAATATGTGCTCACAATGCTTTCCCTGGAATGCATTGGAAATGGACACCTAAAGAGCCTCCTATTTATATTTATTGCAAATTGTTAGCAAAATGCAACTACAAAGGAGTCTTTAAAATATTGTTTGATCACTTCTTGAGAGTATTATACCAGATGATCTTTGAATAAGAATCCCCTTCCATGTCTTGTGAGGCAATGAATTCAGTGTTGGAAGTTGCAGATTGGTTTCTCTCACTAGATGATACCTACCTCAAAGTGTTTGGCTATTACAAACCATCTCATCTATTTTCAAGGTATGCCACAAATAAAGTAGTCATGCAAGAGGTTTCTTATTGTCTTTGCACAAGTCTAATTGCAGTACTGTAGAGGAAGAAGAAGGAACCTTGGCTTGCTTTTCCCTTGTAGGTGGGATATTATGAGATTCAGAAATTGAAGGCTATAGAAGTTGATGCCAAATAATTGGAAATCCTCAGGTTCAGTATGATAGAATTTCATCAATAAGATCCCATAGGAGTTTTCATGAAACATTGTTCGAAGTTGCACTTTTTCTGGCTATATGGGACTTTTTCTAGGCCAGAGGAAGAAAATATCAAGAATTGTTATAATGCCTCTTAGACACATACACCAGGAAACTAGGTAGGCCCTTCCAGTGCAATTTTGGAGCAAAGTATTTCCCAGGAAGTAAAGTAGCTAGAAGAGTGCACCCCAATGAGCATCAAATGTAAGAGGAAGGTTTCCAATAACCCAGCAGAAGAGAAAAGCCACAAGTTCAAAGTAGACCCAACTATTCTAAAAGTGTCTATGGTAGTAGAAGGGAGAAGGAAGTAGTGGGAAGTAGAGAGGAGATAAGAATAAGAACATAAATAGGAGGAAGAGTGGATGCATAAGAAAGAGAAGGAAAGGAAATAACAAGAGTAAATGCATGAACATGAATAATTAAAAAGAAAGGAGGAAGAAGAAGCCAGGCTAAAGCAGGTAGAAGAGGAAAGGAAAAAACATCCTGAAGAAGAAGAGAGCAGACAAAAGTAGGATCAAGAGCTTGTTCAAGAGATTGATGAGAAGATATTACCCCAAGACATGGATATAGAACAAGGGGAAAAAAACCAATATTTTGACCTCATGCCTATTGAAGAACATATAACCAGTCAACCTCCACCTACCCTTATAGATGGGCAAACTTGAGGTGGTGAGGAAGAAATCTCTCCTCTAGATGATGACATGATCATGGATATTTTGAGCCTAACCTTTAATGAGCTCCATAACAAAATTGTAGAGGAAAGGAGGAAATATTTCCCCAATGATCTAGCACATCATGCTTTCATTCACCAAAAAGGGGTGATCGTTGTTGGGTTGTGTTATATTCTTTCCATGACTAGCCCATGTAGTTAACTGGGGGGTTAGAGGGGGGGCAGAGCCCCCCCTTCGTTGCACCAATTGCGTAGCGGGGGGGTGACAGGGGGTTTGAGGGGTGCAGGTAACCCCCCTCTATGGGGTCTGGGCAGACCTACCTATGGTTTTGTGCATGATTTTCGGACATGGTTTTGGATGCGATGGTTTTTGGTCCATGGTTTTGGACGTGATGGTTTTCGGTCCATGGTATTGGATGCTTTGGCATGTATAAATATGTATTGTAACATTGAAAGCAACATAATGAAAAGTGCGGCACGCCCACAAAATTCACGGAGCGAATCGAGTATTGAATCAAAGTTAGGAAAATAATATATTATTATTATTATTATTATTATTATTACAATTTTTTAGTTAATTTAAAAAAATATTTATTAGTTAATTTAAAAATATATATATTTATATAACATAGTTGTATTTTAATTTATAGATGAGTTGATTTTTTTAATCATATTTTTTTAATTAATTTTAATCAAATTCCTATAAAGATTTTTAAAAATTTGAATTTAAATTGTCAAATCTCCATAATTTTAGTGCCCCACAAGTTTTGACCGAGCTGAATCTATTTATGCATTCAAAAATATATTTTAAACAACAAAAAATCTTGAAATTGTATTGTTAGATTTTAATGAATTCACATGAAAAAAACTTTTTCATCTATAAGTTAGACTAAACCTATAACATATACTAGATTTAACGAAAACACAGAAATTGATCTCAAATAAAAGAATAACATTATATAAAAATAAATTGAAGTAAAAAAATAACATATATAAAAACAAAACAATAACAAAATATATATTATATATAATTTACTTCTTCCAAACCATATAATATTTTATTATTCCAAACAATATAATATTTCATTTTTCATGAATTCCAATAGTTTTCAAAAAGTATGTTATAATAATTCATTTCTCAATGGATGTCAAAACTTTTCAGAAAATATGTTGTATGGAACAATATAATATTTCATTTCTCAATGGATTCCAAAATTCTTTCGGAAAATATGTTGTATTTAACAATATAATGTTTTATTTCTTTTTAGATACCAAAAGTCTTCACAAATATAATGTATCTAACAATGTAATCTTTCATTTCTCGTTGAATTCCAAAAGTCTTTAGAAAATATTTTCTATTTAAGTGAATCATTATAATTATATATAATATCCTTATTCAAAACGATATAATATTTCATTGAATTCCAACAAGTCTTTAGAAAATATTTTGTATTTAAGTGAATCATTATAATTATATATAATATCCTTATTCTAAACGATATAATATTTCATTGAAGTCCAAAAAAATTTTGAATTTTTTTTGTATGTAACACTAATATTTCATTTCTCATTGCATTTCAAAAGTCTTCATAAATATGTTATATGGAACAATATAATATTTCATATCTTATTGGATTCCAAAAATCTTCATAAAATATGATGTTGCTAACGATATAATATTTCATTTCTCATTGAATTCCAAAAGTTTTTTTGAAAATATGTTGTATGTAACACTATAATATTTCATTTCTCATTACATTCCAAAAGTCTTTAGAAAATATGTTATATGGAACAATATAATATTTCATATCTTATTGGATTCCAAAAATCTTCAATAAATATGATGTTGCTAACAATATAATATTTTATGTATTCAAGCTTCTGTGATCCATAATGAATTAAGCAAAGTCTTTCAGTAGAAATCACATAAGAGAATTTTTTTTGGCCGACGTGTTTCGAACCAACAAGTGTGGTTCATCATTAGGACAAGATGAAGAGGTCGACCATGGCAAAAGCTTAAATAGAGAGCAATGTAGAGACATAATTTCAAGTAATTGTTATATTTGGACAATAATATTTAAATTTTAATATTAATTTACTAATATATTAAAAAAATTATTATTAAACAACTTGTTTTTGAAAAATAATATTTAAATAATGATATTAGTTTATTAATTTATTAAAAATATTAATATGTAACACCTATATTAAACCGCTAGTTTTTGAAAAATAATATTTAAATTAATTTATTAAAACGAAATATTACTAGTTTTTGAAAATAATATTTAAATTATGATATTAGTTTATTAATTTATTAAAAAACAAATATTAATAAGTAACCACTATATGAAACTGCTAGATATATAATTAAAAGACTATAATATGTGATTTCTATAGAAAGACTTTGCTTAATATAATATTTTATTTCTCAATAAATTATGTGATTTATTGATATATATTATGTGATATATATTAAACAGCTAGATATATATTAAACGACTATATTTTGTGATTTCTACTGAAAAAAAATTGCTTAATATAATATTTTATTTCTCAATAAATTCCAAAAATCTTCAGAAAATATATTGTATTTAAGTGAATCATTATAATATTCAATCTCAAAAAGATTATAAACTCATATTGAACAAAATTCAAAGTCAATATATGGCATCTTATTAAATCACAATATAAAAAGGTAGAAAAATAAAAACACAATATAAATTATTTTTATTCGTACATTTTGTCTTTTTAAAAATTTGATATCAATTTTTGATATAAATTATAATAAATTTATTTTTATTTTTATTTACAACTGTAGATTTTAGTTTTATTTTATAGAAAATAAATTTAAAGCTAAAATCTATGACTATAAATAAAACTAAAATATATATACATATCACTGTAAATTTATTTACTCTAGATGACATCAAATTTGTAAAAAAACTAAAATCTCTCATTAAAAACTAATTTATTTTACTGTGATTTTATAAAATACCTTTTATATTTTGAATGACGATAATTACAATTACAATAGGTGTCCTTGAGAAAGGAAAATCATATTATTTGGTGCAAGTGCATCTTCTTCTAGTGCATCAACACCTACTTTCACATTCCCTTCTTCCTGACCATCCACATGAAATTCCTTTCTACAACTAGTATCATGCATAAGAGCATCATAATAGCCAGATTCTTGTCCTCCTAATGCCAACCTTGACATTTGATGGTGTGAGAGCCCTTTTAAAGGCAATTACAATATATATATAAAATAAATTTGAAGATAATAAATAAAAATATTAAAATAAAATAAATAATATAAAATAGAAACAATAAATTTTAAAATTATATTTTTGATAAATAGTATGTTGTATATAATTATTATAATGTGTGTAATCAACTCAAACAAAAGTAATTCTTTGTTCAATTAAAAATAATACAAATAACTTGTGTTATAGAGATTTAAAGATATTTTAGAAATAACATAAAAGTATAAGGTATTGTGTTTTTTGTGTTTAGAATTAAACAGGGTATTTTTTTTTGTTAAGTTGGGTAGCGTTCATATAGTAATTTTTAAGAAGAAATTTATATATAATATTTGGGTTGTGGCAAGGAAAAGCAAATTAGTATCATAACATAATTTTTTGAGACCATGTAAAGAATTTGAATAAAATTACAAAACTAAATAGATTTTCAATATTATGACAACTATACCTTGTGTTTTAGGCTAGGAATCCTCTTATAACAAAATATATAAGAAAATTGAAACTAACGAATAACATGGCAAACTTGATGACATGAATTAAGTAGTTGGAGAATCCAACTGAATAGTATTAGGTGGGCCCATTTCATCCTTAGAATCAACAATCTCTATATTTTCTAACTTCTTTGCTAGCACAAATGCCTTCTTATCCAACTTCTAAAGTTGACCCTACACCTCATCCACACTCAATAAAATATCCTTTTGCTCCACTAATCACTCAACCAAGACTCTACCCATGATGGTCTTCAATTGCTAGTATATGTTCACAGTTCTCATATACTA
Organism: Pinus tabuliformis; assembly: GCA_031772625.1. NCBI lineage: Eukaryota > Viridiplantae > Streptophyta > Pinopsida > Pinales > Pinaceae > Pinus > Pinus tabuliformis. The sequence continues at coordinate 1,934,759,001 of CM062818.1, read as the reverse complement.
GGTTTGCGTCTTGCTAATCCTACTTGTCTCCAAGACCTCATTTCTAATTTAGTCCTCAACTTCAGTATTTGAAATAAAACGATGATCTATCCTTGCACCCTATTTAGCTTCTTCAATCTCTCTTCTAACTCAAGGAGGAGTGTTCCTATAATATATTTATGGAAACTACTCTATTATTTCTACTTCTTCAGTCTCTCTTCTAACTTAAGGAAGAGTGTTCTTGTAATATATTTAAGGAAATTACTCCACTATTTCAACTTCTTCAATCTCTCTTCTAACTCAAGGAGGAGTATTCTTGTAATATATTTCAACAAACTTCTATGTGATTAACTAATCCTAAGAAAAGGGGCTTGTTGGGGTGGTCATGAGTAATGCTTGCCCCTTCTCCCACTTGAGTCATACTTTGTAGGCATAATTTAAAGGCCAACTAAAAGAACCCATAGAGGGTAGATGGAAGCCCTAAATCAAATTATTAAAATATTGATAACAACTTTAAGAAGGGAAGAATAAAACAACTAATATGATACCCAAGGAGAATTAAATTTTTTTCCCTTAGACCATTCTAGAAACCACTGAAGTAGATAACATAATAAAGGGAAGGGAAGGGCATTGAGAAGATTGAGATGGAAGAAATGAGTGAAGCAAGTGAAAACATTACCATAAAGGAAGAGGTTCGCTAGGGTAACCAAAGTAAAATAAGGGAGAAATCTAGAGCATATTTATTTAAAAAATCATAGAAATGATAAAGAAACCAAATACCCATTGAGAGAAGTTGCTTATAAGAATAATTTAAAGTAGAAGCCCAATGTAGGTTTTAACCCCATATAGAAACTACCTGCATACCAATTATAAAACACAGAAAATAAACAATGTGAGAGCATAACACATAAAACACATATACATGGATATTTTCCCCTGAATCCCAAAACCGAGACTACCAGCTTGATTTTTCAACATTTTCCTTTCAATGTTACAGTACATATTTATACATGCCTAAGCATCCAATACCATGGACCGAAAAACCATGGCGTCCAAAACCATGGATCGAAAACCATCGCATCCAAAACCATGTGCGAAAAGTCATGCACAAAACCATAGGTAGGTCCGTCCAACCTAATATAGGGTCCAAAAACAAAATTTTCTAGGGCGCTGCCTCGAAACCCATAGAGGGGGGGTTACATGCACCCCTCAAACCCCCTGCGATGCCCCCCACCACTATGAAATCAGTGCAGCAAAGGAGGGGCTCTGCCCCCCTTCTAACCCCCCGGTTAACTATGTGGGCTAGTCGTGGAAAGAATATAACACAACCCAACATTCTCCCACTTTTTGTTTTCCTTCCATAGGGGGCCATAAGAGAGCTTAGTCATTTATCCAGCCCTATAATGCCCACTGTTTCTCTACACCAAGAGAACTTCTCATAGCTCACAGATTTTGTCAATGCATCTACAGTATTCTTCAAAGTGTCCACCTTTACCAGCAATGCCTTTTTGTCTTCTATCATATCCCTCACAAAGTGATACTAAACATCAATGTGGTTTGTCTTTGAATGATATGCAGGGTTCTTTGCCAAGAAAATTGCACTTTGGTTGTCACAGTCTATCCTTATAGCTCCCTATACTAACCCCATACTTGAACACAATCTTTGCAACCGAACTGCTTCCTTTCTTGCATGAGTGGTTGTCATTTATTCTGCTTCTGTAGTTGATAGCGCCACTACAGATTGTTTATTACTCATCCAACTAACTTCACCTCCAAATAGGTTAAACACATACCCACTTGGAGATCTTCTTTGATCCATATCTCTAGCCCAGTCTGCATCAACAAAGCCAAGAACATCCAACACTCTATCCAATCCTGGTCTTCCTTGGTAGCACAAACCATAATCACTAGTGCCACGCAAATACCTGAAAACCCGCTTCACTATTTTCTAGTGCTCCTTCCATGGTTTTGACATAAACCTGCTCAATACTCCCACTGCATGTGCAATGTCTGGTCTAGTATAGACCATCACATACAACAGGTTACTGACTACACTTTCATATGGAACACAAGACATGTCCTCTTCCTCTTCTTGTGTCTTGGGACACTGTTCAGCAGATAACTTTACACCTATAGGAATAGGAACCTTCACCGGTTTACTATCCTGCATATTAAACCTCTGCAATATTGTCTCGACATACTTCCTCTGGTTTAACCAGAGCTTCCTCTTTGTCCAATGTCTTTTAATTTCCATGCCCAAAATATAGTTTGCAGCACCAAGATCTTTCATGTCGAAATTGGAGGACAAATGGGTCTTCAAATCTCGGATAATTTCTTTGTCATTTCCAACCAGAAACATATCATCCACATACAAGACCAGATAAATAACACGGTCACCAATTAATTTAAAATATACATAGTGATCTGCTTTGCTTCTGGTGAAGCCAAGTCCCCGCATAAATGTATCAAACTTTTGATACCACATCCTTGGTGACTGTTTTAACCCATACAAAGACTTCTTTAACTTGCATACCAATTCTTTCTTACCCTTCACCGCAAAGCTTTCAGGTTGCTTCATGTAGATTTCCTCTTCCAGATCCCCGTGAAGAAATTTTGTCTTCACATCCATCTATTCTACCTCGAAATCAAAAGAAACAACAACAAATAAAAGTAATTTAATAGAAGTTACCTTGGCAATAGGAGAGAAAATATCACCAAAATCAATTCCCGACACCTGGGAATAACCTTTTGCTACCAACCGAGCTTTGTATTTCTCCACCTTTCCTTTTTCATTTGTCTTCTTCTTGAAAACCCATTTGCTGCAAATGGGTTTCCTTCTAGCTGGCAACTCCACTAGATCCCAAGCCTCATTTTTGTGCAAAGATGCCATTTCATCAACCATGGCCTCTTTCCAGAGTTTTCCATCCTCTAAATCTAATACTTCCTTCACAGTTCTGGGATCATCATCAGTAATAGATAAAGGAAAATTTGAACAGAAAGTAGATGGACTATACCTTTTTGGCTACCTTCTTTCTCGAACTAATCTTCTCACACCTGGAGTTTATGGCTCTTCATCTTCTGATTCCTCTTCTGTTGTAGAGTCTGATTCTTCCTCCTTAAGCTCAAACTCTATCTTCTCAGGTTCCTTTGGGTGGACTTCATGTTTAATAACATCTTTTACCTCTCTGAACACCACATCTCGGTTGTACACAACCTTCCTTGTTACTGTGTTCCAAAGCTTATAACCCTTTAGACCATCCTTATACCCAATAAAGATGTACTTTTCATGTTTACTATCTGACTTGGTTCGTTTTTCCTTTGGAACATGTACATATGCATCACATCCAAATACCCTCATATGTGAAAGAGAGGGTTTCTTACCAGTCCATACCTCTTGTGGAGACTTATCCTCCAACGCTGATGAAGGTGATCTGTTGACTAGGTAACATGCTGTCTCCACCTCCTCTACCCAGAATTCTTGTCCTAACCTGACACGACTGAGCATGCTTCTTGCCCTTTCCATCAACGTCTTGTTCATTCTTTTTGCAACTCCATTTTGCTCAAGTGTGTATAGAGTAGTCTTCTGCCGTGCTATACCACACTTCTTACAGAATTCTTCAAATTCCTTGCTGCAAAACTCTCCACTGTTATCTATCCTCAACACCTTTATCTTCTTCTCTGTCTAGTTTTCCACCAGAGCCTTAAATTCTTTAAACCTGTCAAAGACTTCAAATTTCTTCGTAAGGAAATATGTCCATGTATTCCTTGGGAAGTAATCTATAAACGATAAATAGTACATAGACTTACCCAGTGATGGAACCTTCACAGGTCCAAACACATCACTGTGCACAAGTTCTAATATATATTTTTCCCTCTTACCACTAGAGGGGAAGCTCACCCGATTCTACTTCCCATATACACAATTTTCACAGAAATCAAAATCCAGAGAGCTATTACTCATACCTTCTACCATACCTTTACCGTGAAGTATTTGAAGGCCCTTCTCTTCAGTATGTCCAAGCCTTTGATGCCACAACATGGTCTTCTCTCCAAAGACGACTAGATTTTATGCTCCACTTTCAGGAACCACAGAATGCTACACCCATCAACAACAGTGCTACCTTGCAGCTTGTATAGAGTTCCAATTCGAACTCCCCGCATCAATACTAGTGCCCCCCCGAAACATCTTGTAGGTATCCTTCTCGAACACTATTTTTACACCTGCATCATCCAAATTGCTTACAGAAATCAGATTTCTGGCTAATGCAGGACTATGCAATACACTCGAAAGTGTTCTAAACCTTCCACCTTGCAACTTCAACTTTAATTTTCCATGACCAACGATTCTAGCCTTCCTGTCATCCCCCAAGAAGACATCACCACCATCATATTTCTCATACTCGCAGAACCACTTTCTATGGGGAGTGAAGTGAAAGGATGCACCTGAGTCAATCAACCATGCCTCATGATCTATATGTGTACTTGAAGAAGCCAAGTACACATCCCCACCTTAATCTGAGGTGGTTTTCACCTCTACAAAAGGAACATCATTAGATCCGTTTCCTTTGTCAGGAGCTTTAGATTTACAGTCCCTTTTGTAGTGCCCTTACTTTTCACATTTCCAGCACACCACCTTTGCATGTTTTCCAGGAGATTTAGATCTCCCACTCAATGACTTATTTTTGTTTTTGTTCTGGGACTATCCTTGTATAGACAAGACATCACCATTTCGACTCTCCATATTTTTCCGTCTCATCTCCTCCGTCAGCAAGGATGAGACTATTTCATCAAACTGCAAGGAAGTTGTATTGCTACCTATTCCAATAAGTAGACTATCCCACAAATCTGGTAGAGAACACAACAAATTGATGCACTTATCTTCATCTGAAATTTTGATATCAACAGATAATAACTGACTTACCACAATATTAAATGCGTTCAGATGCTTTGTCACCGAGCCTCCATCTTTCATCCTCAGGCTATACAACTTTTTCCACATGAATAGTTTATTCACAAAGCCTTCACCGTAGCCTTCGCACTAACTTGTCCCACAAAGCCTTCACCATAGCTTCCTCTGATACATTCAGAAATACTGAATCTGAGACACACAATCGTATTGTCTCTTGGCCTTCTGATCCAGCTTATTCCATTCTTCATCAGACACTCCCGTTGGTTTAGTACTCGGATCTATCATGATCCACTTATCTCTATCCACCAACGGATCCTCCATTTTGAGTTTCACAACTCAAAACTCTGACCATTAAATTTCTTGATCTCTATCTTTCCACTGCTCGCCATCTTCTTTCACCAGCAGAATCAATATTGCAGATCTCCCACTGAACAGGGTCTACCACAAGCCTGAGCGAAACCCCTCAGCAAAAAAAGTGTCCCCTTGAAGCCAAAACAATTTTGATACCAAATGTAGGTTTTAACCCCGTACAGAAATTACCTGCATATGAATTATAAAACACAAAAAATAAACAGTGTGAGAGCATAACACATAAAACACATATACACAGAGATTTTCTCTTGGATCCCAAAATCGGGACTACCATCTTGATTTTTCATCATTTTCCTTTCAATGTTACAATACATATTTATACATGCCGAAGCATCTAATACCATGGACCGAAAAACCATCGCGTCCAAAACCATGGACCGAAAACCATCGCATTCAAAACCATGTGTGAAAAATCATGCACAAAACCATAGGTAGGCCCGCCCAACCTAATATAGGGTCCAAAAACAAAATTTTCCAGGGCTCTGCCTTGGACCCCATAGAGGGGGGTTACCTGCACCCCTGAAACCCCCTGTGACCGCCCCCCGCTACGCAATTGGCACAATGAAGGGGGGGCTCTGCCCCCTTTCTAACCCCCTGGTTAACTATGTGGGCTAGTCGTGGAAAGAATATAACACAACCTGACACCCAAGAAATGAAGGCATGGTATAAATAACCTCAGGACACATAAGAGCATCAAATACTTTTACCTCTGTAAGCTCTAGCCAAAGACATAAAACGTATAAAGTGAACAGCGGACCAATGATAACAAAACAAAGCTAGAGAGGGAAATTATGTTACCTATCATAGAAAATGAACCTAGAAGAGAGCTAGGGAAATGAAATCATGCTTAAGAGAGGCTTTATTACACCTTTTATGAATGAAAAAACGTTAACAATACCAAAGGAAAACCACGGGTTCATCATCCACGCTATATTTTGAACCAGTGGATTTCTTATAGGAAACATAAATAACAAATGACCAACATAGAAACTTTCTATTTAAAAACTTCCTTACCCCCAAAACCTTTAGGAAGCACATCCACCAAGCATAAAGATTCAAGACCAAGAATGTTATGTGAGCCAACCAACTATGAAAATTACTCATCAGATGGTTAATAGTCAATGTAACCTTCATAACAACAAATTTATCATATCCTTCTTGAATAAATTGATTTCCTATGATGCCAAACTTTGTGAAATCGATAAAACCTTGAAATCATGAATCCCATTATTTCTTGTATGTTTTTCCCTAGTGAGGAATCATCAGTCACCGTCTCGCCCCTTCACATTCCTTTCAATCAATGTCCTTATGTGGGGTGGGGGGCGGGGGGGGGGGGGGTGTGAGATCTTCTTGAACCAAATTCATACATTGAGACCTTAGTGGCTTGTCATTGACTTCAGTCCACAAAGAGTCTAGTGCACCATTAGCCATATTTCTTCCTTCATTTACTAGTGTATTGGCTAATTTATTCCTAGTTCATCTCACATCTGATAATAAAACATTTGAGAGAGAAGGGATTTTCCTCTTTATAGGCCTCCTTATAGTCTTCATCACCTAAACACTTTGGACAGGTGAGATCCATTTTAAATTATTTTCACCATGGTTATTATCAATTGAGAATATTGTTTTATTAGTAGGTTGTTATATTGATGTTAAATGGTTATTCTAAGCCCATATTCCAGTGAAAAACGTTACATTGAATTGATTCTATCAATGCCCAATGAACCAAAATAAATATGTAATATAGCTTCATGAGAGATTTTGAAGGCTTGCCCATATGTAGTTGGGCCAAGGTTTCCTTTCAAGGTTTGATAAATATTTAATTTTTTTGCTTCTATGGGAGGAAAAATCCATTTTGTTGAATTGGAGCATCTAGGTTGAGGGATTAAATTAAAGTGGGTTTGCATGGATCATTGCATTACCATTCCTATGGAGACCAACTGTGAGTTAAAATAATTTCTATAATAATTTTGATTATTTTTCTACAAATTTGTTCCTTTGATTGCAAAGTATTTTTGGAAATTCTTTTGTTCTTTTAATTCCATTCAATAACTCATGGGAGCGGCTACCATTCTTAATTGATTATACTCTATGAGAATTTTGAGATACACTACTCCGATATTATGGTTAGAATGTCTCTAACTCTATCATATTTATGAAATATATGAGCCACTTTATCCGAGAGGATAGACACATATGAATAAAAGTTATGTAGGTTCTCTAAGGATTTAGATTTTTGACAATATAAGTGACAAAGAGATTGGTCCAAAAAGCCACATATTTGAAACTTATCCCAAGCTAACATCTTCCTATGTGCAACCTACCATAAAAATAGTGAAACCTTCAATGATAAGCCCATATTCAATATTTTACTCCATATGTCTTCTTATAGCAGTTCTGAAAATCCTAAAATGATATTGTATGCCTCTTTTAAATTGTAGTTTCCTCTTTCCTTGTAACCCCATCAAAATTTATCAAGTCTATTTTGAAATTTTATTTTCCTTTCCTATTTCTTTGTCCATAAGTTTTCCATCACATTCCTCCTATTTGGAAGTAATAACTATTTTTTAGGAAAACCAAATCCACTATTCTTGATGATTAGCTTGTGTTTATCAATATTCAACTACTTTGTCCTTACCTTGTTGACTTATTTTTTTTTCTTGGAATTTCTCCTCCTCTTGTAATGTAGGCATTTGATTTCAGGAGTCTTCCTAGAAATAGACATGATGGAATTCTTACACCTCCTAAAAATTGATACTATATGAGGGAGCAATTTTATGACGATAAATTTTTGATCTATGAGCCTTTAATGTAGCCATATATTTAGATTATTTTGTGTTCTTCAACATCTAGAACATATTTCTTTCTGTAGAGTTTTCTCCAAATATCCCTAGGAGAGTGTTGTAGCTACTACAACTGCCCTCCAAAATTTTCCTACACTTCAATTTTGGAGCCTACCTTTTGTTTATAAGAACTTCACTTTCATTGTTGTCAAGTGTTCCTCTTGATTATCTAGTGTCACAATCACTTATCTTTTCATGCAGCACTTGTGTGGTGTCTTAACTAAGTTGTCTTGACAACAACAGAGTCTTGTCGACTCCAATTGCACAACTTTTGATGACAAGTAAACACCCTCCCAAACAAAAGCTAACTCTTGTCCTGATCTAGCACTGATTACTGGCCTTACCTATGGGAACCGCGTAATCCACTACCACTGGAAAGTCCTTGAGAAATTGAGCTATGTAATCTTATGAGAAAGGCATTAAATGAGCAAGTGAAATACATAATCCTCCTTTGAGAGTTAGAATTTCACAATCCACTAAGCCAGTGAACTACACAATCCCTTGTCACTAGGAATTGCACATTTTTTTCTTCCAGTGGACTGAGAAATATTTTAGAACAAGGGAATTGTGCATACCGAGGAAATAGTGTATAGAATTATGTAGATTCACAAGCTATTGCAATTTGCTAAAGCAAGATGCAAGAATATACTTCTACTCTTTACAGCAAAAGCACATAAGGATCGAGCAAAACAATAGTCGACAAGAGGAAGATAATTAATGAAACATAACACAATAAATATCCAAGGAAATCCACAACTCAAAACCCCACTATCTGTATTGCATTAATTAGAAATCCAAGATGATAATACAATGCTTGTTCTCAGAAGAACAATCCAAATACTCAGTAAATTCAATCTCCAACTCACAAGCAAACTCTTGGAAAACACATAGCCAATTCTGTAGCTCTCCAAGTCTCTATTTCCTTGTGCCCTTGGTAAAAGAATTTGGATGAATACAATATGCTCTCCTCAACCTTGAGCTTAACCTGCACAAGTATTTCCTATCCTCCACTTGATGACTTCCTTTGTCCAATACTTAGCCAAATTTACAAGCCATCAAGCTTCTAATTTTTTGCACAATTCCTGATAGAATTAGCCCATATTTAAAGGGAAATTCCTCATCCATAACTACACAATCCCTTCGATGTTGAGTTCTTGATTGCATGCATCATCTGTACAACTCATAAAATTATACAACAAATAGTACACTATCCCTACACTCTACTATCAACTAGGTCTTTATCAGAATAAACATGCATGAGTTTCTAATGAGGGAATCTTCAGTTAACTAGAGTAGCACTAGTTGAGTGCACTAATGCATCAACTGACTGTTAACTCACTATTAGTTCCTCAAACAATTTGGAACTAATTTAACTGGACTTAACTCAATAAACTAAGTTAACTAATTACAACCCATACTTAACTCATCCTAGACCCCTATAATATAGGGAGAACATATACATGACTTCCAAAATACTTCCAACTTGAAATTCCTAAATTAACTAAGTCAACTCACTCTAGTTAACTATTACAAGTTGCTATGAGAATAAAATTTGATTTTAGTTCTCAGTTTACTTCAAGGACAAATTAAATTGGAATTTATGGATTCTATTTTTATCATTTCTTGTTGCTATTTTCAATGAATAGCGAGTGCACATTCCTATTTGACCATGTGGCACAAGTTTCTAATTATGATCTATGGACAACTGTCACTTTCTCCTTGATTTTAGGCATGCATGTCATAAACCCTAACCCTAATATTCTAGGGATAAATCTATATAATAGATTCTTGTAGAGCTCATTTTCACATTCGACATTAGAGCTCTAGCCATCCCCGTGATTTCAAGGAGCTTCAGATTTTGTTTGCAATGCTTTTCCATATAAGTTTCTAAAGTATCACTTTTTGTTGTTTTTTTTAATCACTTTTGTCGCTTTTGTGTTTGAAAGTGATGCTTTTCCTATTTCTTATTGCATTTATTAGTGTTATTACCATTATTACCTTGTACAAGTGTGTTTTACTATGTCGAGTTGTTTTTACAAGTGTCACATCCCTCTCTAGTCTTTTTTCCTACCATGAGTTATTGTTGCTCGGTCTTTTTATGCATGCATGTTCTTCCCTTTTCATAATATTTTCTATTCGATGCTATTGATTGATATAACTCATTCTAAGGGAAATATAAACTCTTCTCTTCCTGTTGTAGCAGGTACAACCACCCTCCAAAATTTTACCTTAGCCTTGTTTTGGAGCCTCCCTTCCAACCTTCACAACAACTTGCCTTGCTTCATCAATTTCACAAGCTTCAGCGTCTTTCTTGCATAAAGGTAGCCTGTTAGTCATAGCTTGATCCATTCCCCTCACAGGCTGTTCACCTGGACTTGGTCCAACTATAGGCTGAGCAGCTTCCCCTTGAAAATTACACATTTCTAGAGGGCAACCAACATTCCCTCCAAATATTGCACAATCCTCTCTGGCAACCTGCTGAGCTCTAGGATTGCACAATCTTGCCTGCGAACACTCCTAGTAGGATTTGCACAAATTTCCCCAGCAAGGCTGCCCAGCCCAAAATTTTCACAGATCTAGGAAAAATTCAGCTACTCTACCCAGAAATTGCACAAATCTCCTGGGCAGCCAACCCAACTCCCATCCAGAAATGCACATTTTTCTCCAGCAATCAGTGAGTCTCTTGCATGTGCAGTTGGGTTGACGATTCCCTCCGAGATCAAGCAAAACAAACTTGCATGCATGGGTTTCTTCTCCCAAGGAAACATGCAAAGGCATCCCTTGTTTTAGGGATCTATGTTTAGTAGTTGGAGGTTACATGCAAGGAGTAATTCTGAAACCTCCCACCAAGTGTCGCTTCCCCTAGATTTGTGGCATCTGCGTCACAAAAGTGATGTTATCTGTTAGCACCTAAATCTTCCCTAGGCTGAAGGAAGGCAAAATTCAGGGTAACCACAAACCACGCTTAGTCTGGTAGCTGGCCCTACCAGAACAGGTGAGGGCTCTCTCTAAGTCATGCTCAGTGAATATATAAGCAAAAAACGGTCTGAGATGACTTACAATGAAATATTGATCTTAGGCTAGTAAGTGAATATGGATACAAGGAACAATTTTTATGAATGACCGAGCTTCTGGGATGGTCTTGGACCAACGGTCAACAAAGAACAAAGAATTCAATACAAAGGCACAGATTACTTTGTGAGGCAAGGCAGGCAGAAAGTGTAGCAATTTAGTTTGGAATAACACGGAACGGAGAGATTGCTGAGGAGTGTGAAAACGGCATAGGAACATGAATCCTTTTCAACAGAAGAAGAACACTGAACATGAAATTTTCCCACAGGCAGAGCAATAAAATTGAATTCTACCTAATCTCACTCAGAAAATTTCACTGGAAATGAACATGAATTGAATTATGAAACATAATGAAATACATATGAAAACATAAGAGACAAATTTACTATGCTCACAACCACAAGAATCTCATGAAACAAAGCCGCTGCCTTTCATTAATTCTCTGTCAAAAATATATAGTGAAGAAACAGAGTTTCTTTCCCACAGTCTCCTAGAAGTTACAAGCCAACCAAACCTTTGCAAATAGCTTGCATACAATGTATAGAATGTGTAAGGAAGAGATAGAACGCCCAAGGGTTGGGAAGTTACTCGAATCATTACAAAATGGAGATGAAGAGCCAACCATCAGCTACAGGTGCAGCGCTACAAACATGACATTTGGCTTGGGTGACCATTTACCTTCCTTCGCCACTTGGATAGAATCCAATCTAGAGAAAAAATACTTTAAATGCCACCTTTGGTGCCAAAAAACCAAAGTGTAGATGAGCGGGCCCACTTGGAGAAGTCGCGAACTGAAATTTCGCGAAACGGAAGCAAATTTGGCAATTTTTCCTCTGTGCGCCGCGCCATTTTCTCTGTGCACTGCGCTACTTTGGGGCCTATTTTGGGGAACTTTCAGGTGTCCAAAATGTGCCCAAGTGGGCTTTTTGGAAATCTTGTCCTGTCTACTTTCCAACCCCACTGGAATTTTTGAATTTGGTGCTCATTTGCCCCTCCAAATCTCCATTCTCCCAAGACTGTTTCCTCTGTGTCAAAAAAGGGGCAGAGAGCCATTTTTGGGTGTTTTTTGACCTTTTGGAGACTCATACCTTGCCAAAATTTCTTGTCCAAACACCACTAGTCGTGCTTTTCCATGCTGAATCCAAAAATGCAAACCATTCCTCATTTGGAGCTCTAGAATTTTAGCGTCGCGCCACTGGGAGAAAACCCTGTGTTTTGCCCAAAAATTTGTCATGTGACCAAAAATTCCCCAAATTTCTTGAAATTTGTGCTGGAGGTTCCCTATGGGATGTTATGATGGGCCGAGGAAGCCTCAGCCAAGATTCGAAGCAGATCTTGCTCTTTTGCCTCTTTTGCCTTTCTTGTTGATTTCCTCAATTTCGCCTTCAAACTCCTTATCCGGGCCCTTGCACTCATGTTTCGTGTCCTGTAACGATAAGCCATGTGTCTCAGTAAGGAAAAGTCCTGATCGGCCTTGTCCAGAAGCCGCTCCAAGTGCATGTTCACGCTCTCGAGATGGGCCTCCCGATCCTCATTGATTTCTTGCTCCAATGATGTGAGCTCAACTCTTCTCCTTTGAGCAGCTTGGCGATGTTCACGAATGTTTTGCAGCTCCATAATCACCTGCTGATCCTCAAGCTGCTTGTTTCTCTGCTCCAGGTACTTCATGTTCCACTTGGCCCTCTCCACATTGAGTGACAAGTCTTGGATCTCCGTGTTATGCTCCTGAATAGTCATCCTAAGTCGGGCGCTCTCCACATCTGCATCATCATCCTGAATGAGGATGAAATCGGCCTCCTGTTTCACCTGATGGCCTCTCGTCATGCATAGGCTTTCTTGTCCTTGTCCTGTATTTCTCCGAGGGAAGCATCAGCAAGAAAATCCAACTTAACCTTCTCTTTTTGCCTGATTAGGGTTTCCTGGAGTATTTTCTTCAACTGCTTGATTTTGACTTTGGAGACCTGATTCCTTGTGTAGCAATGAGTAGCCATGTGTCTTTGAAATTTGTTGTCTGTTTTGGCCCTCTTAAGAAGATTGTTTAAATGGAAATTTACTTTGTCAAGCCAAAACTCCCTATTTTCATTGATTTCTCCTGCAATTAGGTCAACTGAAGACATCTAATCTCTTTGTTGCTGAAGTTCCCTTTTGAGTCCTCTAGTCTTTGGACTCTTCCTTGTCACCTGCATGATGCTCATCTGAATCATCTGTGGCAACTAATTATTTTCCCTTTACATCTTCTTTGCTAACATAAACCTTATGCTTATTCAAGAGTAGTTGATTTACCTTCAATTGCTCATTATCCTGCTCTAGGAATCAAACCATGAAATTGGCCTTAGAAAAATTGTCCCTAAGCTCCTTGATCTTAGCATCTTTCTCCATGATGACCTAATCTACTATCTTATGCTATTCATTAACATTCAAGTTTACTATATCAGTGTAAAGATGGAATTGCTCCTCATCTTGCAAAGGTGCCTTATGTTGTGATGGTGATCCCTGTTCTGCTAATGTAGGCTTGGACCCTTCCATAATGTTTGGAGAAAACAATGAGTTTTTAAACCCTGGCAGCAAATTTGTTTGTGTTGGGTATGAATCTTTGTTTCAACCTTTATCGCCATTACACCACCGTCACTGAGCACAAAAATGGATGAAACACTGAGAGATTGACCCCACCTAGAAAATTCAAGGGATTGAAGGAAATTGGTTGCAAATTCTGAGAAAAATCAGCCTTGGCAGCTCTGTGCGCTGCGCCTTCCATGTGCGCCACGCCAGTGTAAATTTACACTGGAAAATTTCTCCCAGTGAGCCGCGCTCTCTATGTGCTTCGCACCTTTTTCTAGGAGACTTTTGGAGGCCTTCCCGGTGCAAAAATTGGGCGCAGAATAGCTCGTCAGAAAGGTATTTGAGTATACTTTCCAGCACAACTATAATTTTTCAATTTAGAGTTCATTTTCCCTGTCAAAAATCAAATCTCCCAAGACTGGTCAAAATGTGCCACATGAGGCTGCCTAAAGGCAGAGTGCTGTTACAGTCAACTTTTGAATGCCTTCCTCAACTCCCAATTGAGCTCATGATAGCTCATTGGAAATATATTTGTGTCTAGTTATCATTTGACTCATCAAGCAAGTCATTTCGTCAACTGAACTAGGAGAAAATTTGATTTTCCCAAGGTCACTTCAGAGGTGCATCAATTCTCCCGAGGCAACCATATTTTTGACATTTATCCAAAACCATGACACCTGTGTAAAAAGTGAAGGAGGTTTTTCTTCCTTGGAATGTTTTGGACAAAAACCTCTCTCCGTTTTCCCATATTCATCTTTTATTGCTCAGAAACCGCATTTGACTGAAACCTATCCCGACGTGTGGAACAAGGGATTTGTCAAAATGAAGCGAAATGAAGGGGATAGGGAGCTTCTAAATTCTTGAGGAAATTTTTGGAAGTAGGGAGGGATGTTTAGAAGTAGGTGAAAGTGTAATATTAGAGATTGAGTGAGGGGAAGGGGTCCAAAAAGGCAAAACACGGGTCCAACCTAGAAAATTGCCAAGTTGTAGCAAGAAACTAGGGTTTGTGCGAAAATGAGGAATTTGGGGGATCTCAATGATGGGAAGTGTTTGATAAGGTACTTTAAGGATAGGGGAAGGTGTATGAACATCAGGATGCAAGTTTTACCGATGATTTTGCCATCCAAGAGAAATTAGCTTCGAAACCCTAGGAGAGGGAAATGAACCTCGCCTAGGCGCAACTGAAGCATGAACAAGGTGTAAAATGACCCAGTGGAATTTGACATGATGATGAAAACCCTTTGAATGATGGTACACTCAGTTGAATGGTGACATGGAATGTCATTTGGACAACTTTGACAAGGGTAAAATCAAACCCTAGACCTAATGCCTAGTGACCAAATTTTGCTTAAAGACTCACTGAAATGACAAAATTTGACCTTGACACCTTAAAATCACTTTGTAAGAGCATGTTTGATCACTGGAGGAAGGCTGCAAAGATTGACACTAACATTGGCTCCAATAGGGATGGTAGCTCCAGCTCCTTGGAGGTGCCAAGAACTGCAGATCTTTGGGTGAGCAGACAGTGCCTTCGTCCATTGGGCTATGGAGTCAAAACACGGAAACTGAAATTATGCAGACAAACTCTGACTAAAGACTTGAACTGAAAACCATAATAAAACCAGACATGACTAAATCCTAACTAACAAATTGGAAAGATGCTCATATTTGAGCTTATTCAGCAAACCTACCCTAATTACTCTTTCCACCACTCGGTCAAGTGAGATGGAATAGCCAATGCAACTAGGTAAGCATTATGGCTGATATTTGATTTCTTCCCAAATGATTTCTGATGCGTAGGAAAAGGGAAGAATCGAAAGGCAGCTCCCATGGAAACTTGGAATCAAGTTCACTGCTGACAAACTTGCAAAGCATGAATTGGCTGGATGACTTCAAGAATACTGCAAAAGGATCTTCATAAGCATCGCCATTGATTTCCATTAACACATTACTGCTCTGGTCCAAGTAATCTTCATAGCTGGATATTAAACTTTTCCTCACATCTGCACTGTCTTTCTCTGATGATTGCAGCAAGCGGTCAAAAGGATCCTGAATTTCGTGAAGAACCAAACTCTGTTGTTGATTCTAAACAAAACCAAAGCCTCCTTTATCAATCTCCTCATATGACTGCAAACTTTGGTATGGGCTATGAAATGAACAATCTGTTAAACAAGACAATGAAGGTGACCCTTGAAACAGATGATTATCAACATTCTCTTTTGTCTCCTGGTTGGCTGATGGAGAAGAAGTTTTACAGCAAACAAAATCTAACACATGAGCAAAAGGATCATCAAAAACTTGAGGAGACTGCTGCGATGTATCTATTGAAACTGTATGACATCCTATTGGTTGTTCATCCTTTTCTTTAGAGATATTACGAAGATTTTGCCTTATAAACTCAAATGCTTTGTAACACAAGGGTACAGAACCCTCTTGCATCATTAAATAATGTATTTCGACTGCCTCACTTTCATTTGTAATCTGATCTTGAATTGTGTTTGGTGGCTGCAAATCTAGTTCTGTATCCAAAATGATTTCATCAATCATTTCAGGGGAAGATTTCTTATTAACGACCTGCTCAAAAATTTCGCCATCTGTCTCATCTTCAACATTAAAACTGAGAGATTGTTGATTTCCTACAAGCTTTTCATTTGAAGATTTACTATGCAATTTACCCCGCAAAAACTGAAATGATTCAAAACAGAGAGGTAAGGAATCTTCTTGTATCGTCTAATCATATAAGTCAGCTTCTATGTCTTCATGTGCAACCTGAATATTAATGGCATTTGGGGGCTGGAACTCTGAATATAAGAAGTCTGGAACAAAGTTTTCATCGCCCTCAAGAGGATCCAAATCAAGATTTGTCGATAGCTGATGTATGATTGAATGGAAATTATCTCTAATGAACTAACATGAATCAAAGCACAAGGGCAAAGATCCTTCACTTACTTCAAAATATGTTGCACTTTCCTCATCGTTTCCATAGCTGATATGCCTCGGTTGATCACTGTACTCGAGCTGCTATAAGCGAACTTCCTCATCCCATAAACTAGCTGCTGATTTGTCTGCAAGATTAGCTTCTGTTTGGAGAGCATAATCATCATCATCATACTGATCAAACTGAGGCAAATCGTTAGTATAAAACACGCCATCAAGCATACATGTCATATCAACAGGTCTTTCTTCTCCAATATGATCTACAAAACAATCCTTATGACTACTGAGATAAGAAACAAAATGTTTTGGATCAGCCACTTGTTCATGAATGTCATTTTCATCTTTTACAGTAATTTTCCTCACCATCTCTTCTACTACACTCACCAAAATGTCAAGTTTTTCCTCTAAAGGTGTAGTTTTCTTTGGATCCATGTTTTTCATCTCTTCTTCTTTCAACCTTGCCCTTCTAATCAACAAATGAGCCTCTACATTTACTGCATTGTTCTGCATCTCTTCAAGTGTTGCGACATTCTTTTCTCTCAGTTGAAACTCCATTTTCGGATCAAAGGCACCCGGGTAGTGCAAGAGAGTAGATCCAGGAGTGGGTCTTATATCAACTAGCATTGAATAATAAACTTGATTAAATCTAGCTGAAAACTGTTGTATTGTCTCCCCTGGCAGTCTTTTCAGCTGATTATACTCTTCTACGATAAGGAAAAGGTTCTGTCCGATCCTCCACCTATCAAGAAAAACTTTGATGAACTGCTGTAAATCTGTGATGCTCGCATCAGGCAGGGATTTGAACCAACTCTTGACTTTGCCTTGCAAAGAAAGAGCAAAAAGCCTTATACTGACATCTTCTTCATCAATTTTGAAAAGGTCTAGAAATATCTCAACATTCTGCACATGTTGCTCAACATTAACATTCTTACATTCATCGTCAAATCTTGGCAAGTATAGATCATAGTTTTTGGGGAAAGCATGAAGAACAGAAGGTAAAACAAGAGGTTTATACCTATCTGGGATTATAACAGCTGTAGGGATATGTACAAGAGCTATGGGATCAGTTTTGTTTTCTTTAGGCTCATCACTTTGCAGAGAATCATCATAAGATGTAGGAAAAGTAAGGAGGCCAGGATCAAAGGGAAACTCACTATTTACACTTTTTGAATAGATCTAGTGAAGATTTTGATTACCTTTATCATACAACAAGTTCTGAAAAACTTTTAGGGTAGCTTCAAGAACAGCAAAGAAGTAATTCACAAGGAAGCAGAGTAGGTCCTGAATACCATTCCACTTTGGATACCTGAACTTTGTGTAAGATCCTTCCATTTTCGCAGAGAAAGAGTTAGCCCTCCAGTGGAGTGTTTGGTAAATTTAGTGATGTCTAAATTGCAACTTTTAAATGTCAACCCGGGGCTTGTAAGCTGATGAAGTGAGGTGTACTATATGTACTTAGGTAACTGGTTTCTTAGTCTTTTGTCGTTTTTAGCTTTTTTAAGTTTGTTTTCGAATGTATCTTTCCTACTGTGATGTGATGGAAATGTAATAAAGCAAGTGAAATGTGGATGATTGTGGTGATCTCTAAATGATTTCTCAAAACTTAAAAAGTATTCTACAAGAAAGCTTGAACAACAACTGCAATAAAATCAACTCTTAAAGGAAAATAAAGACATCAAATAAAGGACTAATGACATCGGCCCAGTATCTCTGCTGCTGAATGAAAATGAAAATGAAATCTATATTAAATCCAACTAAAAGTAAGAACAACTATCTCACTCTATTTCAACTCTTCAACTTAATCTTCTCTATGAAAAGATATCATGAAATGTTAAGCAATGTGAAATCTAAGTGAAACTACATAAAAGAGACTAGTCACAATACTTTAACTTTCTCTTAAACTTTTGCCTTTCAGCTGAATTTATCATGTAAGAAACAGTTATGAATAAGTCAAGTAATGTGAGTTCTAAAGCAAACTAAATCAAGCTATACTAAGTGATATTTTGGCTCACAATAAAGTTATTTTATTATGGAAAAGGAACCATCAATAGATGAACAACTTGATATCTAAGAGCAGAAAGTAAATATGCAGGTTAAAGAAATGACAGTAAGGAAAATCAAAACTGCAAAACAATGAAGGTCAGCAACATAGACAAGATGATCACGCATGCCACTAGTTATGAAAAGAAAAGTAGGAAAACTGTCCTGGGTTTGGCTAAGAAACCTGCATAACACACTGATTAGTCATGAACATAAAAGTGCAGAAATGTAAATCAACAGAAATCAAAGTTTATGTACAGCTAATATACATGTTGAAAAGAAAAAAAAACGCAACAATTTAAAAGACATCTGTACAACTAATATACATGAAACAAGAAAAAGAAATGCAAGAAATTAAAGGTTACTGTACAGGGCTTCAGCAAACAGGGGCCCTCTGCCTACTTCAGCGAGTTCAAGGAGCAGTTATACACTTAAATGCAAAACAGTCTTCTCATGTATTGAACATCAAATGTAAAGTACAGTGGGGAGCTCAAAATTACATACAAAACGATTACAAAAACGATTAACTCTACAGCGTTCAAGGACGCTTTATTTATAAGGAGAAAGCAAACTACTTTAATGAGATGTATGCTATTCAACCAGTTGTTTAAAAACACGTGAATCCTCTGCGTCCCCGGATCTAGGTAACTGTCATCGTGTTCATTCAATCTGGAGAGTATGGCTGTTGGATTCGTGCTTCTAGATTGTCTTTGTGGCTGAGGATGATGCCACCTAGCTTCACGTGCCCAAAAACAGAGCAACGCAGAGCCGTGCTACCGCTGAACACTTCTGTTGACCGGTATTTGCCTCCTCGTTGACCGTGGGCTTTTATGGCTGTTCTGGGTGATCTGGAGCGACACATCCCATGTCCTTGACTCCTGGAACTTGCCCATGTGGCTCATCTTCTCGGAGGACACCTGTAACATATCATTTAATAAAACAGCTGCAGAATCCTGTGCTGGCTGCAGAAACCTGGATCAGCTGCGGAAACCTGTGTTGGCTGTGGAAACGCAGCACTCTGAACCAAAATTCTAAACCAAACAACAGTCATTAGCATAGTTAGAAAACCATGTAAAAAGTCCTAAAATACAATGACTTAAGCAACTTGATGGATGAAATGAGTGGGAAAAGAAGGAAATGAATGGGAAAAGAAGGCTGAGAGGGTGTGTAAGGAGGTACAGGTTCAAGGCTCTACATACCCCCACTGTGAAGGTGTTGCATGTCCTCATGCAACCAAAACTTAGTTCTTTTCCTCAATCCATGTGATCTGATGCTTCTGCAAGAACATCCAGCCTTCTTCTCTTTCTCCTTGATGCCAAAATGGTCCTTGGTTTCTTGACTAGACACCTGAACTTTAAATTAATCAATGCCCTGCTCAGCTTCTTACACTTTTTCTTCAACTTTCTATTCTTCTTCTGCCACAGTCCTAAGTGAAGCATGGTATTGTCATGGACAATCTTGTCCACTTTACTTTGCTCTTTTAATGCTTCATTTTCTTGTTTAATGTGCCTATTTAGGACTTCTAGCTCAAACACTTCTTGTTTTAAAGACTGTACTTGTGCATCAAGTGGAAAGGTGGTGCTTGGTCCTGCAGCTGATTGTTCCGAGGACTCTAGGTAGTTATATGCTTCTTGCTGGTTGGAATCTACCTCAGGTGTTTTTCTCGGCCTGAACTCAAATTCTGGTGAAGGAGGATTGTTTTCTCTTTCCTGTTGAAAAGGGATTTCCTCACGTGGAGGACTTGGCTCAATGATTGGCTGAGTTGGAGATTTCTCAAGTGTCTCTTTATCCAAATCAATAAAATGAGACTGTTTTTCTTTGGTTTTATTCCCCTTCCCTTTTAGCCTAGTGCTCCTTCTCAGGCATGGACTAGTGCTCTCTTTCTGGGCACTCTGTTTTTCTTTTTGTTTTCTCTTTTTGATGGCAGCAGCATGAAGATGTGCTAATCTATCGGCCAGAGTTTGAGACTCTTCTTCTACAGATGGTTCAAGGGATGGATATGTCTCTTGAATAATTATTTTACCTTTGTCATTTTTTTGCTTTTTGTTTCTAGCTCCCTCCTCTTCTTCCTCCTGAACAGTTTCCTGAGTGTCTACTGTAGGAAGGTCCTGGGCTGTAACATTTCTTTCTTTCCTCCTACTTCTTTTTGGGATTTTTGGGGAACTGCTGGCAGAGGCTTCAGTCACTTCTTGGAAGTGATTTCTGATCAAAAACTTTTCCCAAGTATCGTTATTATTTTTCAATTGATCTTCAATGAGAATTCTGATGAGCCCGTGATGGTAAAGGTGGGATTCAGTATGGCCTACATGTTTTTGAACAATAGAGCTCATTTTCTTCAGGCTTGCTAACAGAAAGTAAGGTAAATTAAGGGCATGGCCTTCCATAAAATTCATCATAATCTTTGCATGATACATGTACATGGTGCCAAAACGACCCTCGCATGTAATAAACTTCTGAACAAGTAATAACAGCGTAGACCATTCTTCTTTGATTACATGCACAGGAATTCCTTTAGTAAATATAGAAGTATCCATACTTGGGTTTTTGAGCATGACTTTCCATCCTTGATCATCCAGACCTCTGTTTTTAAACCATCTGTCTCCCTCTTGTGGTAAACTGGTTGTTGCTGCTATTGTGGCCTCTGTTATTGTAAATTTCAAGTCCCCTACCTCCACTACGTGTCCATTAAAGGACCGAGCAAAGATTTTAGTGACTTCCTTATTATAACCTATGAACTTTTGAATAAATTTCAGCCACTTTGCTTTCTTCAATGACTCCTTCGTCTGCGGATACCCCTCCAGGTATTTTGGGCCCTCAGGTTCAGCTCTGAGTAACTTTCCCATTCTCGGCTTTCAACCCCGGCTGAAAATTTTACTGTGTGTGGACGTTCAAGGGAAAAATGAGCTGATTACGGGATTCTTAAGGTAAGTGGAGTGGCCGTAATCGAAATGCAAAGCGTATGCAGTGACTGTAATCAGGGTTTAGAGCAAAGCTATGGAGGTTGCAGCGGAAATGGAGAGTAGGAAATAGTATGAGTACGAGGGAGTAAAGGATAAATAACAGAAACGAGTTCAATGCATGCGGGAGTGGAGTGATAATGGCAGAATAACGGCTGAGTCCTTTTGGGATCGGATGACTTACGCCACGTCTCAACGTTGGCTGCGGAAATTATGGTGGAGGAGAGTCGTAGTACAGTAGGTCACTTCTTCCACGTACGGCCAATAAATGAAAGAGCAGCCCCATTTCGAGTTTGAATTAATAGTGATTATGGGACCGTTAGAAAGGAATGAGGTGGATGGATTATCATCGTGGAAGAGGAGTGATATGGATCTTGCTGTATCAAATCATTGTATTTAGTGGAATTTCCATGATCTAATAACTATGCATACAATGACATTAAATTGTTATTTGGTAGAGATTTTGATCATACCTTTGGAAGTTTGCCATTTGTTGATTAAGGCTTCTGACCCATTATTGCTCTTTGATCTTGTAGATGCCCCATGTCTTTGCTGCACTTGGTATTGATGACACTAACCTTTGACTGTGATTCTTTTTGAAAACAGAGTGCTGCTGGCTGTAGAGACAGAGTGATGCTGGCTGCGGAAATCGTTTCTGGCTGCGGAAACTGGTGCTAGCTATGCAAATGGTTTCCAGCTACGTAAACTAAGACAACACCCCTTTAACTGCGCAAAGATAGTTAGAAAAAGAACTAACTAAATGAAAATAGTCCTGAAGGGGACTTTTATTGATGGAATGAAATGAAATGAGTGGAATGAGATGGAAATGAAATGGAGTGAAGTGGAATGGAGATGAAAATGAGATGGAGGTGAAGTGGAATGACAAGTGAGGTGAAGATGGAAAGAAAGAGAGATTTTTTTTGGAAAATATAGACTGTCAGGTACCCCTGATTTTCACTCTACATTT
Organism: Pinus tabuliformis; assembly: GCA_031772625.1. Lineage (NCBI taxonomy): Eukaryota > Viridiplantae > Streptophyta > Pinopsida > Pinales > Pinaceae > Pinus > Pinus tabuliformis. Next base: position 1,934,736,366 of record CM062818.1, on the reverse strand, counting down.
TCTGTATAAGACTGCCAATCTATGATTGGTTTTCAGGCTTATACAAAAGTTTTTTTTTTTTTTTTTTAACTGAAAGAAAGAAAGACTAGGCTGATGGAGGAGAAGGACTCTTCTCCACCAGCCTCATTGCAGAATTTTCTTGAAACATTTTGACAAAGTCCTCTTTTGAGAGTGGCTTATGATAAATTTTCAATCGGTGGCCATTCACAATGAGAGGAGTTTGAAACTCATCAATAGTCTTGACTCGAACTGCTCCATTGCTAAAGACTTCATCAATCTCATATGGTCCAAGCCAATGAGTCTGAAATTTCCCTTTGAAGTCTTTAAACTTGGAATCAAACAGTAACGCCCAATCTCCCTTTTGAAACTTTTTCTCTTTGATATATCTGTCATGCCACTTAGTTCTTTGGTGCTGAACTAGATCAGTCCTTAAAATTGCATCTTGTCTTATTTCATCTAGCTCATTCAGCTGCTCCATTCTGTGCTTTTGGGCTTCTGATAGATTCATCCCCAACTGAACTGCCATCTTGAAGGTCTTGACTTGAAACTCAATGGGGAGCAGGACTTCTTTCCCATAAACAAGTTCATAGGGACAATGTCCTGTTGTGTTCCTCCATGTAGTTCTATAGGCCCATAAGGCTTCAGGAAGCCTTTCTGCCCAATCTCTTCTGTGGAGATGAACAGTTTTGGTGATGATGCTCTCAAGAACTTTGTTTGTAGATTCCACTTGACCATTTTCTTGCGGATGGTATGGAGTAGATTTTATGTGCTTGATTTTGTATTCTTCCATCAGCTTCTCCATCAAGTTAGATGTAAATTGACTTCCCTGATCTGTCACAATTTCTCTTGGGACACCAAAATGAGTAAAAATATCCTCAAAAAGAAATTGAACAACCAAATTTTCAGTGGCAGAAGGCAATGCCTTGGCTTCTACCCATTTAGTAACATAATCAGTGCAAACCAATATATACTTCTTTTGTCTAGATGGTGGATTAATAGGTCCAATGAAATCTAAAGCCCATTTTTCAAAGGGTTCGATGAGTACCTGTGGCTATAATGGCATTTCATTTGAAAGAGTTGGTCTCCCAACTCTTTGGCAGCTGTCACACCTTCTAACATATTGTTTTGCATCTTTGAAGAGAGAAGGCCAATAATATCCTAAAGAAAGGATTTTATAGGCCGTCCTCTTGTCAGCAAAGTGTCCACCATACGGTTCATCATGACATGCCTTAACGATGTCAGGCATTTCATCTTCCCGAACACATCTTCTGATCACACAATCTAGCCCTGTTTTGAACAATTCATTAGAAATCCATGAATAATTTGAACTCTCCTGAATAATTTTCCTTTTCTCATTAGGAAATAAGTGTGGAGGTAGCTTCCCTATAACCAAATAGTTAGCAATATCTGCATACCAAGGAGTTTTAGTAGTTACTGCAAACAAATATTCATCTGGAAACTTATCCTCTACAGGAGAATCTTCGTTAGTATTTTGGATTCTAGACAAGAAATCAGCTACTGTATTTTGTTTCCCTGGTCTATCTAACACAGTAATATTGAATTATTGTAAAAGTAAAAGCCATCTTGTAACTCTGCCATTAGTAACAAGTTTGTTCATGAGATATCTAATTGCAGAATGATCAGTATGGACAAAAGTTTCATAGCCAGTTATATAGTGTCTAAACTTTTTGATTGTATGAACAACGGCTAAGAACTCTTTTTCAGTCACAGTATAATTTAACTCAGTAGGAGTCAAATTTTTACTGGTGTAGTAAATGGCATAAGGAACTAAATCCTTTTGACCCAACACAGCTCCTAGAGCTGTATCTGAAGCATCTGTAGAAATATGGAAAGGAAGTTTCCAATTTGGCCCTCTCAAAATGGGTGCTTCAGATATTCTTGTTTTCAAAGTTTCAAATGCAGATTGACAGTCAGGATCCCAATTGAATTCACAATCTTTTGTAAGTAATTTGAAGAGTGGAGATGCTATCTTGGTGAAGTTTTCAATAAATCTTCTATAATATCCAGTAAATCCAAGAAAACTTCTAACATCTTTTTGACAATTTGGAATAGGTAACTTGGAGATGACTTCAACTTTTGATCTATCAACTTTAATTCCATCTCCTGAAATATGATGTCCTAAAACAATCCCTTTAGTAAACATCATAAAACATTTTTCATGACTTAATGAAAGATTTGTTTCTTTACATCTTATAAGGACTTTTTCCAAATTTTCTAATGCCTCTTCAAATGAATTACCATAAACTGTAAAATCATCCATATAGACCTCTACACAATCATGAATTAGATCAGAAAAGATTCCTAGTACTGCCCTTTGAAATGTTGCGGGTGCATTACATAATCCAAAAGGAAGTACTCGGTAAGCAAAAGTTCCCCATGGACAGGTAAATGTGGTCTTGTCCTGATCTTCAGGTGCTACCTGAATCTGATTGTAACCACTAAAACCATCCAAAAATGAGAAATACTTTTTTCCTGCTAAAGTATCTAATACTTGATCAATAAAGGGCAAAGGAAAGTGATCCTTCAAAGTTGCTTTGTTCAATTCCCTGTAATCAATGCAAACCCTCCATTTACCATTCTTTTTAGGTACTATAACCAAAGGAGAAACCCACCGGCTATCTGAAATGGGGTAAATGAAGTTTACATTAAGTAACTTTTGGAGCTCTTCTTTCACTATCTCCCTAAGGTTTGGATTCATCCTTCTTTGAGGTTGTCTGATTGGTCTACTATTTTCCTCAATGTAGATGTGATGAATGGAAGTCTTAGGGTCAATACCTTTCATATCATTATACTCCCATGCAAATGCAGTAGAATGTTTTTGCAAGATTTTGGTTAGCTCCCCCTGTTGTGATTTTTCCAAGTTTCTGTTGATATTCAATGTTTTTCCTGGAAAAATCTCAATGGCAGAACTACCAAACTCTTCCATAGAGAAAAGAGACATTTGTCTAGATGATAGACACTCAATGTCAGAATCCAACTGAAATTGTGTGTGGTCATATTTTGAAGATGGTTCAAAGTTTTCTAATGTGTTCAGAATTTGACTATCTTCACTAATCTCAGAAATGGTAAAGACAAGTTGTATAGTATCTTCATCATCAACCCACTCATTATCTCCTATTTCTGTAATTGCTTTTGCTGGAGGATACAGATTGAACTTCTTTGTCAAATTACCATCAGAAATATACATATCCCCAGACCTACAACTTATGAAAGCATCAGCTGTGGCTAGCCAAGGTCTTCCTAAAATAAGAGGATGTCCTCCTAGATTACTCTTGGGAGTTAAAATCATGAAATCCACTGGATATTCCCAAGAGTCTAAGGAGACTGGAATGTCTTCTAATACACCATCTGGTTTAATAATTGATTGATCTGCAAGTTGCAATAAGGTAGGTGTAAAAAGAAGATTAGGAAGTTTTAGCTGTTCCATAGTCTGTCTACTCATGATGTTGATAGCAGCCCCTAAATAAATCAAAGTATTTGGTATTTCTACCCCATTGATATGTGTTTTAACAATTGGGCTACCGGGATCTACATATTTCTGCATAGTAATTTTTCCCATCATTATATCTGCAATTTTCCCTACCAGGTGGATCCTTCTGGTATCTCTTGGTTTCCTTCCTGGTCTTTTAAGACTCAACTCCTTTATTGTTTTTGCTAGAATAGGAATCTCTTTAATGTCTTGTAACAAGGGAATCTTGATACAGACATTCTTCAATTCATCTAGAAAATTATAGTCAGGCAACCAAATTTTTTTTTCCACTCCTTTGTCAATTTGTAATCTTTTAAGAAAAGGAGGTGTGGATAAAGATGCAGGTTGCTCAACTATGGGAGTTGTGGGGGTAAATTCTTTTTCTTTTTCTTTTTGAATGTTTGGGTTTTGAAGAGATGCTTCAGAACCCTTATTGGCTTCAAGAGACTCTTCCTCAAAAATGCTTTGATTTTGAGCATTTATAGAAGGTTTATCTAGGACTCTACCTGATCTGAGTTGTACTTCATTGAGAGGAACAATCATATAGGTAGGAAATTGTTGACCTTCCATCATGTAAGCATTTTGAGGGTTTTTATTATTGGGGTTTGGCAATGGCTGAGAAGGAATTTGATTTGACTTCTGTTGGAATGGAAGCAAGAGTTGAGAATTTGGATTCTGTTAAGAAGGTTGTTGTTGTTGTGGAAATGGCAATGATAGTTGTGGATTTTGATTTGGAAGTTGTGGAGCTTGTTGGTTTTGAAAAGATGGAGGATATTGGTAAAATTGAGCAAATCTCCCATAAGGATTTTGCATACCTTGTACCCATGATTGAAAAGGATTTTGAGGTTGGGACCAAGGTTGTTGCCAAGGATTCCAATTTGGTGGGGGTTGAAAATTCATAGAGTTGCTAAACCCTTGATTTTGTTGCCCCTGCCCAGGTCTCCTTGCAACAAAACAGAGAGATTCGATCGTATTTGGATCTTCTTGAAAGACAGCTTTGAGCCCAGGAATTGAAGGACAATCCTTGGTCTCATGATTCTCTGAACAAATTACACATGTTTCTACAACTTTTGCATCCAAGGGACATTCCCTTAGAGCATGTTTCTTCCTACATTTTGGGCAAAAGATGGCCAAAGCCTCAGCTTCTGCTTTCGGTTTATTGTGAATCTTAAGGGTGTCTAGTTGTTCACTAAGACTCCCTAAGATGTCAGTTTTGAATTCATCAAGCATGTTGCCAATCTCAGCCCTACTTACTGATCCAGTTGCAGATTTGTTTGCTCTGATGAGAGAAGGATCTCTAGGCCCTTTTTGAGTTTTAGATTTCCCTCTTGAGAGATGGACACATAGCTCTGCTATATCATTGAGTGAAAGTTGAGATATATCTCCCTTCCCCATCATGTTCAAAATATCTATCCATTCATCTCTAATGGCTTTTAATAGAAGGGATTTCAAGGTCTCCTCATCTAAGTTACTCATTTTTGCTCTTTTTAGGTTGTATTGAAATCTTTCAAGTAAATCCTCCAAGTTTTCATCTTCTCTTTGCACCATTTTGAATACCTCATCCTTGTGATTGGTGGGCATACAATAGTCCAGGTATCTATCCAAAAATGTTTGTTTCATATCATTCCAAGACCTAATGGATTGAGTGAGTAATCCCATGAACCATTTCAAGGCTGCTCCTTTCAATTTTGAAGGAAACAGTTTGAGTTTTTGAGAGTCTTCCAGATAATCATAAGTTCGACACACGACTTCAAACTCAAATAGAAATGTTTCAGGGTCCTCATTCCTTAACCCATGGAAGTTTGGGAGGACAGATGGTGAGATGTTTTTCATGGTGGCTCGGGAGTCCTCATCGACTATAGGAAATCCAAATGAGTTATCTCCATCCCTATTTCCCCCAATGTTACCTCTACCTCCTCCATTGTTTCCTCCTCCTCCTCCTCTACCTCTACCTCTACCAAATCCAGTTGCTCCTTCCTCTATCATAGTAGTTTCCCTAGAGACTTCAGAGTCTTCTGGTTCTTCTACAAAGGGTGAACGAGAAGGAATTTCTCCCTCTTCTTCTTCATATGATTCTACTTCTTCAATTACAATTTGTCTTTCTGTAGAAGGAAGGAAAGGATCTCTTTCTAATTCAAATTCGATGGAAGGTGTGGGAGAGTCGACTCCTGCCTCTTGAATTCCAGGAATCCTAGGGCTAGGAGTGTAAGTTGGAGATGATGGAAGTGTCTCTTGTCTATTCCTTGAAGTAGATGGACTTGTAAAAATCAAACTCTTGGCTCTAGCTAAAAACCTTCCCCTAGAATCTCTTGCTCTATGCATGTCATTTTTTTTATTTTTCTTCAAGTCGGGCTAATAATTCTCTTTCTGATCTTCCAGGTCACTCTAGGTGCAAGAAGAGAGCATACTCAAGAAACTATTAAACCAATAACTTTCTCTTTTCTGATCCTCCAGATCACTCTAGGTGCAAGAGGAGAGCATACTTTGAGAGGTTATCAATTTTCCTTCCTTGAAATTTTCTTAATTTTTTTTTAGAAATTGGCTACATAATTTCACTTCCCCAGCAACGGCGCCAAAATGTTTGGTCAATTTAGTGATGTCTAAATTGCAACTTTTAAATGTCAACCTGGGGCTCGTAAGCTGATGAAGTGAGGTGTACTATATGTACTTAGGTAACCGGTTTCTTAGTCTTTTGTCGTTTTTAGCTTTTTTAAGTTTGTTTTCGAATGTATCTTTCCTACTGTGATGTGATGGAAATGTAATAAAGCAAGTGAAATTTGGATGATTGTGGTGATCTCTAAATGATTTCTCAAAACTTAAAAAGTATTCTACAAGAAAGCTTGAACAACAACTGCAATAAAATCAACTCTTAAAGGAAAATAAAGACATCAAATAAAGGACTAATGACATCGGCCCAATATCTCTGCTGCTGAATGAAAATGAAAATGAAATCTATATTAAATCCAACTAAAAGTAAGAAGAACTATCTCACACTATTTCAACTCTTCAACTTAATCTTCTCTATGAAAAGATATCATGAAATGTTAAGCAATGTGAAATCTAAGTGAAACTACATAAAAGAGACTAGTCACAATACTTTAACTTTCTCTTAACCTTTTGCCTTTTAGCTGAATTTATCATGTAAGAAACAGTTATGAATAAGTCAAGTAATGTGAGTTCTAAAGCAAACTAAATCAAGCTATACTAAGTGATATTTTGGCTCCCAATAAAGTTATTTGATTATGGAAAAGGAACCATCAATAGATAAACAACTTGATATCTAAGAGAAGAAAGTAAATATGCAAGTTAAAGAAATGACAGTAAGGAAAATCAAAACTGCAAAACAATGAAGGTCAGCAACATAGACAAGATGATCACGCATGCCACTAGTTATGAAAAGAAAAGAAGGAAAACTGTCTCGGGCTTGGCTAAGAAACCTGCATAACGCACTGATCAGTCATGAACATAAAAGTGCAGAAATGTAAATCAACAGAAATCAAAGTTTATGTACAGCTAATATACATGTTGAAAAGAAATAAAAACGCAGCAATTTAAAAGACATCTGTACAACTAATATACATGAAACAAGAAAAAGAAATGCAAGAAATTAGAGGTTACTGTACAGGGCTTCAGCAAACATGGGCCCTCTGCGTACTTCAGCCGGTTCAAGGAGCAGTTATACGCTTAAATGCAAAATAGTCTTCTCATGTATTGAACATCAAATGTAAAGTACAGTGGGGAGCTCAAAATTACATACAAAACGATTACAAAAACGATTAACTCTACAGCGTTCAAGGACGCTTTATTTATAAGGAGAAAGCAAACTACTTTAACGAGATCTATGATATTCAACCAGCTGTTTAAAAACACGTGAATCCTTTGCGTCCCCGGATCTAGGTAACTGTCATCGTGTTCATTCAATATGGAGAGTATGCCTGTTGGATTCGTGCTTCTAGATTGTCTCCATGGCTGACGATGATGCCACCTAGCTTCACATGCCCAAAAACAGAGCAATGCAGAGCTGTGCCACCGCTGAACACTTCTGTTGACCGGTATTTGCCTCCTCGTTGACCGCGGGCTTTTATGGCTGTTCTGGGTGATCTGGAGGGACACGTCCCATGTCCTTGACTCCTGGAACTTGCCCATGTGGCTCATATTCTCGGAGGACACCTGTAACATATCATTTAATAAAACAGCTGCGGAATCCTGTGCTGGCTGCAGAAACCTGGATCAGCTGCGGAAACCTGTGTTGGCTGCGGAAACACAGCACTCTGAACCAAAATTCTAAACCAAACAACAGTCATTAGCATAGTTAGAAAACCATGTAAAAAGTCCTAAAATACAATGACTTAAGCAACTTGATGGATGAAATGAGTGGGAAAAGGAGGAAATGAATGGGAAAAGAAGGCTGAGAGGGTGTGTAAGGAGGTACAGGTTCAAGGCTCTACATGGAGTCACCATGAAGCACGGATTGCTGGGTTGTTCAGTGAATGGAGTCGCCAGGTGAATGATTTCAGCCGTCTTCTTATGTCTGATCGTTGTTCACCATCAACCATTAGATCTGAGCTTGATAGATGTACTGGGGCAAAACAATCTTCAAGAAAACCATTTTCTTCCCCAGCGGAGTCGCCACTATGTTAGCACCTAAATCTGCCCTAGGCTGAAGGAAGGCAAAATTCAGGGTAACCACAAACCATGCTCAGTCTAGTAGCTAGCCCTACCAGAACAGGAGAGGGCTCTCTTTGAGTCACGCTCTGTGAATATATAAGAAAAAAAGGGTCTGAGATGACTTACAATGAAATATTGATCTTAGGCTACTAAGTGAATATGGATACAAGGAACAATTTTTATGAATGACCGAGCTTCTGGGATGGTATGGGACCAACGATCAACAAAGAACAGAGAATTCAATACAAAGGCACAGATTACTTTGTGAGGCAAGGCAGGCAGAAAGTGTAGCAATTTAGTTTGGAATAACATGGAATGGAGAGATTGCTGAGGAGTGCGAAAAGGGCATAGGAACATGAATCCTTTTCAACAGAAGAACACTGAACATGAAATTTTCCCACATGCAGAGTAATAAAATTGAATTCTACCTAATCTCACTTAGAAAATTTCACTGGAAATGGACATGAATTGAATTATGAAACATAACGAAATACATATGAAAACATAAGAGACACATTTACTACGCTCACAACCACAAGAATCTCATGAAACAGAGCCACTGCCTTTCATTAATTCTCTGTCAAAAATATACAGTGAAGAAACAGAGTTTCTTTCCCACAGTCTCCCAGAAGTTACAAGCCAACCAACCCTTTTCAAATAGCTTGCATACAATGTATAGAATGTGTAAGGAAGAGATAGAATGCCCAAGGGTTGGGGAGTTACTCGAATCATTACAAAATGGAGATGAAGAGCCAACCATCAGCTACAGGTGCAGCGCTACAAACATGACATTTGGCTTGGGTGACCGTTTGCCTTCCTTCACCACTTGGATAGAAGCCAATCTGGAGAAAAATAATTTAAATGCCGCCTTTGGTGCCAAAAAACCAAATTGTAGATGAGCGAGCCCACATGGGGAATTCGCAAACCGAAATTTCACAAAACGGAAGCAAATTTGGCAATTTTTCCTCTGTGCGCCGCGCCATTTTCTCTGTGCGCCGCACCATTTTCTATGTGCGCCGTGCTACTTTGGGGCCTACTTTGTGGCACTTGCAAGTGTCCAAAATGTGCCCAAGTATGCTTGTTGGAAAGCCTTTCCTGTCTACTTTCTAACCCCACTAGAATTTTTGAATTTGGTGCTCATTTGCCCCTCCAAATCTCCATTCTCCCAAGACTTCTTCCCGTGTGTCAAAAAAGGGGCAGAGAGGCCATTTTTGGGTGTTTTTTGACCTTTTGGAGACTCATACGTTGCCAAAATTTCTTGTCTGGGCGCCAGTAGTCGTCATTTTCCATGATGAATCCAAAAATGTAAACCATTCCTCATTTGGAGCTATAGAATTTTAGCGTCGCGCCACTGGGAGAAAAACCCTGTGTTTTGCCCAAAAATTTGTCATGTGACCAAAAATTCCCCAAATTTCTTGAAATTTGGGCTGGAGGTTCCCTATGGGGTGCTATGATGGGCCAAGGAAACCTCAACCAAGATTCGAAGCCGATCTTGCTCTTTTGCCTCTTTTTCCTTTCTTGTTGCTTTCCTCAATTTTGCCTTCAAACTCCTTATCCGGGCCCTTGCACTCATGTTTCGTGTCCTGTAACGACAAGCCATGTGTCTCAGTAAGGCAAGGTCCTGATCTGCCTTGTCCAGTAGCCTCTCTAAGTGCATGTTCACGCTCTCGAGATGGACCTCCCGATCCTCATTGATTTCTTGCTCCAATGATGTGAGCTCAACTCTTCTCCTTTGAGCAGCTTGGCGATGTTCACGAATGTTTTGCAGCTCCATAATCGCATGTTGATCCTCAAGCTACTTATTTCTCTGCTCCAGGTACTTCACGTTCACTTGGCCCTCTCCACATTGAGTGACAAGTCTTGGATCTCCGTGTTATGTTCCTGAATAGTCATCCTAAGTCGGGCGCTCTCCACATCTGCATCATCATCCTAAATGAGGATGAAATCGGCCTCCTGTTTCACCTGATGGCCTCTCGTCATGCATATGCTTTCTTGTCCTTGTCCTGTATTTCTCTGAGGGAAGCATCAGCAAGCAAACCCAACTTAACCTTCTCTTTTTGCCTGATTAGGGTTTCCTGGAGTATTTTCTTCAACTGCTTGATTTTGACTTTGGAGACCTGATTCCTTGTGTAGCAATGAGTAGCCATGTGTCTTTGAAATTTGTTGTCTCTTTTGGCCCTCTTAAGAAGATTGTTTAAATGGAAATTTACTTTGTCAAGCCAAAACTCCCTATTTTCCTTGATTTCTCCTGCAATTAGGTCAACTGAAGACATCTGATCTCTTTGTTGCTGAAGTTCCCTTTTGAGTCCTCTAGTCTTTGGACTCTTCCTTGTCACCTGCATGATGCTCATCTAAATCATCTGTGTCAACTAATTATTTTCCCTTTACATCTTCTTTGCTAGCATCAACCTTATGCTCATTCAAGAGTAGTTGATTTACCTTCAATTGCTCATTATCCTACTCTAGGAATCAAACCATGAAATTTTCCTTAGAAAAATTGTCCCTAAGCTCTTTGATCTTAGCATCTTTCTCCATGATGACCTAATCTACTATCTTATGCTATTCATTAACATTCAAGTTTACTATATCAGTGTAAAGATGGAATTGCTCCTCATCTTGCAAAGGTGCCTTATTTTGTGATGGTGATCCCTATTCTGTTGATGTAGGCTTGGGCCCTTCCACAATGTTTGGAGAAAACAATGAGTTTTTAAACCCTGGCAGCAAATTTTTTTGTGTTGGGTATGAATCTTTGTTTCAACCTTTATCGCCATTACACTATTGTCACTGAGCACAAAAATGGATGAAACACTGAGAGATTGACCCCACCTAGAAAATTCAAGGGATTGAAGGCAATTGGTTGCAAATTCAGAGAAAAATCAGCCTTGGCAGCTCTGTGCGCCGCACCTTCCATATGCGCCGTGCCAGTGTAAATTTACACTGGAAAATTTCTCCCAGTGCGCCGCGCTCTCTATGTTCGTTGCCCCTTTTTTCAAGAGACTTTTGGAGGCCTTCCTGGTGTCCAAATTGGGTGCAGGATAGATCGTTGGAAAGTTATTTGAGTCTAATTTCCAACCCAATCAGAAATTTTTGATTTGGAGTTCATTTTCCCTATCAAAAATCAAATCTCCCAAGACTGGTCAAAATGTGCCACATGAGGCTGCCTAAAGGCAGAGTGCTGTTACAGTCAACTTTTGAATGCCTTTCTCAACTCCAAATTGAGCTCATGATAGCTCATTGGAAATATTGTTGTGTCTAGTTATCATTTGACTCATCAGGCAAGTCATTTGGCCAACTGAGCTAGGAGAAAATTTGATTTTCCCAAGGTCACTTCATAGGTGCATCAATTCTCCTCAGGAAACTATATTTTTTACATTTCTCCAAAACCATGACACTTGTGTAAAAAGTGAAGGATATTTTTCTTCCTTGGCATCTTGTGGAAAAAAACCTCTCTCATTTTTCCCAAATTCAGCTTTTATTTCTTAGAAACCTCACTCATTTTTCCCAAATTCAGCTTTTATTTCTTAGAAACCTCATTTGAGTGAAACCTATCCCGATGTGTGGAACAAGGGATTTGTCAAAATGAAGCGAAATGAAGGGGATAGGGAGCTTCTAAATTCTTGAGGAAATTTTGGGAAGTAGGGAGTGATGTTAGGGAGTAGGTGAAAGTTTAATCTCATAGATTGAGTGAGGGGGAGGTGTCCAAAAAGGCAAAACATAGGTCCAACCTAGAAAATTGCTAGGTTGTAGCAAGAAACTAGGGTTTGTGCGAAAATGAGGAATTTGGGGGATCTCAGTGAGAGGAAGTGTTTGATAAGGTAATTTAAGGATAGGGGAAGGTGTATGAACATCAGGATACAAGTTTTGCTGATGATTTGGCCATCCAAGAGAAATTAGCTTCAAAACCCTAGGAGAGGGAAATGAACCTTGCCTAGGTGCAACTGAAGCATGAACAAGGTGTAAAATGACCCAGTGGAACTTGACATGATGATGACAACCCTTTGAATGATGGTACACTCAGTTGAATGGTGACATGGAACGTCATTTGGACAACTTTGACAAGGGTAAAATCAAACCCTAGACCTAATGCCTAGTGACCAAATTTTGCTTGAAGACTCACTGAAATGACAAAATTTGACCTTGACACCTTAAAATCACTTTGTAAGAGCATGTTTGATCACTGGAGGAAGGCTGCAAAGACTGACACTAACATTATCAATAATCATCAACTAGATGCTGCAGAGCTCATTCCTCACATCAACCTTGCAGCTCTCATATCCCACATCACATCTAGGAGTAGTCGACACATTCAACTCAGCTGCTTTGGGGTAAGCCCGCTTCCCATGCCTTGTGCTGCATTTTTATCGCTTTTTGTGTTTTTGCTTGTGCGAGTGTTGTTTGCTTGATTCATTTGAACACTTGCTATCATTTACATATATACTAGCTTGTCCTATCTCTGATTTAGTTTTCATTGCTATCTCACCATTGTCACATGCGTGAAACTATTTTGCACGGACGTTCACCCAACCAGCGAACTACCTCACCCACATGCATGTTGATCTGCTTTCATTCATGTTTTGCATGCACTATCAATCACTTCTGCTATCACTTAGTGTTGCCATGCATTTACTGTCTTAGTTTATTTTAGTTGCTCGTAGGTGAGTCGGGCCAACCTTGGCCCAGACTTTGCCTTCACCAAGGTTGCATTGCATAATCTGGGGAAGGAAGGGTCACCTTCTTCTCCAGATTTGTGCATTCCTACTCAGTACTAGCCTCCAGGACTATTATGTGCATTTCTGGAAGACAGTGGCTGCTTGGCCCAAGAAATTGTGCAAATCTTTCCCTAGACCAGTAGTCCTTCCCAGCTGGAATTGTGCATTGCGAAATCCTAGGAGTCAGCAACCAGACTGGACTGTGCATTCACAATTCCAGCAGTCTGGCAGTCTCCCAACTACCCAAACCATGCCTTGTGCAGTCTTGGCATTTGGTCTCCTAACGTCCCAGCGAAAATTGTGCAACCTTCATGATCATGCACCCAAGTATGTTGCAAGTCAATTCTCATGTTCATTTTGGTTTTTGACTGAAAAATTGCTTGCCATGAGTGTTGCCATGTCTCTAGGTATCCCAGGTGTTCATCTTCCTCTCAGCAGTACAGGTACAATGGTTTCCAGGAGACCAAAGATGAAGAAACTATTCAGAGCACAGTTGGGGATGCAGTCGATCAAGTGTCCATGGACTTTCCTACCCATGAAGACACCAAGTTGTTCGTAGACAAGGACATCAACATATGAAAGTAGCAACATCACAGCGAGCAGCATCATGAACAACATCTGAAGTCATCATACCAAATGCAATGAATGCAAGAGGGGGGTTATTGACAACACGAAGGCAGAAAAAGCTTGCAAGCTCAAGCAGGTCCATTGATGATGAAAGCAACATTGGAGACTCCGGCTATGAAGTGACGGTGTGACATGAAGATCGCGCGAAGGCAAAATATGGAACAAAGAAGGAGTTGCATGTGTTAAAGCAACAACCTAGGAAGAACATCAAGCTACTTAAACAAACGAATGAGTTGCAACAGGAACATGAACAGTAGTGGACGTAACATGCACTCACGAATGAAACTGTGCTCGTACAAGTTAAGGATCCATCCCAACAGCTGACACAGAACAGACATGGTGAGCAGTGTTATTGATCTCATCCAAGGGATTTAGCAGGATGCATGTCATTGAGCACATGCATGCAATCCAACCCATTCAACACACTCACTGAGGAAAAGGCAAGAAGTAATTCCAACTGGTGTTGAACATGTACTTCGGCAAGTTGATGTGCATGACCACTAGTACACACTTGAATATCAGCACGGACACTATGAATCAGTGTGTTTCCAGTAATCGTACCGAAGAAGACTATGCGCATGTTAGGTGATGAGTTGGATGAAAGGGCCGAACCAATGCACTAGTTGCAATGGAGGCAAGAGTTCGCTTTAGCAAAATGCCACCATGAGGTACATACACACCATCATGGACGACCAAGCTTGGCATCAGCTCACCACCTTCACCATCGCAAGCATGTCAAAGAGGTGGTCTCATCATAGTGGACCGAGTGTCGGTGATGTCTTGCAAGCCCTACTCAAGCCATGTTGTCTCACATGAGTACATGTGCATTGTAATGTTGAGTCATGTCAAGTGTAATTCAAGTGTCAATGGTTGGATGTAACAGTCATAGAGTAGGTGAAGAGTCATGAGGTAGTTGAACAGTCACGAAGGGGAATGTCTAGGGTCACCGAACCCTTTACTATAAATAGTCCCTCATAACTCATTGTAGAGGCTTTTGGTCAGCCAAGCGTCTGATAAGACTATTTTGGAAAGAGCTTGGAAAATATTGTAATGTGCCTTGGCTTCTCCAATGCATGGATCTAGTTCATCTCTTTGGAGGAGTAGGTGGATGTGGCTGTAACGTTCCACTATTTAGGCTAGCAATTTTACATGGATGTATTGTATGATTGAACTTACACTTTCATATAAAAAGAGTTAGCACATTTTCATGCTTATGTTGTTATTGTAGTTGGACTGTTCTGGTTTCCTTAATGATATATGTTGTTTAACTTACGTATTTGTGTATGAACTGATTTCTATGCAATTATATGAATCTTGTTGTTAATGTGTTGTATATGTTGGTAATGTTGTCACCGTCTGTGTAGACTGCTCTGCCAGACATCAGACAGACCTTTCACATGAACCTTGTTGTAACAACCATCGCACTCATCTCGGACTGATCCATGAGTGTTGTATGTGTTATCTTACCTTGTATGATGTGACTGCCGCATCCGAGTGCACTGCTCCACTGGAAGCTATCGATGTCCTTAGGTGTTGTGTGTTGTTAGCCGAGTTGGGACTGATCCCTTTCAACCTGGAACTCACCTTCACCTTCACCCTCATCTCCCCCTTACGTGTTAGAACCTTTCATACACCTTCCTTGACTCACTACATTAGTCACACCCTTGCTACTGACAAAGTTATCTTACTTTCCTTTTTGCGACATCGTGGTCAAGGCATTACCTTATGACCCACTGCTGGGACTCCTACAAGAAATGGTCTGAGGTCTAATTTGGACTTCTTACTGAGGAGACCCCATTGACATGTTGGTGGGTCCAGCACCATCAACATTTTTGACGCTAGAAGGAGGGCTTGATAACAAGCTATTTCCTCTCATCTCGTTTTGAACCTTTGCATATCTTTCATGGAGTCTTACACTCTTCTTCACCCAAGGTGCTTTTAGAATCATGAAGATGTCTCCATCTCGGGGAAGATTTTCGATCTCTTGTCCACTCACACGTATGATGGTGAAGGTGAAGTGGCCCAGATTGAGCACTTACATAACTTTCTTTCCATGATTCATGAGGAAGATGAGATTTCTAACGAATAGGCTGGTTTGCTGCTTGCATACACACATTGTGAATCTCCATTTCGTTGGGTGCTCAGCTTATCAGCTAACATCGTGCACGCATTGGAGCACTTCTGTGATCTTATTGAAGACACATTCTATCATTTTGATCCAGACCATCTTGACCGGAAATTGTTATAGAAATAAAGGGCTTTGCATGAATCTATTTTTGATTTTTAGCAGCACTTCCGTGACTCGCAGTTTGAAGCTTCGAGGAGCCAGATGAAATTTGCTTATCTTTAGGACCGGTTCGAGTATCACCTTTAGAAATATGCCCAACCCAAGAGAAATCTTGAGATCAAGCCTCACTCAACATTCTTCATTGATGGAACTGCACAATCTCATGTGGATGCGAGCACTGCCTCTACTGACTGTCAGCCTCCCTCTCATTCAGTAGCTCCACCACTATCCAGTGATGTTGAGGATCATGCTCACACATCAGTTCATCCTTCACACCCTCCCAACATCACTTCACACAATTTTCGTGCATATTTTGCTGTGAATCCTTCGAGTCCTCATATGCATTATTTTCTACAACCGCCGTCTTCGTACCCGAGTGTTCCTCTGGATGATGATGTCTTGTGTTCATCCATTCTGGACTCTTCCCTTGTTGTGAATGAGGAACAACCCACTGATGGAGTTGGTGTCTCACAACCAACATGCATTGTCATTCATGAAGAGTATGAATGGGAGCTTGAGCATCAACACTCGGCGACTGATGACTCCCTTCTGTCCGAGACCCCTCCATTCTTTCCTAAGATTATTGGTGAACCTGCCATCCATGATTTCACATGTGTGCCTTCATCCACGGATGCACCCATTGTTGATCTTTCACAGGACACACCGTATGTTAGCCCATCATCCAAAAATGGAGAGGAATAATCATTCATTGGAAATCCACTTGATCTTTCATATTCTTTTTCCAAAAATGTGGAGGGTGAACATCCTTCCTCCTCATCTACCCCTCTCTATGATTCATCAAACCATGAGGATGCCAACCAACATCCTGAATTTTCTGATCTTGGTTGTCATGATCTCTTCACCTCATCATCTGATCACAATGTTTATTCACTCATTGTTAATCCATCTAAGCCACTAGTCTACGAAGATCCATCTTTCAATGAAGTCAAAACCCCATAGACCATTGAGGCACTTCAACCTGAGTTGATGGTTATGTCGAGCCCTCATTGTCCTGAGGTTGGTTACGCTTCCGATCAGGAAATTTTTCAAATGCTCAAGCCTCCTCATCACTCTTATGTTTTCACTCAAGATCAATCTAACACTCAGATTTTACTTCCTCTACTCGAACTACACAATCCTATTACTCATGCATTGGAGGAGTCTTACATTGCAAGCACTCGTGTGTGACACAAGTTATCTTTGTTTCTTTCATTCTCTTGCATGTCATAGTCAAGAGTGTTCTTATACTTCAAAGTTGAACGTAGTGTCACACAACACCATGATAAGTCCGCGAACTGTCTGTCATGCACATGCACTCACTTATGTCCCTTGGGCACTTTGAATCACGAATTGTGGTTGTCTTCATTATTATATCTTTATTGCTTGCTAGTTTGCACAACTAGGTTTCTCGTGGACAAGCCTTCACCAACATGGTTCTACCAATGTGTCTGTGGCTGCATTGGAAGAATCATTTCATGTGATCAGGCCCATGTACTATTAATGTAGGAGTAGGAGTAGTGTTTTATTTCAATTGTTTGCTTGCATGCTTGTTTGCTTACTTGCTTTGTTTGTTTTTTTTTGCATGCTTGTTTATTTTCTTGCTTCACTTTCATTTTTTCTTTTGCTCTTCCTTTCCTTTGTTGATTATTAGTTTATTCTATTGTTTTTCTCATAGGTTAGTTTTGATGAAACCATGTATAACTCTTGAAGCGAGAAGGGTAAAGTACAAGAGGGCTTGTACAACTATCACTACTTGGTTATCTGTCATCTTGCCTCTGTGTGATGAACTTGTTACTCTTAGTCCATGACACATCGAAGGAAAATACAAATTTTTCGAAGTGAACCTTGGTGTAAACACAACGATTGCATGCTAACTAGTGTGACCTTCTCTAGTCAATTGTTTTTGGGTTAACCCTTGTCAGCTTAGTCAAGTAGAGTAAGGTAAGGGGGAAAACCTTAACATGCACATTAGAGATACAATAAACTACTTCTCTACTGGAACAACCTCTTCTACTCTCAATAAGTCAGAATCCCTCTTCTGCCTTTGAAATGAATAAGTGCTATGCATAGTAAAAACTGAAAAAATGAAAAGTCAAAAATTCAAAATGAAAAATGAATAAAGAAAAAGAAGAGAAAGGCTTCCTACACAGGGAGGTGATGCAAGTAACTCCATCGGGGTACTGACCAGGCTCACTGGCAGCGGAGCCATGCTTGTGTTCCTATGTGACTACACTGGGGAATTGTCTAGATCTATTGGCAGTGGAGCAACACTAGAGATAAAACTAAGGCTCTGGCGACTATACTGCTTGTGCACCTAGATACCCCTCAACCCCAGTCGAAAAAACTATGTTTCCTTGGCTTGGAATGTGTGTCAATCGACCAAGGGTTTGGCAGATGCTACATCTTACAATCAATTTAGTATGAAACCAAGATGAGCTTAAAACTAAACAATAATTCTAGAGGTGTTAGACTTGCTTTTCACGAACAAGGTCCATTAAGAGCACTGGAGTTCTACCAGTGTGTCACCAAGTGTTGTAGCAGCTACAACCACCCTCCAAAAATTTACCTTAGCCTTGTTTTGGAGCTTCCCTTCCAACCTTCACAATAGCTTTCCTTGCTTTGTCAAGTTCACAAGCTTCAACGTCTTTCTTGCACAAAGGAAGCCTATTGATCACAGTTTGATCCATTCCCCTCATGGGTTGTTCACCCAGACTTGGTCTCACTACAAGCTGAGTAGCTTCCCCTTGAAAATTGCGCATTTTTAGAGGGCAACCAACCTTCCCTCCAAATATTGCACAATCCTCTCTAGAAGCCTGCTGAGCTCCAGGATTGCGCAATTCTGCCTGTCAACACTCCCAACAAGATTTGTGCAAATTTCTTGAGCAAGGCTGCCCAGTCCAGAATTTTCACAAATTTGGGTAGAGGTCAGCTGCTCTACCTAGAAATTGCGCAAATATTCTGGTTATCCAACCCAACTCCTAGCCAGAAATGAGCATGTTTCTCTAGCAGTCGAGCAGTCTCTTGCATGTGTAACGGAGTTGACAGTTCCCTCCGAGACTGAGA
This sequence comes from Pinus tabuliformis, assembly GCA_031772625.1. Classification (NCBI taxonomy): domain Eukaryota; kingdom Viridiplantae; phylum Streptophyta; class Pinopsida; order Pinales; family Pinaceae; genus Pinus; species Pinus tabuliformis. The sequence continues at coordinate 1,934,717,522 of CM062818.1, read as the reverse complement.
AAAAAAAACTTTCATGCGTGGGATAATTCTCCCAAGGCAACAAGCAAAGACATCCCTTGTTTCAAGGATTTATGTTTAGCAGTTGGAGGTTACATGCAAGGAGCAATTCCGAAACCTCCCACCAAGTGTCGCTTCCCCTAGATTCGTGGCATGTGCATCATAACCTCGATTTTATCAAAAATCATCAACCAAACACTGCAGAACTCATTCCTCACATCAACCTTTCATCTTTGACATCCCACATCACATCTAGGAGCAGTCGGCACATTCAACTCAGTTGCTTTGGGGTAAGCCCACTTCCCATGCCTTGAGCTGCGTTTCCGTCACTTTTTGTGCTTTCGCTTGTGGGAGTACTGTTTGCTTGATTTATTTGAGCACTTGTTGTCATTTACATATATACTAGCTTATCCTATCTTTGTGTTAGTTTTCATTGCTATCTCACTGTCATCGCATGCGTGAAACTGTTTTGCACGGATGTTCGCCCAATCGGCGAACTGCCTCACCCAAATGCATGTTGATATGTTTGCTAAATCTTTCATTCATGTTTTGCATGCACTATCAATCACTTCTGCTATCACTTAGTGTTGCCATGCATTTACTGTCATAGTTTCTTTCAGTTGCCCGTAGGCGAGTCGGGCCAACCTTGGCCTAGACTTTGCCTTCACCAAGGTTGCATTGCATAATTTGGGGAAGGAAGGCTCACCTTCCTCTCCAAATTTGTGCATTCGTGCCCAGTACTAGCCTCCAGGACTGTTTTGCAATTTTTGGAGGATAGTGGCAGCTTGGCCCAAGAAATTATGAAAATCTGTCCCTATGCCAACAGTCCTTCCCACCTCGAATTATGCATTGTGCAATCCCAACAGTCAACAGCGAGACTAGACTGGCATTGCATAGTTCCAATAGCCAGCCAGTGTCCCAACAACCCAGACTGTACACTGTGCAGTCTTGGCATTCGGTCTCCCGACCTCTCGACCAAAATTGCGCAACCTTCATGATCATGCACCCAGGTATGTGGCAAGTCAGTTCTCATGTTCATTTTGGTTTTCAACTGACGTATTTATTACCATAAGTGTTTCCATGTGTCCAGGTATTTGAGGTTTTCATCTACCTCTCATTAGTATAGGTACAATGGTTTATAGGAGAGCAGAGACAAAGACACCATTCATACCACACTCTGGGATGGAGTCGATGAAGTGTCCATGGACTTGCCTACCCACGAAGACATCGATTTGTTCGTAGAAAAGGACATCAAGATATTATAGCAGTGGGATCACAACAAGCAGCATCATGAAAAACAATTGAAGATAGCATACCAAATGCAATGAATGCAAGAGGAGGGTTGTTGACAACACAGAGGTAGGACAAGGTTGCAAGCTCAAGCAGGTCCATTGATGATGAAAGTAACTTTGGAGACTCTAGATATGAAGTGACAGTATGACATGAAGATTGTACGAAGGAAAAATATGGAACAAAGAAGGAGTTGCATGTGTTGAATCAGCAACTTAGGAAGAACATGAAGTTGCAGAAACAGACAAATGAGTTGCAACAGGAACAGGAACAGTACTGGGTGCAACATGCACTCACGGATGAAACTACGCCCATACAAGTTAAGGATCCATCCCAACAGCTGACACATAGCAAACATGGTGAGCAGTGTTTTTTATCGCATGCAAGGGATTCAACAACATGCATGTCATTGAGCGTATGCATGCAATCCAACCCATTCTACACACTCACCAAGGTGAAGACAAGAAGCAAGTCCAACTAGAGCTGGACATGTACTTCGAAAAGTTGATGCGCATGACCACCAGCACACACTTGAAGATCAACACAGACACTATGCATCAGTGTGTTATCGGTTCAACCATACCCAATAAGACCATGCACATATTAGCAGACGAGGTGGATGAAGGGGCTGAATCAATGCACCGGTTGCAATGGAGGAAAGAGTTCACTTAAGAAAGATGTCACCATGAGGTGCATACACACCATCACGGATGACCAATCTTGGCATCAACTCACCACCTTCACCATCACAAGCATGTCAAAGAGTTGGTCTCATCATAGTGAATCAAGTTTCAGTGATGTCTTGCAAGGCTTGCTCAAGCCATGTTGTCTCACATGAGTACATGTGCATTGTAATTTTGAGTCACGTCAAGTGTAAGTCAAGTGTCAATGGTTGGATGTAACATTCATAGAGTAGGTGAAGAGTCATGAGGGTAGTTGAATTGTCACAAAGGGGAATGTCAAGGGTCACCCCACACTTTGCTATAAATAGTCCCTCATAACTCATTGTAAAGGCTTTTGGTCATCCAAGCTTCTGATAAGACTATTTTGGAAAGAGCTTGGATAGTATTGTAACGCGCCTTGGCTTATCCACTGCATGGAGCTAGTTCATCTCTTTGGAGGAATAGGCGGATGTGGCTGTTCCACTATTAGGGCTAGTAGGTTTACATGGATCTATAGTATGATTAAACTTACACTTTTATATAATAAGAGCCAACACATTTTCATGCATATGTTATTATTGAAGTTGTACTATTCCGGTTGCCTTAATGATCTATGTTGTTTAACTTATGTATTTGTGTATGAATTGATTTGTATGAAATTATATGAATCTTGTTGTTAATGTGTTTTATATGTTGTTAATGTTGTCACCGTCTGTGTCGACTGCTCTGCCAGACATCAAATAGACCTTTCACATGAACCTTGTTGTAACAACCATCTCACTCGTCTCGGATTGATCCGTGAGTGGTATACATGCTATCTTACCTTGTATGATGTGACTGTCACATCCGAGTGGATTGCTCAGCCAAAAGCTTTGCATGTCCTTTAGTGTTGTGTGTTCCTAGCCAAGTTGAGACTGATCCCTTCCAACCTAGAACTCACCTTCACCCTCATCTCCCCCTTATGTGTTAGAACCCTTCATACACCTTCCTTGACTCACTACATCAGTCACACCCTTGCTACTAAAGGAGTTATCTTACTTGCCTCTGTGCGACATCGCCATCAAGGCATTACCTTACGACCCACTACTGGGACTCCTACACCAAATGGTGGGTCCAGCACTGTCAACACTTAGTCACATATTTGAAGCTTTCCTCTCTCCCAGGCTAAACTACAACATCCTAAAGGATTACTGGCTCCTCTCACCACACACTATGCAATCCTAAGCAGCAAGCCACCTTCTTGCTAGCAGAAACTGTGAAATGCACAATTACTAGCCTCCTCTAATTGTGCACTGTGCAATCTAAGCTAGTGGTGGCCCAACCTGAACACTGAGACTACACACTACATAATCCTTCCCCTCTTTTGCCAGCTAAGACTATGCATTGCACAATTCCTACCCTGAAGCCAACCCTCTATCAAACAATACTATGCAATCCCCTCTCTCACTATGCATTGTGCAATTCCAGAGCCTAGTCTACCTCCTTGCAGACCAACATTGCGTAATCTCTCTCCTCGATCACTGTTTTGTTGCTTTAAGATTGATTGTTGAACTTATCTGCTAGAGCTATCTTGTTATATCCATGAGTGCATCTACTTACACAAGTATTGTACATCTTGAACACATTTATCTCTCATCAATAGATAGCACCATGCCTCCCAAGAGATCTGCATCAAAGGAGGCTACAAAGAGAAGTTAAAAGGAAGTTGTTGAAATTCCTTTAATATCATTTCCCGTTCTATCTAATACACGTGTACATTGAGAAGGACTTTGATATTACTTGGCATACTGTCCAGGATGCGTGTACTGCTATAGAATTTCAAGTAGATATGGAGGATATACATGTTTACATCAACATCCAATGGTCAAGGCTTCATAGAGTCACTTGTAGATACCAGTCTTTCCATGTGAAAATGTCATTAAATGGATTATGAAAGGCTTGGATATGAAGAGAATGTCACTAAAGAGTGCTAGTGGGCAAAAACTTGCCTCCTACCAACCACATGATATCCACTTGATTCAAAACTTTCTTAAGCATGAGAAACATATGGATTCTTATTTTTATGCAGTAATAGGTTACTAAACACTAAGGAAGTGGTCAAGGTGTGGGTAAAGGAACTTAAAAAGTTTTTCTAGACACCAAACAATACTTATAAGACAAAATCTCTTAGAAAGGTGTTTCAGTATTTGATAATGTTGTATTTTCGAGTTTATGGACATAGAAATAATGAATCCTTCCCAGAAGGATGGTTTTACATACTATATTAGATTGTCTCAAAAGGGAAGATATTTAACTGGTCTAATATCGTCACAAAAAAACTAAAGATCAATGTGAACAAAGAAAAAAATACCCCAAAAGGTAAGAAACAACAATTCTACATGACTTCCTACCTACTCAATGAAATATGTGCTCACAATGCTTTCCCTAGAATCGATTGGAAATGGAAACCTGAAGAGCCTCCTATTTATATTTATTGCAAATTTTTGGCAAAATACAACTACCAAGGAGTCTTTAAAATATTGTCTGATCACTTCTTCATAGTCTTATACCAGATGATCTTTGAATAAGAATCCCCTTGCATGTCTTGTGAGGCAATGAATTCAATGTTTGAAGTTGCATATTCATTTGCCTCACCAGATGGTACCTACCTTAAAGGGTTTAGCTGTTAGAAACCGTCTCATATATTTCTGAGGTATGCCACACATAAAGTAGTCATGCAAGGGGTTTCTTATTGTCTTGTCATAGATCTAACTATATTATTACAGAGGAACAAGAATGAACCTTAGCTTGCTTTTCCCTTGTAGGTGGGATATTACGAGATTAAGAACTTGAAGGCTATAGAAGCTGAAGCCAAATAATTGGAAAGACTCAGGTTCAGTATGATATACTTTCATCAATATCATCCCATAGGAGTTTGCATGAAACATTGTTCCAAGTTGCACTTTTTCTCACTGTATGGGACCTTTTCCAAGTGAGAGGAAGAAAATATCAAGAATTTTTATAATGCCTCTTAGACACATACACCAGGAAACTAGGCAGGCCCTTCTAGTGCAATTTTAGAGCAAAGTATTTCCCAGGAAGTAAAGTATCCATAAGAGCACACCCCAAAGAGCATCAAATGTAAGAGGAAGGTTTCCAATAACCCAACAGAAGAGAAAATCTACAAGTTCAAAGTAGACCCACCTATTTTAAAAGTGGCTATGGTAGTAGAAGGGAGAAGGAAGTAGTGGAAGTAGAGAGGAGATAAGAATAAGAACATAAATAGGAGGAAGAGTGGATGCATAAGAAAGAGAAGTAAAGGAAATAACAAGAGGAAATTCATGAACATGAATAACTAAAAATAAAGGAGGAAGAAGAAGCCAGACTGAAGCAAGTAGAAGAGGAAAGGAAAAAACATATTGAAGAGAAAGAGAGCACACAAAGGTAGGATCAAGAGATTTTTCAAGAGATTTATGAGAAGATATTACCCCAATAAATGGATATAGAAAAAGGGGAACAAAACCAATATTTTGACCTCATTCCCATTGAATAACATATCACTAATGATTCTCCACCTCCCCTTATAGATGGGAAAACTTGAGGTGGTGAAGAAGAAATCTCTCCTCTAGATGATGACATGATCATGGATATTTTGATCTTGACCTTTAATGAGCTCCATAACAAAATTGTACAGGAAAGGAGGAAATATTTCCCCAATGATCTATCACATCCTACTTTCATTCACCAAAAAAGGGTGATCTTCACTAACAGCAGAAGGAATTCTGAGACCATTGCTACAACTAAATTATATTTTGCATGAGTGTCAAAAGAAAGTAAAAATTTCCTAATAGTAGAAAAAAACAAATGGAAAAGGATATAGAAGCTATAAAGAAACAAATAGAACAACTCCAAGCTGAGAATCATAGGTTGTCCTCCACGCATGCTTACTTGAAAGAGCTTCAAGCATATATAGATGGAAATGTCCAAGCATTGGGGGACACTATGATGGACCTTTATGAGGAGTTGGTCACCTTGCATAAGGCAGTAGTTCCCTTACATGATATGAAAAGGAAACCACGAGAAAATGTAAGAGATTTGAAAGTAATTAATGCATCCATTACTGCGATCCATGAGTGGGGAATTGAGTACATGATTGCACCAGTAGAGTTGGCAAAGAAAACAAGATAAGAAGAATAGTTGGAAAAACTCAAGGTTAGGATGCTCATACAGAGAAACAGGTAACTCGACACTTTTGTGGCCAATATTTTAGCTTCTTATGCAAAATTATACAATCACTTGGATTCCTTGGTTCAAGTACACAATATCCCCTCGGTAGGTCCATTTTTAGAGACAAAGGGAAAAAACCTTGTGAGGCAGGAGATTGAGGAATAGTTGAACCAACTGAAGAAGATCACTACCAAAGAAGAGTTGGAGGTTAATGGACACAACATGTCGAAGTACATAGGTGGTCCCAAACTGGTGAATATAAAGCTTTTCTTATTGTAGAAAAAATTGAAAAATGGATCCAAAACCATCTACCCAGACATTATGGAAGCTAGAGTCCATTATTAGCTTAACCTTCCAACAAAGTTTGAGCAGACAATTGCGCAATACAAAGCTTGGCATGCATATGTAGCTACAAAATTGCAAATTAAAGTTGTTGATTTAGATTTTCCTCAAACTCAAGCTTAATGTATCTAGTTGTCTTATTAGGATCTACTCATTTTTGTCCCATATGGATTTTTTCCTTATTGTATGTGCAAGTTGAAGTCTAAGAGTTAAATGTGAAATATGAAAGGTAATTAGTTAAAATAAAGAAAAAAGAAGTCCAAGAGTCATGAGGGGAGCTCAAAGGTCACAAACGGAGATGAAGGGTCATCTCATTTGTTATAAATAAACCCTCATAACTCAATAAAAAGGCTTGGAACCTAATATTTGGAGCTTTGGATTCTCTAGTCTAGTATAGGAGGAGTATCATTCTTTGGAGAAGTAAGTGTTGGCTTCATGTTCCACTATTGGGGCTAGTGTAATATAAACGTAATTGTATGCTTGGAACTTTCACTCTATAATGAGAAGCTCTCAAAGATGACATGCTTTCACACATATTTCATGAATATTGTAAGACTATTATTTATATATTTGTGATGTATGTTGTTTCATTTATGCTAACTATAATGAACTAATTCATTTTCCTTAGTATATATCTTGTTGAATGTGTGTTTTTTATGATATCATGATCGTTGTTATCTTGTGAACTATTTTGCAGGTTAACTAACGATTCTTTATGATGCTCATGTGTCTCTTCTAAGATAGTACTATTACTTTCTTCCAAGGGGACCACTCTTTTTCCCTTGATGTGAATGAACCTTTCATACATTACACTTCATATCCCACAAAGTTCATACACTTTCTATCACCAAAGCCATGCATATATCATCTTATGTGTTCATTACAACTAAGGAAATATTTGATACCACCTATTTGGCAACCATATGTATTCTTGTTGAGGATGTTACTCCAAATGGTGTGGGGTATAATTGGGACTTCACATTAGGGAGACACCCTTCCCTAATCCTGGCTTCCAACACTGTCAATAGAGAGTTAAATCATCTCCACTAAGTTTTGACTTCCAAAATATTCATCAAGACTTAAAGATCTCTAACTCCCAACCCCCCTTGTAACTTGGGTCGACAAATTTTATCCTAATCTACCAACATCCATTTATTCTCCAATTTCTCTCCTCCCCATAGAACAAATCTATGGATATTCCTAATTTCCTAAATAATAATCTTTTGGTTTAACAAGAGTAGGAAACAAGTCATATAGGAATGCATTGTAGAAATAATTTTGGAAATATCAATTTGGCCACAATATTAAGCGATGTAAAGGTCTAGCTAGAATGTTTGTTCTCAAAATTGGTAAATAGGACCTCCCAAGAGGCCTGTCAGTGAGAGTTTGAAGAAAAGGTCCTCCTAAATATTGGGTACATCCTAGGTTTTCTTATTGTCTTTAGAGAATAAATGAGCTTGTGAGCTAACAATATATTGTCTAATATTTGTCTTCCCTTAGCATACTTGGTTTGCTCATAAGAAATGAGTTTGCATAGCAATGGTTTGAGACTATTGGAAATGAAGTTGGAGACAATTTTATAGATCACATTACATAAATAAATGGGTCTATAAGAGGATGGATTCTAACTTTGTTATCTTTAGGAACTAAAGTTATGAAAGTAGCATTTAAGGTTGAGAAATAGAAGAAATTATTCTTGAATTTCTATTAGTTCCCACACATAATTCCTTATGATCAATGAATAGATTTGAAAAAAACTATGTGAACCATCGAGTCTACTAGGAGACTTGCCCTTCTGAATTTACATTATGGATTTTCAAACTATGCTATGGAAAGTTCACTTAATAAGAAGGCATTATTTCTTGGAGTAACAAGGGAAAAAATATTTTGAGTAATTTTTCTTGTTGCCAATATTTGATCCTGAGAAGGTTTTATAAGTAGCTACTTGTAGAAGCAATAAGTTCTTCTTCAATGTCTTGAAAATTCTCTAATTTGTTCCCTTGTGTGCCTTTGATGCAAGAAATTGTATTCTATTGTCTAAAGTGGATCATGGATCTATGGAGGGATTTAGTCTATATTTCTCCTTCTTTAACCATTTAATTCAAATTTGTACACTCAAAGTATTTTATCTTTATTTATTTTTTTCATCCAACGTTGCCTTTATTTTTTCTTCCATTTTTCCATGATCCTCTATTTTACCTTCCTTTGTTATGTGTTATTGGATGTCCTCAATTTATATGGATAATTGGTCTTTACATTCATGGATGTTGTTGAATTCCTTTTTACTCCATATTTTCATGCAAGTTTTGACAATTCAAGTCATTTTTGAAAATTCTACATGATCATTCCCTTAATTATTGGAACTTCCTTCCACCACTTCTTTATATTTTATTTCAATGAGTTTCACTTGATCCATAAGGATTCAAATTGGAATGGTTTTTTGAAATTACTACCTTGCTAACCAAACTTCAAACATATCAATGAGTGATTTGAGCCTAGGTTTGTATAATTATTGCTTCCATAATCATCCCTATAACAACCAAGGACCTAGATAGTAAAAAATGGTCTAGTCAAACCAACATCATTTTTTTTCCCACATTTGATTGTTCAAAGTACAAATCCCATTATTCGTGTCCATATCCACCAATTTTTGGTTTTAGATTAGGTCCTTGAAGTTGGAAGATTCCTCCTCCAAGCCACAAATTCCTAGTTTCTTTTCAACTAGGGGTTTATTAAGTTTAAATGCCCTCTAATTATCTAGCATATGTTTTCTAAGAAATCATAAATTATTTTGAGATTTATTACAATGGTTGAATTGTCCCCGTAAAGGTTACGGCCATATACATTGGTGATATAACCAAAATTTTCTAACCCAAACTTCTGAAATTTGGCTAAATGGTTCTTTGCATGGCTATGAAATATGAATGGTTAATTTACTTAGGATCCCATAAAATAGCTAGACTCCTTGAGGCCATGCTTGCATCTATGATAATACATTTAAATCCTTTCCATATAATATAGGTAATATTGGAGATTGGATCATCCATACATTTGGTTTCTTGAAGCATTACAACAGTTGGTTTTTGAATCTGAATTTTATCCTTTAGGATTTTGTGCTTGGATTTTCCATTTAGGCTGTGTATATTCCATGTGATCAATTAAATTGTTTGTTGATGGAGGTTGGGTGGTAGGAGCCTATAACTATTATTATCCTACTATAGTTTATAATATTTCCCCCAATTTCCTAAATAAATTTTTTAGTTGATTTTCTACCCCCTTTTTTCCCTATCAATTTGAATTGATATTTTCCTTATTGTTCACTTTGTTAACTCATAGATAAGAAGAACCAAGCATTGTATTACCTTTGACGTTATGGGGTATATTTATTTATTGTTGAATGTAAGCTTTCAATATTATCTTGAACCCCTTTTCTAGTATTTTTTATGGATCTTGGCTTTCCCTTTCCTCTACCAAAGATTGAATATTTATGTCATGAATATTTTGACTTAAAAATGATAAGAAACCAACACTTACAATCCACTTTGAGGGGTGAAACCATTTACAATGAACAAATCTATAAGAAAATGTTTGATGATCCTAAGAATAGCTCTCCTTAGTATATATATAGGAAACAAAAGAGACAATTATAATAAATGACACAAATGTAATTGTAAACTGACATAACAATATACAAATAGAAATGTAACAACACCATATCTATGGATTAATAAGGGATTTTAGGTTTATCTTGGGGCTTATATACGAATTAATAGGCTCTCTCCCCTTCAAACAAGTGTTTTCCTAAACACTTGACTAACTACAAGATTTTCTACATGGACAACTCATCTTCCCATGTCACCTCTTTCATTGGTACATTCTTCGATTTGATGAGGTACTAAGTAATTGGTATTTATTCAATGTATAATCTTTGTTTCTAGGATTATTTATGTTCCTAGTATGATTTCCATTCTTCATTAAACTTTGGTAAAATAGTTTTGAATGAGATCTTATAGCCAGTTACCTTCTTTAAGCTAGAAACATGGAATATTGGATGTATCATGTGAATATGGATGAAACTCCAATTTCTAAGCCATAATTCCAATCCTTTTCAACACCTTATAGGGGCAACAATACGTTGGTGCTAATTTATTTTCCTTTCTTTGTTGCTTGAGGGACATATGTTTATATATTCACAAATATCTTATCAGCCACTTCAAATTTGATTTCACTGTGATGTTGGTATTCTTGTTGTCTTATTTTGTTTTGTGTTATAACCAAGTTTCCCTTCAATAGTTTGAGAAACTCTTGTTGGTGCCCTATGTGGTCCTCTAGTACTTGACCCTTTACAATCCCTTTCAAGGTTGATGTGATAGATGGAGGATGATATCCATAAAGTGCCATAATTGGGGACATTTTTAATGAAGTATGGAAGGATGTGTTGTGCCACCATTCTGCCAAGGGAAACTACTTGACCCATTATGCCTTTTTATTAAATGAAAATAAATGTAGATATTATTCTAAACATTTAAAAAAAATATTATTTTTCCCATTGGAATGAGGATGACAAGATGAGCCCTTAAGTACCCAAAGGAGAAAATAACCCAATGCAAAATTTTCTAATGAAAAATGGGTCTCTTCTACTTACAATAATTTTTGGTATTCCATGAAGCTTTTGAATTATTTCCATGAATGTTTCTACTTTTATACTTTCTTTAAACGGATGACATATATAGAAAAAAATGGGCATATTTTATCATTCAATTTACCACTACCTTAATGACATTATTCCCTATAGATTTAGGTAAATATGTAATACAATCCATTGAAACATCTTCCCAATGTTGGTTTGGTATGGCTAATGGTTGTAAAAGATGTGGGGTATTGACATTCTCTCCATTATTATGTTTTCATACCATATATTCAACCGCAAAATTTTGAACATCTTCTTTAGTACATTCCCTGAAAAATTATTTCTTGATCCTATGGTATGTTTTCAAGAACCCTGAATGTCCTCCTATAAGAGAAGTGTGTAATTGCAAAAGGACCTTGTGTTTGAGTTGATAATTTTTACATAAATATAAGTGATCTTTATACAACAACAAGAAAAAAAAATATTTTCTAGTATGTCTGGGTCCTCTTCTAGTTACTGAATGATATTGAAGACTTTCTCATCTTGCTTCCAATCTATCCTTTCTTATTCCACCTAGTCAGATTATGGAATAAAAATAGCACATAATAAGCCCTCAATGTCTTACTCTTTCTTTGAGAGTGCATTTGCCACAATATTTTGTCTTTCCTTTTTGTAGATAATTCAAAATTAACAATCTAGCATCCTTGTCACCTATTTCCTTTTGCTTCTAACGATATCATTTTTTCCAAGAAGTGCTTAAAATTATCTTGATATGTTTTTACTTTGAAGTGTCCTCATATTAGCTATGGATGTTGTTTCGTAACTACGTGTATTATGGCCAACGTCGCATTTTCATAGATGGGTCTGAGTGGGTTCTTTCCTTTAAGTTCACTACTTTCAAGGGCAAGGGGTTATCCTTGTTACATGAAAACTAGACCAATGCCATGGATTGAGGCATCACACTCCACAATGAAGTTTTTCGTGAACTCAAGTGTGGCCAGTATGGGATTTGTACGCATACTCTTTTTAGTTTTTCAAATACTTTTACTCCTTCTTTAGTCCAAGAAAATGCTTCCTTCTTCAATAATTTTGCTAGAGGTGTTTTTGATTACATATAATTCTTAACAAACTTGAGGTAATATCCTATCAATACTAAGAATTCTCGAGTTTCTTCAAAGTCTTGGGAATTGGCCATTCCCTCATAGCTTTTATTTTGTTAGGTTCTACTTTGACACCTTCATGGGATACAATATGAGAACACTTGGAAGGATTTGTATATAGTTGTTTTTCTTCCAATATTGTTAAAACTTTATCAACATGTTTGACATGCTCTTCCCAAGATTTGTTTCATATTAGTATGTCATCAAGAAATATTAACACAAATTTTCTAAGGAAGTGTTTAAAAATAGAATTCATCAAGATTTTAAATTTTGAAGTTGCATTAGTAAGTTCAAATGGCATAACCAAAAACTCATAATGACCTTCATATGTTTTGAAGGTTATTTGGGGAATGTTTTATTTCCTCATTATGATTTGATGACATCCAAACAATTATCCAACTTATTAAAGAAAACTTCTCCATAAATTTCATCTAATAATTCATCAATGACAAGAATAGTAAACTTATATTTGATTTTCATTTTGTGAATTGTCTATAATCTGGGCACATGTTCCATGAACCATAATTTTTAGTGAACCCCACTACTTGTGAAGAGAAATTACTTTTGTTAGGTTGAATGATGCCAACTTCAAAAATTTCTTGACCCATATGATTAATCTCACTCTTCTATGCATATGGCCATATATGGAATGTATAATTGTACACTTCATGGTTGAAAATGTATAGCATGATCATGATCTTGAGCAGGTGGAATACCCTTAGACATCTCCCTAAATACCTTGGAATTATTGTTGATTAATTTTTGGAGATCCAATGGAGTAGAGCATATAGATGTTTGAATATATAACAAACACAATTGTGTAATTAAACCATGATATCCATTTATTAGAAAAAAAAATCATTTTATTAGAGCTTACCACTTTAGAGAGCTTCCCTTGGATAGCTCTAAGGTAAATTTCCTTTCCTTCTAAGGAAAATATCAGGAAATGATACTTAAAAATTGAGGGCCATTGTTCCTAATGATTATAACCATTGGGCCACAAATACAACATTAACACTATCAATTTGGATTGCAAATTATCATGAAACTATCGAACAAATACTCCCCATATTCATCTTAATGCTATGACACTTCCTTGAACAATTTATGTTACCTTCATCTGCAATGATTTCTTGAAATTCTAGTGTTGGAAATGAAAAGTAGTTAAGAACTTTTTCCAAATTGTAGTTGATGAAGTTATGGATACTACTTCAATCAATAATTATTTTTACATTTTTATTTTTGATATATAATTTTATCTTGAGGTTTTGTGGAGTACTAATTCCAATCAATGCATGACAAGGTATTATTGTAGTAATCTATTCTAGCTCTATATAATGTGATAATATTCTTCATCCTCATCTTCTATGTAGAATAATTTATTCTCACTACATTTATTCCCCTTAATATACTTGCTATCATAGTTGAAACAAATTCCCTTTTCTCTTCTTGTTGGCTTAGGGGGTCCTAACCCAGGTTCAGAGTTAGTTGTGTCAAACAAATCCCTACACTACTGGCCCTTTTAGCATCAACCCACGTAGCGTGGATTGTAGTCTCACTCAAAGCAGTATGGGGGGATACTAGAACCAAGTATCTGCATCCAAATATAAATGTGATGTTCTTTTATGCCCTAGATCTGCCTTCGTGCAAACCTCCAAGCCCTTAAGACTTGGTATTTTATATTCTTTCTAACGGTATCTAGACCTCTGCGAAGGTCTACAACTGTCTTTTGCGAACCCTAAACAGACGAGTTAGCCACTTCCACGCACCTTAGATTGACCTTAGATCAGTATTTACTCAAATCTACCTAAGTGCTCAATAAACTTAACAGAAAGTGTTATGAAGTTCTCTTAATCACTTATCATTAATTGCATTCAGGTATTAAGATAGATCAAGCAAATTCACGCATCAATACATCAATATTTTATAAAGACATCATTTCATCACAACATATATCACAATTATGTATAACAAAAGTAAAGAGATAAAACACAAGAATTTCTGCAATAATGTTCTTGAATGATCTTCATTATAGATTTATAGACTCAATAATTCCCTGTGCACTTAGCTAAAGGGGTCCATGCACTCAGCTGCGGACACTACTCTAGGCCTCTATGCACTCAGCCGTGGAGCCTTTTCCTCCTATAATACTTCTATATCAATCTATCTTCTATCGACCCATTACATCTATCATCATCTAATTATACCATAGACTCTCTAAGACACGTCTATTTATACAATCCCATGGTCCGCGGACCGTGGGTTGATCTCAAAATTGACCCAACTTTACATGAATGAGGGTAAAATACCTTTATAACTCTTAACTAAATCTGCACTCCACGTCCACAAATTGTAGAGACGATACATCTTGTTACATCAAAACTTGGGCTTTTCCCCAAAACTTATGCTTTTTTCCTAAAACTTGGGCTTTTGCCCCAAAACTTACCCAGGGGACCCCATTTCAACAAGAACCCAACACAAAGGTCATGACTCACCCTCGATTCACTCACCTGGTATGGTCATATTGCTGCGAAGATTCCCCAGCTATACCTGTACAACTGCTACTTCAGTCGTGTTCTACGTGACTGCCTGCTTCACTTGCTCAACCAGCTGCTTTGTGGCTAGTCCTTCAATGTCCTGCTTGATCTTCTGCTGCGTGAGCTATAAGTTCATCAACTTTTCCTGTATGTTGGTTGAGTGTTGGTAGGCTTATTTCAACCAAGGATCCAACCTGAACTTAAGTACTACTTCCCTTTTCTGCGATGCTTCCACTTGTGCAAGAAGTTGCTTCCCCTCCTACAACTTGGCGAGGCGCTGCATTGTAGCAATGGAGCGCGTCGCCGCCCTCACTTCGTCATACTATTTCTAGAAATCACAGATCTTTGTACTCAATCTCTGCAGGGTAGGATCTTCCTGCAGGGCCGTCACCACTTCCATGGCCTGTTCAAATAAATTTCTGCAATTAACGATCGCGACATCCATAATAGCTATCCCTTCCATGACGACAACTTCATGTTGTTTCATGACTACGGGCGGAGTGGAAGGCTATGACTTGAGTTCCAGCTCTGTGATTTTCATATTGAGTTTAAATTGAACTCTAGCCACCTCTGCCTTTGCATTGCGGATGCCCGCAGCTAGCTTCCAGATATTGGCCTCGAGCAGTGCTTCCTCAGGTATGTGAAACTCCTGCATTTTCTTGTATGCCTCTGCAACCACAGCCACTAGTTGGGTGCTCTGCTCCTAGAGTGTTTTTCTTTTGCCTTCAAGTCCTCCATCTTTTCGACGAACAATTGTTCATTGTTCATGCTATATTCATTGATTAAAATGAAGGAGCGTTCCTCCCGCACTCTTAACTCCACTGTCACACCTGTCTGCAATGCGTGAAGATAGTCATTGGGAAGTGCTGCAATGTTGAGGTTGATGTTGTTCAGAGTGATAATGATGATATTTTCATCAGTTGATTCCACGCTCAGGGATCCTTTTGGCAGTGCGACTATCCTGAGATCCACTGTCCTGACCAACTCTGCATCCTGACTTGTCCCTGGTGCCATGGTTGTCTATGTAGTGCCCACATGACCCGTGCCCACCTGTATACTGCTAGTCTGGATTTGGAGTTCATGCAGATCCTTCTGAAAACTACACAAGGAATGTGTGCACTATTGCTCAAATTGCTGCAATAGTTCAGATGTGGTGTCATGCACTTTGTCCTCGATCTCATCGATATCACCCTTCGTCATCGTAATGGGATCTAGTGGTGGCTTGGACACCTTTATCTTCTTCTGGGACCCCTCCGATTGTTGTGCCCTATTCTTTTTTACCCAGAATGGAGTGCTTTGTCCCTCATCGCCTCCACCTCCCTTTGCTGAGTGCTCTTCCTCCTCATTTTCGAGCAAAGGGGATTTACCACTCTGCTCGGAGTCAAGCTACTCCTCTTTAGCCTACTTCTTTGCAGCGCACTCCTTTTCTAGTCGGGCCTGCTCTTCCGCCTCCTTCTTTCGCTACGCGGCCAACTTCTGTGCTTCCTTCTTCGATGCATCCTTCCTCTTTTTCTCTGTTGAACTCCCCATGCCTTTACTAGTACCTACGACCAGGTCAAATGGAGTATGCCAATCTACTAGCCAATGCTTAATTACATCCTAAATCACATCGTCCCTGGTGAGATATGGCAGATCAAACCACTTCTATTGTGGTTCCTTCCACGTGGGGATAATGACGTGGTGGAAGTCTTCCTTGAATTCTGCATACTCTGGCATCTGTTCATGCATAGTTGGGGACAACCATGGGTGCTGGTTGATGGCCATGAGAATGTTTGTCTCCATCAAAATCTAGAAGATCTTCATTTATGTGACGCGAGTGGGGTCCTTCGTGGCACAAATTTAGGAAAACTATGCAGCGTCTGGAAATTGGACCTTGAATGGAGGAAATTGATTGTTCTCTAGTAGCTCCTAAGCAACTAGCACAATGGAGAGCAGCAACCACGTGTAGTGGAAGGTCTTGCTCTCATCGTGAGCCTCATGAAAATTCACAAGGAACTCGCTACATAGATAGCGCGCCCAATTAAACTGCATGCCTTTCACGCACTGTGCAGCTAACGAGATCACAGGCGCCAGAACCTCGTCAGCACAACACCTCCTCATGATCTTGATGACTAGTATCTGTGTGGAAATTTTCATTGTGGGGTTAGTGATGGATTTTATGGAGTACCCATGCGGCTTCTTAAGAAGATTAAATTTCTTCTTCATCTTCTCTGCCAAGTCCCGCGCACTTGTTTTTCTGTCAAACTCCTTGTTCAATCCTTCATGCGGTAGGAGCGTGATCCTATGGATGAGCATGTCCATGATGGGGATAGGCGCCCCAAGCCATAGACACCCATCATGCACTAGAGTTAGTAGTTGTCGTATACAAGTGGTATTAATGTTGGAGCGATGGTAGTGGGGCACCCACAGCAGGTTCAACAAACCTGATTGATTAACTCCGTGAATCCACTCAATTGGCTCCGACACCATGACACTAGAGTCTTTGTAATATACTCGCTTCATGTAAATCGCAAGGTGGGGGAACCTCTCATGGTCAGCCAAGTCCTAATCCTCCATCTTTAAAAGGGGAACCCGTGCCAGGCATGGACCTTCAAAGGTGATGTTTTCTAGCAATAGGGGTGTATGAATGATGAATTTCTCGACGTCCAGGTCTTTGGTGACCTTCACCTTTCCTTTACATGGAGGGATATACTCTGGTAACTTAGATATGGGCTCTGTGCCCTCAGCGTCTATATATTCAGCCTCCAAATCTATAATCTTCTCAGGTTGCTTGTCCTTCTTCTGTGCCTGGGTAGAAAAGTGCTTTCTAGGCAACTCATGCACTGGCACAAACCTTTTCTTCTTGTCTTTCTTCGTCTTATGGGTCTCATGCACTGATGTAGGCTTTGGCCTAGGCGAACATGGCACCATATGAATAGGACCCGGAGCCTACATGCTCACAACTTCTGGAGCAGCTCCTTAGAAGGCAATAGTTCCTCGAGTATTTGTAGTCTCTCCTGGTCCTAACATAGTTTTACGAATGAATTGCTAGGTTTCCTTAGGTAGATTATCAAAGATAGAGCTTGCGACCAAATCCTCGAAAAACTTATGACTCATAAGCGACGAACAACATAGCTTAAAAATTCTAAGGGTGCAAAGTGTTCTCTGCTGGACTGGCATGCGTAATTTATAGGGGAATTTGAATTCAAATCTGACCATTCCCCAAAAAATTCATCCATTAGTGCTTACTTGGCAGGATATCTCCAAATATTTCAGTCTTAAATGCCACCCATCTGCTCCTTAGAACTGTCTCGTGGCTGCCAAATCATGAACAATAAATCTAACGGTCATTTTCTGGCTGTGCTATGCGGTATCTCCCTCCATAGCACAACTCCCTTCGTGTGGCTTCTAGTATTGTGACATCACCCTGTTTCGCATAGCCCCCCTATCGCGAAGTCCCCAAAACTAGGCAGCATAGTTTATAGTCCCACTCCCTTACAACTGCCTGGAGCACTAAGACTATTTTTCTGTCATGTAGTCATTGAGCTAGATCTTCTGCATACGGCTTCAACCAACTCCCATTCATCCTTCCTGAAAAAGGTTCTCTATTAAGCTTTGCAAGCTGAACCGCACCCCCATCTATGATTTCTTTGATGACATATGGCCCCAACCAGTGCATTCGAAACTTTCCTAGAAACTTATCGAACTTACTATCATATAATAATACCAAATCATTTACCTTGAATCTGTGCAACTTGATGTGTTGATCATGCCATGCTTTTCCATGTTCCTTTTGTACTTGCTAATGAAATACAACCAAGACTATGTCCTCTTTGAGCTCCATCAACTACGCGCGCCGTTCTTCCAAGGCTCTGTGGTCCGCCATCCCTGTGAAAGTAGATACGCGTAGACTAGGCATGATATACTCCATAGGAATCGCAACTTCTATGCCATAGACCAACTGGAAACGGGTCTAAATTGTTAGTTTTTTGCAAGTAGTCCTATACGTCCATAATATTGATGGTACACACACATCACAATCATTCTTTTGCATGTTGCAAATATTTCTTAGCACATTCTCCAATATCTTATTGAAGGCCTCAACTATTCCATTAGCCTAAGGATGCTATGGCATACTCTTCTGATGATAAAACTGGAACTCTTTGGTCAGTGTGCTGGTTGTTTCATTGAGGAAGTGTGTACTGCGACCACTCATCAACACTTTCGGGCAACTGAACCAGGTTAACACATACTCAAATAAAATTTTAGCTGTGCTAGCACCTATACAATCCTTGATGGGCTGTGCCTCTACCCATCCGGTCAAGTACTCTGTCGTGGTGATGATATGACGTGCACCTATTTTCTTACTTGGGGGCTGAATTGGTCCTACAAAGTTAATATCCCATTACTCAAATGGCTGTAACAACTGAGGACTTAGAGGTACCTCATCCCTTTGCGATGGCCTTCCCATACTTTGACATGAATCACATGCCCTACGATATGTTTTGGTATCCTTGTGTAATGTAGGCCACCACAACCCGGCGTGCAGAATCTTCTGCATTGTTGCCTATCCTGCATAATGCCCTCCTGCAGCCCCTCCATGAGCATCAGTAAGGATATGGTTTCTTTTGAAATCGGTCACATACCATGGGAGAATATCATTTGAACCCATCTTATATAAATTTCCTACAATTACTGAGTAGTCGACCGCACATAATACTAACTCCTTCTGCTAGCTCATCTATCCTTCCGCAGCCATCTTTATAGTCAAAAGGTTGATAATATCTGCAAAATTGTTATCCGCTATGCACACCACAAAGAGCTGTGCATCGCGTAATCCTTCCTCCAAATTAGTAGGCTCCTCCCCTATTTAAATGCATGAAAAATGGTCAAGTCCTACATTTAACCTTCCTGGCTTGACAATTACCTCAAATTTGTATTCTTGAAACACCAAAAACCATCTGCATATCTTGCCCCGCAACACATGCTTATTGACTATGTACTTCAAGGTGGAGTGGTCTGTGTACATCTTGAAATGTTTGCCTAGCAGATAGTGTCTGAATATTTGGAGTGCATATACCATGGCCAATCCCCTGTTCTCTGTCATTGAGTAGTTCTTCTTAGCCTTTGATAATTTCCTATTTGCAAAAGCTATAGGGTGATCCATCTATCCTTCACCTACCTATGTCAACATTGCTCCCAACACAATAAATGAGGCATTAACGTGAACATGGAATTCCTTCTTCCAATCCGAGAAGACCAAGATCAACGTGGTCACCATTTTTTCCTTCAAGACATAAAGATTGCACTGACATTCTTCATCTCAACAGAATGTAGCATCCTTCTTCACCAACTTCTCCATGGGCGTGGTAATCTAGGCATAAGCTTTGATGAACTTTCGATAATATCCAGTATGGCCCAGCGATGCGCGCAGCTATTTGAAACTCCTCAGGGATTCCAAATTGATTATGACCGTGATCTTGGCAGGGTCCACCATTAGTCCTTACTTTCATACCACATGACCTAGCAAAATCCCGAAGGGGACACAAAACAAGCACTTCTTTAGGTTCAACACGATCTGATACCTTCAGCATGTATCAAACATTAATCGTAGACTGGCTACATGGTGCTTGACCAATCCAAACATTGTCCAATCATCAAAATATACCTCCAAGAATTTGTGAATAAATTATTTGAATGTCGCGATGACTATGCGAGAGAATATTTCTGGCGCATTCTTGAGCCCGAAGGGCATCCCCGTATACTGAAAACACACCCATTCCGTCGTGAAGGTTGTTTTACATCTGTCTTCTGACACAATCTTAATCTGATGGTATCCATAGAACCCATAAGTAAATGAATAGGCCTCTCGTTGCTATAGGAATTAATGCACAGTTGTTTGGTGATGTAGAAACCCTTAGGGATCTTCTCGGGATCCTTGGCAGATAGTTCGATTAGCTGTCATTGTCACAAAGATGCATGAATATCTATGCTTAAAAAATGAATATCGAAGCGAGAAGGACTTATTACCTTGATTCTTAGTGTGGTGTTGCTGGAGAGCGCAAAGTAGGTAGGCGGAAGACCCTTGAGACAGCTCCAGATCAAAACCTGCACATAGAAAAGACAAGCATAATATCACAGCACAAAACCTTGATAAACAATGCATGAAAATATAAATATATCTAGTTCCATAATCTAAGCCACTCATGCTAACGATATTAAATAAGCATATAAACATGTTATACTACCAACATCTTGGAGTGGACAACACAATTGTAGTTCTATATTGATGTAGAGAGGGTCATTACAAACATAATTTCTATCAGCCTTCCCTTACCCCTCCAGCTCCTCTCTCTCGTTCCCTTCTTAACCTCTTTTGATGCCATAGTCTAAGACTCTGTCAACAGTCAAATAGTAAATCCTTTCAAATGGTTCGACCCCTTTAACAATGGCCCTAGCTTTACATATATAACATGTGAGGATAGGGTTTCCAAGTCCTTCATGAGTTCCATTAGGAAAAAGCAGTGATTTTTCCATGCCTTTCTTCTCTTTCCCATTTGCATACTCCATTAGGAATTAGTAATTCCCCCAAACAGGTTGAGTTATGATGTTTCCCTGCTTTTTTGAGCTGACATAGAAGAGAATCTTGGGATATTTTTCGGTCAACTCATTCCCTTGAACTATGGAAACTCATTAAGTTTCACTAACGCTCTTCCTGAGGTAACCAACAGAGTTACCTCAGGCACTAACACACCCTTAGCCTTGCTAGGAAGCTTTATAAAGCTGGTTGCTAGTGTTTAGATAACATTAGCTTGACAACTGGGCCTGTGAACTTGGTCATACCTTCAGTCATCATGTCTTTCTCCTCTGAGATGATGAGGAGGTCATTTTCTTGTATAACAGATGCCCCCTAAAGTGTGAGATCATAGGCTGTGACGATGGCCAAAATTCTTTATATTTAATTGTCCTTTTCTTTGGAAAAAAGAGAGAGAGGATCAGAGCTTCGGGCGGTACAAGAAACCCGATACAACACATATATATAAACAACTAAAATCATGTCCTGAGTCGGGCATTCCCACGCTCAGTAGCTATGTGAGAGGTGAGAGTGATTTTCTCAGAAAAGAGATATGACGATGTTGGCCGCCAATAAGCACAATGCAAAACCTGTGTCATAATAAGATCATTCTGATGAGCTGTCTCCAAGAAACAATAAACGCAACTTGGGAGAGGAAACAAGGCTGAGTGATGCAAGCCTCTACCCAAGGTCTTGATTTCCATTTCACCACAATAGCATAGATCGATACATGTGAATATAGGTGTCGAGGTCGAACATGCACAAAATCATCTGATTACCAGTCAATAGTGGAGACTCTTAATAGATGTGAGGATGGCCACCGATAATGGTGATGGTCTCCAAGATCCGCAGTACAATCTAGCGAGTGTGAATAATTGTTTTGTCATCAAACACTCGTAGAATCGTTTAAGTAGGAGAAAATAATGAAAACCCCTGACCAAACACAAGGTCAACTACCACTGATGTCTGCAAGCACCAAGGCACTGAAGTGTTTCTGGGTCTTCTTCCTAGATAGAGTGTCGAGGTCGATAGGAAGAGACCTGTCAAAAGGTAGGAAATAAGGTGTCCTACATCAGTCGACATGAAACGGGACAAGAATGATTGTCTTTGAGGAATCTTTTGAGGATTGGGTCAAAGCAACAAAGGTCATGATGATAGGATATGCTTGATGGTTTGATGGAGGAAACAGAAGATAAAGGTTTTCCCTTGAACAATAGAAGGAAGAACAATGGTTTTAACCATGTAGCACTAGACTCATTAACACCAAAGAGTGTTAGGATAGAGAGATGCAAGAACAATGGGGTATATAGGCTAAACTCATAGGATGGTAAGATTCATATTGAGAGGCCGTCTCAAGGAAGGTTTATCTAAGGGAGTGCCATGTTCAAGGGAGGGACTGCTGCCAAAAAACTCTTTTCACAATATGAAACACAAAGCAATTGTATTGTCCACTTTACCCATATGATTAGTTTAGTGAGTCCAGACAGGTAAACTCAACAATATTTTCATGTTTTAAGAGCTTGAAAAGGATCGTAAAAAGAGTGACTCTATGCCCTATCTAATTAGTTTAATGAGTCCAAACAGGCAAACTCATCGATATTTTCATGTTTGAAGAGTCTAAAAGGATCATAAAAAGAGCGACTATATTCCTCATCTGTGTAGTTTAATGTGTCTAGATGAGACAACTCAGTGGTCTTTTCATATTTTTAGAGTCTGAAAATATCGTAAAGAATGACTCCAAGGTGTTCCCTTTGTCATAGTTTTTCACCGGGTGTGACAAAGGCTTAATAGTATAACCAGAACGGTTCCTTTTTCGTAAGTTAATCTACTGAGTCCAGGTAAAGAGAAACCTATGCTCAATATATGTTTGTCTCATTTTGTTACGAGTATGAGGAGACAAAGTAAACTCGATATTCGTCGTGAAATTTTAATAAGTCATGCGACGACAAATTCAATAGACCTTCATCGAATTTTAATGAGTCAAATGAAGAAAACTCGAGGTATCTTTTTCAATTTAGTGACCAAGGAAAAAGAGGTAAAAGAACTGCTCATTCCTTCTTCGTAGATTTAACTAGCCTAAAGAAGGGAAAAACTCGGGGATTTTTCAATTTAAGAGCAAGAAATAGTCCCAAAAAAGAAAGCACTCATATCATTGTCGTAAGTGTTTAATGAACCCAATGATGAAAAATTGAGGTCTTTTCAATTTAACGAGTGAGAAAAGTTCCTAAAAAGAATACTTGAATCTTCTTCATAAGTTTTGAACAAGCCTGAAGAAGGAACTCGAGGTTTTTTCAATTTTATGAGCAAGAAAAAAGTCCCAAAAAAGAATGCTTAGATGATATTTTTCAGTTTAGTGAGCTAGAAAAAGAGGGAAAAAGAGTTTCTCGGACCGTTGTCGTAAGTGTTTAATGAGCTCGATCATGAAAAACTCAGGGGTTTTTTAGTTTTAGAGTGAGAAAACATCCCATAAAATAAATCGCTCATTGAGAATTGAACATGGTCATTTCTGTCATTCAATCCTAAAAGTTCTTTCATCAAAACATGGGCAATTTCCACCAATATGGGGTCATGGCGTATGATAAATATCATTGGAAATTGACTAATTCTAATTTAATGACTTAAATTAAGCTAAGTCATGTCTCCAAAGTGACTATAAGGAAGTTCTTGAGCCTCCACATTTACCATTTGTATCATTTGAGAGTTGTGAGAGTTTTTTGGAGCTAAAGAGGAGCATATTTTCCACGGATGATTGCAAGAGATCCGGGGGACCATTTTCCATGACGTCAGTCCCAAGTAGATGCCAAAACCTTGATATTGCATTATTCAGCCACTTTTAGCTACTTTTGGGGTGGATTTTTGGAGGTCTAGGGAGCCCTATATCATTCATTGCGCCTAACGCCCCCTTCTAGGCCTGTAGGGATCATTAAACGCCCTTTACGACCTGGGGGAGGGTGTTAATCCTCCCTGTTTATCACTAGGGGGTTGTTAGTGGATGAGGGCACACCCCAAGACCCTAGGTAGTGATTTATTGAGATTTTTTGCCCCATTTGCACTGGTTTTTTGGTTGATTTGTGCAGGTTTTGAGCCATTATGACTAGTCTATGGAGAGAACAGGCATATGACTGACAATAATCGCTGATGCAAAATGATCTAGCTTGCATACTTACATTGCGCCACTGTTGTTTGATGAAGTATGCTCAGATGGACTTGATCAAAGGTCAGGAGGAAATTTTGAGTTGGATTGTTCAGCGCTGGGATGAACACAAACAGGTGCTCCGGATTGGGGACCATGAGCTGGCAATTGACCAAGATGATATATATTTCTTAACAGGTTTGTTGTGTAGAGGAGCACAGGTAAACCTGACCGGTGGTAGGCCTGATCCGCGATCCATCCTAGAGTTGGTCCAAGCTTACTGTATCCCTGAGAGTGGACTCATCAGCAATAGAGTCCTGATAGAGAGGATTAGATCCAGATCTATGAGGGCCATTTTATGGATGATTTTGTGCTTGGTGGGGTTGAAAAGTCCGCATGTTGCAACAAAGGCCTAATTGTTGCTTGCAGTTGACTGTGTCCAGTCGCAAATATTCAAATAGTGCAAGGTAGTGCTTTATGAGTTGAAGGAAAAGTTGATTGCATGTAAGACCTAGACCCAACAGAGTTTTGGGTATGGCACCCTCATTGTCTCCTTCATACTTGAGAGGGTGCCAATTACATACCCACGAATGAGCTCAGGTCCCCTCTATCTGAGGGAGCCTAGACGGAGGCGATGGGCATCCCTTGATCCTCGCACAGGAGGAGGACCCATCCAACATTTTTTCGAAGAATATTTCTTTGAATGCCTCAGAGGCCAGATTGTGATGATCAATGACTATGCCTACAAGGGCATGGACTTCACAAGTGACCCTAACTTGATTTTTCCGCCTGGTACAAACTAGGGGCCTCAAGGTAAGAAGGATTTTGAGAGTACTTAAATTATTTTTAAGCTTTCGAATGTTTATGTTATGTTTTTGTTGATTTTATGGGTGAACAAGGACTGACATGAAGCTTTTTGCTTGACACAAATGTGGCACCGGTGTGACATGCAGGTGAGCCTTGCCAAGTGAGGCAAGGAGGCTGTTACAAATCCATTTTTGCACATCACTCCCATCATCTAGATCAGTATTATTAGGGCTCATCAAACCCTAATTCAGTTGCTACATGCCCTAGACAAGTCTACACTTTGAATGCTTCCTTCCCTGACAATTTTATGGCCTGAAGACATCCTAAAATGACTCCTAGAGGGACCAACATAGGTAGGCCCATGCATGGGTGCTCTGCAGAGCACTTAGGCTCATGCTGTTGAAAAGTGTGCAACAAGAAATTCTTGTTGATAATGCAACAAGATGATGGAGCTTAGTGGAAAGGAGTCACCTTCACTAAGTGGGCCCGCAGGCAAATTATGGCGCAAAGTCTATTTTTAGACTATGTCTATCTTTAGACATATGGATCATGGTCTATGAGTTGCAGGATGCTATTTATGGATGATTGGTCATGTTGGGAAAAATAGATGGACTTCTATTTTTGGATCATAGCAAGAGTGATCAGAGTCTATTTTTAGACTGCTAGTCAAAAATAGAAAAGTCAAATATTATTGTCTCATAATAATATTTAGACTATAAACTTTATCTTATCCTCTTGGAGTACTTCAGTTTGAGCTACAGATGTGGCACGTGCAGCTGTCAGAAGGAAATATGCTTTCTTTGTGGGTCAGTCGAGCTATTGCATGTAGGACATCAGTTAGAACTCAAGTGGTTGAGTTCTGTGGAGTTAGATGAGCAGTTAATGGAGTTGTGTTCAGTTTGACTTAGTTGAACTAGTTGTATTTAGTCTAACTGGCCAATAGACTAAGTGATGAGTTGTGTGAATTAGTTATTAATTAATTCACTAATTATTAACTCTTAATGCAACTGAAGAATACATCAGTTAACTTAGTGCATGTATAGTTCAGTGGAGACAGGTGTTAGAGGTTGAGATTGCTATCGGTTGTGACTATAGTTGTGCATGAGATTTTGCACAATCAAGGGATTGAGTATGCCCATGAGAATGCCCAGTAATATAGCCTGTGCTCACGTGATTTCCAGTGTGAGTGATTTTCCAAGGTAAATAGAACTTGGAACGAGTTTGGATTCATTCATTCTCTTGCAGGATTGTGAAGTGGAGGCAGGCAAAGCAGTGGAGGAGATTTGGAGATCAGATCTAAGCTGTATTATGTGTAACAGGTGGAGATAGTACTGAGTACTTGTGAGGAGTATTGTACTATGTTGGTTACATGTTCTCAATCAATATAATATACAGATAGTTGGGGTTTTTAGCGAGATGCTTTCCCCAGGAAAATACTGTGTTGATATGTGTGATTGATGCTTCTATGTGCGCATGTTATTGTTTATGCTTCTGTAATTGATGATCAACGTAGAGGAGATTATGTATTATGCATGTATTCCACAATAGTGTAGAATCGAGATAATCTCTGTGAATATGTGTCATATTATTAAAAATTTCTACACATGCAAGGGTGCTTTGCAGAGCACTTAGGCCCACTTTGACCTGTGCTGGGCGAGATTGAGCAAAATTCACATAGGATTCTAGGAATATTCTTATCTTCTAGATCCTTCTAGAGGATTCCCACACTTATCATCACCTATGAGCTCGAAAATGGACGAGGAATGAGTTAAGTAACCTCCTAGCCTCTCATCCCTTCCTCCATGGAAACTAACTCTAAGTTTGGAAGGCCATTCAATACCCTCATTGATGACAAAAACTCCTCCATCTTCCTATAAATTAAGCACTCATCTAAGTGATCAAGGGCTAGACTATGTTGAATTTTAAGGAGATAATGTTGCTATGAGAATTCTCTTTGAAGCAAGTATGGTAATGCTACAAGTTTGTCATTCTTTTGATGTGATGTGGATGAGATCCAAGTTGGAGGAATGACTTTGAATCAGACAAAAAGGTTTTAATTCCTTCTTCTATTCAATAAAGTATTTGAACCTTTTCCCATATGTTTGTATTGTCATATGATGCTTATATGTGTGAAATGTATCTCATTCCATTCACTTGTATTCAATAGATATTTTGCTTTGATCGGTTCTTTGTCTTCTATTTGTGTTTACAGGTACTTCTCAAGCGTGTTAAGTATGGGAAGGAGCGACAGGATCGATACAGAGGAGACAAGAGGAAAGTGGAACTACAAGTAGGTCTTGTCATCTTCTTTGTCTTATCTATTTCTTAAAGGAAAAGGAAAAAGTTCTTTAAACTTTTGTTCTAGATATGGCTACTTATCTAGGGAATTAGTATTTATTCATAGATCCCAAATTCTTCATAACGAATTGGTGACCATACTGGGGAAGGATCATCATTCCAAGTAGCTTATCCACATCCTAAGACACTCTTGTAGACCTTATTTCATTTCATTGATTGTATTTCAGCCTTGTTGAAGTGTTATTTGGTCAAAAATTGAGGTTAGATGACTCTTCAGTGGCCTCTCAAGAATCAACGCAGACTTGGTCAGGGGACAGTGCTCTGCAGAGCACCATTGAGTGAGAGATAGTGCTCTGCAGAGCAGTTAGGCCCTCTTTGACCTACATTGATCCACCTTAGGGACATTTTTCACCTTTTGATTGGGTTTTTTCTCCAAATTTCCTTCTGTTTATGCTTGATAAAATATCAATGATTGTAGTATGTCTCTGAAATCAACTTGTATTTCCTCTTTCCAGCCCTATGTTAGGACCTCATATTGTCCCTTTTTGACCATATATTTTTCCATGATATCATCCTTTTCAACTTATATTTAAAAAGTCCTTGTTAGTGTTTTAACCCAATTATCCTTAAGGTATGTAATGGTTCCTCTCATCACTATACATTTAATTATTTAGCATATAATCACGATATCTTCATAGTTAATCTTTAAATCGTTAAGCACTGAATAGTTAAAGAATGATGTGCAGTATGCGTTGCTGAAACAGCCTGGAGTTTGCGAGACTATTTTTGCAGTTGCTGAAACAGTAAAAACGACACGCGAATCTCGATGCTGAAATAGCTGAGATTTGCGTTCTAAATTTGACAACAGCAAAGGAACCAAGCTGATCACCGAGGAAGCTATTACACTCGATGTAACACCTATAATCTAAAGACAGTATTACTGTAACAGCATTTTGTTGACGGGAAATTGATTTCCTAGTTTTGTATAATGGGTTAAAATAGAATTTATAATGTAAATCTTTTGTAATAGATGTCTTATCTTTATAAAGAGGAGACATCTACATTAGAAGGGGAATAGACTGTGGAGAAGAGGCTCAGCTAAAGGAACAGAACTAGAATTCTTTTTGTAATATGACATATTGAAGGATGAATAAAATTTTGTTCTAAACATCTTTTTCTAGTTCTTGTCTCTTCGGGAATCTTGTGAGAAGGACAGGGCCCACCTTCATCACAAGATTCACCCATTATATTTCTGCAGTGTGTCAAGTGTGTCTTTTATTCATGCCTTGTTAACAATTACTATTTGCTGAATATTGTTTATAATACCTTTGCTGAAACTCTGTTTCTTTCTCAATTGATTATTGTATTATTCAAAGTTAATTCATGAGTGTTTCACCGATGATTAAGTTACAGAGTGAATTGGCAAGCTAGCAAATTAGAGGCAGGTGCTAGAGATTCCCGCTCTAGGGATAGGGTCCTGACTCTCTGTTATAGCACAGCCATTGTTTTCCTTTGCAGATTGATTCTTTTCTATTATATGACTCTTTGAATGGAATTAATCCTTCTTTGATAGTTAGCTGCAATAGAGTGTAATTGTTGTAATGCAGAGTGGAGCTTCAGTTTGTTAAAGTAAGGCGTGATTTGTTTATACTACAACTCTTATTGCTTTTAAAATTGAGTGCATATAATATGCAGTTGCCTTTGAAATAACAAGAATTCCCTGGGTTGACAATTTATGTCGCACTTTGTTGTTTAATTCAATAAGCAGTTAAAGTGACCAACATTTTGGCGCCATTACCGGGGAAGGCAATTATAGATTTTAAAAGTACTGATGATTTTCTTGTAGATATGCAGGATGCATGAGAGGACACAAGAAAAATAAGCCTACAGGTGGCAAGGGCAAAGGAAGAGGAGGAAGAAAAACTTTCATCGATGAGATTATTTCAAAAGCTGAGACATCCCAAAGGCTAAGCTCTCGGAGGCCACAGACTTAGCACTCTCTCCAAACGGACTACCAAACAGAGGAAGTAGTGGGAACTGAAAGGGTTGTAGAAACAACAGAAAATACCGAGGAACCAGTGGAGGAAGTTGAAGAACCAGTAGAAGATATTGAAATTGAAGAACCAATAGAAGATATTGAAGCTACGGAACTAGTTCAGGACATTGAGAGTCCAACAGAAAACACTAAAGACCGGGCAAGTGCATCAGGAAAGCAACCAATGAATGGAAACAATGAAGGAATCTTTGGTGGAGGACGTAGAGGTGATGGAACAGGTGAGAATTCTCTCTCCACTTTGGAATTCCCTATTGAGGAACTTCCCAGAGGTACAACTCCTATGAAGAATATTCCACTCTCAGCCCTACCTAACTTCCATGGTTTATCCTCTTAAGACCCTGATGAGTTTCTTTTTGAGTTTGATATATTGTGTAGAAGTTATGATTATGTTAATAATGCTCAAAAGTTAAAGTTGTTTCCAGCAACACTAAAAGGAAATGCACTAAGATGGTTTATGAGCTTGGGAGGTCATGTGATCACAACATGGGATCAGATGAAGGAGAAATTTCTGGCCAAATACCAAGACTATTGCCGGACGAGAGAAAAAAGGGAGGAATTATTCAAGATGGTTTAGAAGGAGGATGAAAATCTGGAGGACTTTGTGGAAAGACTCCAGTATAATCTGCAGAGATCTGAGCACCCTAATGTAAGTAAAGATATTCTTAAAACAATATTATTGAAAGGGGTAAGGGATGATTGTTTAGATATGTTAAATATGCTTGGTAAAGGGGATATATCTAAAGAATCGTATGATGAAATTGTTAACCTCTGCAAGAGGTGTTCAAGAGGAGCTGCAAATAAATTAAAGAGTAGGGATACTACTTATTCAAGGGTCCAGAAATCAGCCAGTGGAGGAGCAACAAGAGCTGAAATAGGTAATCTACTTGAGGAATTCAAGACTGAAATGTTAAGTTCTTTTGCTTCACAGATTGATACCTTGTAGGTTAAAAAGAAGCAGGCAGAGGTAGAAGCTGCTTTGGCCATTTTCTGCCCTAAATGCAGAGAAAAACACCCACTGAGGGAATGCCCACTGGACAAGGTACCAATCTGTACCATTTGTGAGAAGGACCATGAAAATCAACAATGCCCCTCTTTTCTAGGAATAAAGGCAGCATTTCAACCAACTGAGGAGGAAGCTGAAGCAGTTTATCTGCTGACACAAGGGAGGCAATGGCAACCACGAGGACAAGGTACGAACTCTAGTATGCCATTTAATCATTGGAATAATTATCCTTCTTTTAATCAAGCAAATCACCCGCCCTTTAACCAAATGCAATACCCACCCTTTAATTAAATGAATTTCCCACCCATGTAGCAAACAAACCCTCCCTTTATAGACCCTGCAATGTGGACTCCCTGGCTTCTACAACAATCCTATTTTAACCAATGGAACCCAAACTGGAGAGCTCAACAAACTCCATTCACAAACCAATTTCCTCAGTTCCAGCAACAACTTTCTCTCCCGTCAGGTACCCCACCAAATAATCAGACCATGAAGCCTCAACTGCCTGTACAACCGAACCCTAACCCTAATAATAATAAAGTTGTGCAAGTCATTGACATTTAGAACCTGCCTACATCTCCTGTGCAATGTAATGATATTCATTTACGATCTGGGAGAGTAGTTGAGCTGATTATAGATGATATTACCTCTTCTGACTCTGATAAAGAAGAGACAGAAAAGAATAAATCATCTAATAAGGATGTTGAAACAGTCAAGCCATCCTCTAATAAAACTGCTGAAATAGCAGAGCCACCATTCCCTGAGTGTTTGTCTCTCACTAAGACACCTGAGCCACCTGATTTTAACCTCTTAGGGGAATTGCAGAATCTGTATGTTAAAATTCCACTTTTACAAGCACTCAGAGATGTGCCAATCTATGCCAGAACCATCAGAGACATTTGCATCAAGAAACCTGGTAGGAAGGCTAAAGATCCCCTTACAGTTCATGTGATGGGTGATCTAGCTGCTTTAATGTCAGGAAAAATTCCCCCTATAAATATGGTGATCCTGGTCACCCCATGGTCACAATACAGGTCGGAAAAACTATTGTTTCATGAGTTCTGGTAGACCTAGGTGCTGCTATAAATATTATGACCCTTGAAACTGCACAGTTGTTACAGTTGAAGAATGTAATTAGAGAGACACCAACTATCCTGGAATTATCTGATCGTTCCACAATCAAACCAGAAGGGGTTATTGAAGACCTGATCATTTCAGTTGAATCTTGGAATTACCCAGCTAATTTTGTTGTATTACAGACTAAAGAAAATTTGGGGGAGCATCCTTTGATTTTAGGGAGACCCTGGCTAGCTACAACAGATGCTTTTATCAGCTGTAGATCAAGTTCAATGACAATTTCTAATGGATGTGAAACTAAGCAGCTTACGGTGTACCCTCATGCTACACCTATGATCAACAATGATGATTCTATATGGTTAGATTATTAAGATAATGATACTCAACCCATTTTGACCATTGGACAAGCCTTAACTCTTAAAGACACCACAGAAGATGAAGTAATTAGTAATTTCATTTCTGAACCTTCCTCAGTTACTTCTGAAACATATAATCAGTTAACTGCAATTCTGGATCCTGAAATGCAGAAAAAGCTTAAATCTGAAAATCTACCTCAAACATCAACTGCTATCTCCTCTAAAAGCATAACAGTAGAAATTGAACTTGGCAAAACATTGAACATAAACCCCAATTTTTCAGATGTTGAAACACAACAACTAATGAAGTTGCTCCATGAGAACAAGGAAGCATTCGCATGGGACTGCACAGACATGAAGGGGATCTCTCCTGAATTATGTACTCATAGTATCTATATTAAGGAGGGGACCCGACCAGTCTGTCAACCCCAGCGGTGAATGAATCCCAATTTGAGGGAAATTGTTAAGGAAGAACTTCAAAAGTTGCTTGATGCAGGGTTTATATACCCCATATCTGACAGTGAATGGGTTTCTCCGTTGGTAATAGTACCTAAGAAAAATGGGAAATGGAGAGTGTGTGTAGATTATAGAGCCTTAAATAAAGCTACCCAAAAAGATCATTTCCCCTTGCCATTTATTGATCAGGTGTTGGACAGCTTGTCAGGAAAGAAATTCTTTTCCTTTTTAGATGGTTTTAGTGGATATAACCAAATCAGAATTGCACCTCAAGATCAAGACAAGACCACTTTTACTAGTCCTTGGGGGACTTTTGCTTATAGAGTTCTCCCATTTGGACTATGTAATGCTCCAGCAACATTTCAAAGAGCAGTGATAGGAATCTTTTCTGATATGCTTAATGATTCTTTGGAGATATTTATGGATGATTTCACTCCCTATGGTGTGACTTTTGAAGATGCACTACAAAACCTTGAGAAAGTACTCAAGTGATGCATACAAGCTAATCTTTCCTTGAGTACCAAAAAATGTCATATGATGATGAACGAAGGAATTGTACTAGGACACTTCATTTCATTCCTTGGGATTCAAGTGGATCCATCAAAAGTACAGGTAATTCAGACCCTTCCTATTCCTAAAACACAAACTGATGTAAGAAGTTTTTTAGGACATGCTGGATATTATACAAGATTTATCGAATTTTTTTCTAAAATAGCTTCTCCTTTGTTTGTGTTACTTATGAAAAAATCTGAATTTAAGTGGACTGATGCCTGTCAGAAAGCATTTGATGAACTTAAGCATCAGTTGTCTACAACTCCTATTCTGAGGGGACCTAATTGGGCACTTCCATTTCATATATCCTCTGATGCTTCGGATATTGCAATTGGAGCTGTCTTGGGTCAAGAAGAAAACAATCTTCCTTATGCTATCTATTTCATTAGTAAGAATATGACCCCTACTGAGCTTAAATTACACAGTTACCGAGAAAGAATTTTTAGCAGTTATTTATGCTATTAACAAATTTCAACATTACATTACTGGTTATCCTAATTTTGTTCATATTGACCACTCGGCTATCAAGTATTTAATGAATAAATATGTTACAAATGCTCAAGTTACCAAGTGGTTATTGTTACTACAAGAATTTGATATTACAATTGTGGATCGACTAGGTAAAGAAAATGTAGTTGTTGATTTCCTCTCTCGGATAAAAACTGATGATAATTCTCCAGTAGATGATTCCTTTCCTGATGAATACTTGTTTGCAATATCTGCTCACTCACCATGGTATGTAGACATTGCCAATTATCTGGTTGCATGGAAGCTACCATCACACCTATCACATCAGGAGAAAAGAAAGATCATTCAACAAAGTGCTAGGTATAGTTGGATAAGTGGGTGCCTTTTTCATATAGGACTTGATCAGGAAATCCGAAGATGCATTAGAAAAGATGAGGTTTATGATATATTGAAGGCTTGTCATGATGGCCCTTGTGGTGGGCATTTTGATGATAAGAGAACAGCACATAAAATTCTCAAGATGGGTTATTATTGGCCCTCACTTTTTAAGGATGCAAAGAAATATGTCAGGGCCTGCGACAGTTGTCAGAGAATGGGCCAACCCAATCATAGAGATGAAATGCCATTGAACCCTCAGGTAATACTCGAACCCTTTGAAAGATGGGCTCTAGGTTTTGTAGGGCCCATCAATCCTCCATCCAACCAAAGAGTTTATATATTGGTTTGCATAGATTATATGACTAAATGGGTGGAAGCTAAGGCACTTATTAAAGCTAATGAAGAATCTGTTTTAAAATTTTTATTTGAAGAAATCTTTGTTAGATTTCGGGTGCCTAGAGAATTAGTCACAGATGGAGGACCTCCTTTCAATTCTCATGGTTTTAAAGCTATGCTTCAAAAATATCATATCAATCATAAAATGACTACACCTTACCACCCCAAGCTAATGGTCAGGTGGAAAGTACAAATAAAGTCATAGAAGCTATTTTAACAAAAATAGTGAAGGAGAATAGGAAGGATTGGTCTCAAAGACTGGCTAAGGCATTATGGGCATACAGAACTACTTGGAGAAACACTACAGGTTTTTCACCCTATGAATTGGTTTATGGTAAAAGCGTTGTTTTCCCTATGGAATTTGAAATTAAAACCTTAAGAACTGCTTTAGATGCT
Source organism: Pinus tabuliformis (assembly GCA_031772625.1). NCBI lineage: Eukaryota > Viridiplantae > Streptophyta > Pinopsida > Pinales > Pinaceae > Pinus > Pinus tabuliformis. Next base: position 1,934,682,769 of record CM062818.1, on the reverse strand, counting down.
AACCTTGATTTGACTGATACACAAACAACTAGGTTGCAGTAGCTGTAGGACTTGGATGAAAAAAGGTTGGATGCCATCCATCAAACAACTATGATTCAACAGCAAAGAACCAGGTGGCATGATAAAACTATTAAGCATAAGTAGTTCCAAAAAGGTAATTGGGCTTTATTATATGATTCCAGGTTTGAAAATTTTCAAGGGAAACTACGAACAAGGTGGCTGGGACCTTACGAGATAGATACTGTTTTTCCCAATGGAACAGTAAGGTTACTAACAATTGATGGTTCTAGAACTCCATTTTTAGTAAATGGGTATCGGATTCGTCTGTACCAGCAACCAATTTCTAAGGAGGATTTTAAGGCCGCTTGCATGGCAGATTCACATTATATCTTTTTGGGGGAGCCTCTTGCCCCTCATTTCACTTAATCTCTGCATTATATATTCTTGTATTATTATTAGATTAGATTACTTAACTAATAATCCCTGTCAAGGGCTGCCATATTACAATTTATTATTTTGCAGGTCTTAGATTCGGAGGCTGGCTGAAGGAACAATTGCATTACAAGCAGGATCAGGTTTCAGTTTGGGAAACATTGCCATTCCACTTCAATTCATAATCCATCCCCTCATACTACCCTTCAGCAACATTGTCCTATTCTTCTTTAACAACAACATCTCTTTTTCCCGTTGTTGAAACACCAGTTTCGACCGTTGCTGAAACACCAATCTTTGCCCATTTTCCCCGTTGTTGAAACACCAACTTTTCCCATTTTCTCCATTGCTGAGACACCGATTTCTCCATTGCCGAAACACCAACTTTTTCCATCTTTCCGAAAAAGCATCAATTTTCCCATTTTTCCGTAATTGAGGCATCAATTCCTCTCAAAAACGACCAATACATATCATTTTCCATTGAGAGAATCAGCCATTCATCCTGATAATTGTGTTCCTTCACTATTACCTCCTATGAATAGAGAAACCCTTTCATATAAATACCCTCATATCTTACAACCCTTTCCCATAACCATTGGTGATCTATTAAATGACAAGATTATACTTTTAGCACAACAATCTAAGGTAAAACGTGAGGCATGCGTGTTTATGTGTAAATATTAAACTATAGTTAATGAGAAGATTCTGATATGATTGTCGAAATCGCCGTACATTCAACACTTATCATTTTAGCCGTAGTTGGGGGGAATATCAAAATTTTGCAATCATTACCCGATATGCCAATCACCGTCGTTTTTATTACGACCGTGTCTCATCACCCTGTCTCTGTCTTATTATGTCATAACCTCATTTGCAATATCTTACTCTGTCGTGGCTGCGGTAACTCAGCTATGTATTGTGCATTTTACTGAACCGGTAAATATGGGAGGTAATGCTGTTCGAAATGAACCTGGTTCAATGGCTCTATTGGAACTACACCCAGAAGCATATCAATTTTTTCTGCAAGCAGGCTGGGTAGATTACTTCCGAAGGCTCTAGGAATTTGATTCTCAGCAAGTCCTGGAATTCGCACGTAATTTAAAAGAAGGTTATTCTACTGTTCGGGGAGTGTGAATTCCAGTAGCAGAGGAAGATATAGCGCAGGTTTCAGTATTACCAGCTGATGGCATTCGTTGGTTCAGTTGTAAACACATCATTCTGAACGCACAGCAAGATTTTCTTCTACCTGCGGAGCGGGTCGAACCTAAAGGCAGGGGTGTTTCACTGCATTCATTACCACCTCCATGGCCAAAGGTTGCAGAGTTTGTCAAGCACTACCTCACCTGCGAAGGACGTTACTAGGTAGTGTACCAACATGACTTTGTGCTATTGAATCATTTAAGACATGGTCATTTATTAAATATGCCATACTATCTGCTTGGGTGTCTAAAGAATATGTCACAATATTCCACGAATGCAAAGTACCCACTCCTCTCCCTCACCCACCATCGCCTCATTCAGCTTCTAATCCTGAGGGTCTTTGCCCTGCAGAATCCTCCTCCCCTTAACAACCCACCCCAGGAAGCTGCCGAAATCCCTCAACTAGTAGCTGAAAACCCCCAGGAAGCTACTAAAATCCCTCAACCAGCAGCTGAAAACCCTAGGAAGCTGCTGAAGTTACTCAACCAGTAGCTGACAATCCTCAAGAAACTGCCGAAATTTCTCAAGCAGCAGCCAAAACTCCCTAGTTAAATGCTAAAAATCCCCAGCCACCTGTGACAGTTAGTCCAATTAACCCCTCCATTGCATCAACCCCACCCCATAATTTACCTTGATCATCCACTCCCACTATCCATATCCCCAGCGATGATTCAGACGACGACATTCCCTTGGCTAAGCTAAAAACGAAAAGGAAAAGGCAAGAAATGGTTGTGCCTCCATCAAAAAGACGAACAAGGGCCTCAATTAAAGAAGTTATTACTTCTGATGTCCCTCCTACCCCAGAGAAGGCTATCCATAAGAGAAAAACCACTGTTTTTCCTACCTCCTTACCTAGAAGACAAAGGAGGACGTCTTCTAAAGCAGCAACAGAGACCACCACCCCAAATTCTCCACCCATTATCCTGAAACCTCATTCCCCACCAAACCCTGAATCCTTACTTTCCTCACCCTCGGGTACCAAAATGCAAAACGTTCAGGATTTTGTGCCATCATTCCTTTCAGAAGATGCAGCTGCTCCACAAGAACTCGCTGCTAATTTATCAAAAGTAGACACCCAAGATGATGTACAGCATGTAATTGTCCCACAAGAACCAGCTACTGACTCAACAGGTGATACACAAGAACCACCTGCTGAGGAGCAAAAGATAGAAGAACAAGATGTAGCTGTTACACAAGAACCAGCTACTGACTCAATAGGTGTTACATAAGAACCACCTGCCAAGGAGCAAAAGATAGACGACCTAGAGGTAGTTGCCCCACAAGAACCAGCTACTGACTCAATAGGTGTTCCACAAGAACTACCTGCTAAGGAGCAAAAGATAGACGACCTAGAGGTAGCTGCCCCACAAGAACCGGCTACTAGTCCAACAGGTGCTACACAAGAACCACCTGTTGATGATCATGATCAGGAAATAGATCAGGACGTAGCAGCTACTGACTCAACAGGTGTCACACAAGAACCACTTGCTGATAAATAGGAAATAGATAATCAACATGTAGCTGAACCAGCTACTGGCTCAGCAAGTGTCACACAAGAACCACCTGCTGATGACCATGACTAGAAAAGAGACCAAGACTTGGTTGCTACGGACTCAGTGGTTGATACACAAGAGCCACCTGCCGATGAGCAAAGTGTAGATAACCAGGGCACTGCACAAACTATAGCTGTTACAAAAGAACCAGCCACTCAGTCGGCTGATATGAAAATTTCCCATGTTCAGGAGGATATAACTGTTACAGAACTAGATGAAGACCCAACAGTTGCCACACAAGAACCACCTTCTGGAGATACAAACAATGAAGCTGCCACCAAACAACGATCCTCCCATCCACTTGAACCATCTACACAGACTGCAACTGCTACAGAAGGCCCTGTCACGTTAGCTTCCCTTCAACAAGAAAATGAGTTTATGAAAGCCGAGATTCAAGTTTATAAGTAGGAGTTAGTGATGGCAAGGGAAACCTATGAAAAAGAACTTAATCTGTATACTTTAGCTCAGGTAGCATCTGCAGCTGAGAAAAGTGAAGAAAATGATCGATACAATGAATACATGTGTAGCCAATGTGGTGATCTCTATTCTCGAGCGGGTTATAGGATAATTGAAGTCCCATTGTCTGGACCGACTCCTGCATTTACTCCTGTTATAGTTAAAAAGGAACGCCCTGTTGTTACACAAGAACCAGCAGGGCCTTCGAAGATTTATGAAGAAGAAGTGAAACTGCAAGTATCCCGGCCTACCCTAGTCGTTAAAGCTCAAAATCCTGCACCAAAGTCTGCAAAGACGGTGTTTACCCAGACTAAACCTCCGTGTGCAGAGACTGTCTTCACTCAGACCTTAAGCATTCAAGAACTCAGGAATATATGGAAGAAAGAGTATGCCCTATAGCAAGAAAAGGCATTGCAGGAGCATAAATCATTATGGCAGAATCATGTATATAGAAATTGGGAAGTCCTGGAATAGTTCCATGCACAGCATAAGGAAAATAAGGAGTTGAAAACTAGATTGTCTCTTATTTTTGAGTTAGTTCAAAGACTTATGGCCACCAGGAAACCATCCTTTAACTATTCTGTGTTTCTAGCAGAACGCCTAGCATTCCTCCAATTAAAAGCAGTCAGAGATGGACGACCTCATGAGGTGTCTACACTCCAACAGTTTATTGAAACCTTTGCAGCAACGTCAGTCAGTGAACAGAATCTATTATGTGAACTCTATATCCATAATGAAGCCATGCTGGAGGATAGAAATCTTAATTTGATTCCTGTGGCTGGTGACATTCAGATTAGAGACCTTGTCTCTTTTATGGCCAATCAGGTCACGTGGCAAAATTATTTCCTTTCAGTGAAACATAACGAAGAAAATCGCCTTCTGTGGATCCGAGCTGAACCACAGAATGTTGTTGTTTTCATTGCTAAACATCATCAGGTTATAAGAGAACCAGGAATGACTGAGCATATCAGAGAATTATAGGCAGCAGTGTTAGAGGAGTGTCAACAGTATGTCAGAAAGAAAGGACCTCTTGCTATATAGGCAAACAATCTGTTCTGGGAACATTGCCCTAAGGAGAGAAGGGAATACCATCCCTTTAACCCTCTTAATCTTCACACAGCAATTTCACGAATACCTAATTACATTAAATGTGTTCAACAGTGTGGTGAAAAATGGTTGGGTTACCATTTTCATTTCCCGCTTCTCTGGTTGCCAGTACAACAATATAAGGCCTACTTCAAGGTGTCAAAAAAGGAGGAGCTTGCAGCATGTCAGAGACTATAGAGCGTCCAGGGCTTCAGAGATTCGACTGATAGCACCTTCTATACTTACTGTATAAGTAATTTGCACTGTACATCCCAGTACTCCGATTCAGACTCAGAGTAAATGTTGCATGGGGACATGCAACTGCTTCAGTTGGGGGGGATGTTAGGACCTCATATTGTCCCTTTTTGACCATACATTTTTCCATGATATCATCCTTTTCAACTTATATTTAAAAAGTCCTTGTTAGTGTTTTAACCCAATTATCCCTAAGGTATGTAATGATTCTTCTCATCACTATACGTTTAATAATTTAGCACATAATCACAATATTTTCATAGTTAATCTTTAAATTTTTAAGTGTTGAACAGTTAAAGAATGATGTGTAGTCTGCGTTGCTGAAACAGCCTGGAGTTTGCGAGACTATTTTTGCAGTTGCTGAAACAGTAAAAACGGCACGCGAATCTTGATGCTAAAATGGCTGAGATTTGTGTTCTAAATTTGAGGGTAGCAAAGGGACCAGACTGATCACCGAGGAAGCTGTTACACTGGATGTAATGCCTATAATCTAAAGACAGTATTACTGTAACAACATTTTGTTGACGGGAAATTGATTTCCTATTTTTGTTAAATGGGTTAAAATAGAATTTATAATTTAAATCTTTTGTAATAGATGTCTCCTCTTTATAAAGAGGAGACATCTACATTAGAAGGGGGATAGACTATGGAGAAGAGGCTCAGCTGAAGGAATAGGACTAGAATTCTTTTTGTAATATGACATATTGATGGATGAATAAAATTTTGTTCTAAACATCTTTTTCTAGTTCTTGTCTCCTGGGGAATCTTGTTAGAAGGATAGGGCCCACCTTCATCACAAGATTCACCCATTATATTTATGCAGTGTGTCAAGTGTGTCTTTTATTCACACCTTGTTAACAAGTAGTATTTGCTGAATATTGTTTATAATACCTTTGATGAAACTCTGTTTCTTTCTCAATTGATTATTGTATTATTCAAAGTTAATTCATGAGTGTTTCTTCGGTGATTAAGTTATAGAGTGAATTGGCAAGCTAGCTAATCAGAGGCATGTGCTGGAGATTCCCACTTTGGGGATAGGGTCCTGACTCTCTGTTACAGCATAGCCATTGTTTTCCTTTGCAGATTGATTCCTTTCTATTATATGACTCTTTGAATGGAATTAAGCATTCTTTGATAGTTATCTGCAATAGAGTGTAATCGCTGTAATGCAGAGTGGAGCTTCAGTTTGTTAAAGTAAGGTGTGATTTGTTTATACTACAACTCTTGTTGCTTTTAAAATTGAGTGCATATAGTACGCAGTTGCCTTTGAAATAACAAGACTTCCCTGGGTTGACAATTTATGTCGCACTTTGTTGTTTAATTCAATAAGCAATTAAAGTGACCAACACCCTACTATGACTTGATTGATTAATGTTTCTTAAATGATTTCTTTGTCATTATCGATTCATATTCAAAGTTAGAATATAGTCGATTAATCTTTGTTCGAAAGAAAGTGTCATAAAAGTCTTCCTTTCCTTCGAAACAAAACTATCGTAAAGTCTTCGTTCTTATTAAAGGTTGATTGATTGTATGTGCATTAGTTTCATTTTTTGTTCATCATAACATTAAGGGAACCGAAAAGAAAAACTTTCATCGTTCATATTGTAGTTTGTGAATGCTTGAAAGGAATAGCTAGAGAAATTGCATTAGATGTGCTTTTTTCTCTTTGTCAAAGATATGATTGCTCTATTCCTACTCGCTAAGGTTTTCATTATTCAATTGAATCAAAATAATGCTTGTCATATTAGTTGCATTTTAGGAATTGCAAACATACATCACGTGGTGAACCTTGAAAGGAAAATTCTAAAGAAGATCAACTTAAAATTTATGTGAATTTACTTGATGGAGCATTTTCACCTAACAAAAAACACTTAGTGGTTCTAGGCTAGAGATGTGCTCCGACGTCATAAAACAAAGCAGATGTCGCTAACTTGTCTACAATACATCCTAAGTGTGATACCCCATTCCACGTATGTGAATATATCGTAGATTGTTGGGCATGGAATCCCCCCCACAACATGGTTTGGGGCTCAAAGCCCAAGTTTTGGGTAATATTGTTGTAAAAACTCCACGAATTGCGGGCGCAGAGCGAAAATTGTATGTTAGAGTCATAGGGCTGTCTGCCCTAAGTTTTGAATGTAGTGTTGGCCTACCTATGGTCTGTGGACCATGGGATTATATAAATAGAGCGAGGCTCTAAGTTGTAAAGTAGTTAAGAAGAAGTAAGTTGACAAATGGATTCAGTCAAGAAGATAACGAGCATAGAGCAAGAGTCTAGTATCTTGGGTCATAGTAGTAGGAAGAGGCTCTGCAGCTGAGTGCAGAGAGGCCTAGTAGAGTCCGTAGCTGAGTGCACGGACCCCTGTAGCTGTGTGCACAGGGTAGAGTCGAGTCTGTAACCAAGGAAGAAGAATAATAAAGAGAAGTTTTATCTAAATTTCATGTATCCGTTCTTATGTTGTTACATGTTTGATATCAAGTGAAATTATACTGTTTATTTACTGCATGCTTTTGTATGAATGGTGAATATTGTTAAGTATAAATGACATCATACATATAAGCTAAGTAATCGAATAATATCGGGTTTCTAGTAAGGTTTTGGGTAATAAAGCGGATCGAGCCCCGAGTAGGGCTGCGTGAAGGTAGTATCGCGGGCTGCGAGGTACTGATAGGTGCGCGTAGTGACGTGTGCACTGGGCCAAACCTTGGACCACCAAAAATCATCAGACATCTCTAAGGTGCAAAAACCTGGTTCTAGCACCCTCCCATACTACTTCGGGTGAGATCTCAGTCTGCGCTCCACGGGCTGTTTCCGAAAGGGCCAGTAGTACTGGAATTTGTTTGGCTAAATCATCTCTGAACCTGGGTCAGGCCCTACAAGCCAACAAATGGTTCCATTATCAGGACCAGGATCTACATAAGGGATGTCTGATGTCGCGTTGCTGGAATCCAACCAAGAAAGAAATTGAAGGGGGGTTGGACAAGAAGATTCACAAGTTCACGACGTAGGAAAACAAGAATCTACGAGTATCTAAGGAACAGTGGTTGGAGTGCTACTTATATATGAAAATCCATGAAATTTTCTTTGCATCCTTTCCTTCTGAGCTGTATGAGTGGATCGCAAAGCTAGCAGACAGTTAGGGAAGGTGTAGGCTCGACAAACCAATCATGTGGACTCCGAAATTAGTGCGCAAACTAGAAGCGTCAGAGGGTAAGATCGCCCAAATTGTGGACCACTGGCTTGATCGAATTATAGGAGGATTTATCACTAAATTCACGGTAGATACAACCATTAACTACAGTGAGGCAGAATGACGCTTCCTCAAAGGACTGTGAGGTAAGTATATTAATCTTTAAACACTTGGATTAAGATGCTATTGTGTGAAAAGTGGGTTATGTGAATAAATTAATGTTTGGGACTATGTGAAGTGGGAATATCTAAAGAAATGGAAGTAATGAAGAATTCGAAACTAGTCCCTTAATTTCACCCTCACGGGAAAGCGAGGAAGAGCTCGTGAAAGTTTCTCCGAGAAGTGCAGTCAGTCTGATAAGGTAGCGAATTTCGTTCTTACCACCTCCACTTACACCGCCACTAGTCTCACCATCTTCACCTCCATTTACACCCACCCCACCTTCACTAGCACCATAGTTCAGTATGGCGAGTGCGATCAAACTATCGGTATTCAGAGGAGTAGGGAATGAAGATCCAGACCAATTCTAGTTCGTGGTAAGGGAAGTATGGGAAGCATAAGGAGTCATGGATGATAATATAAAGAAGGATACGTTGGTAAGTGCGTTGCAGGATCGTCCATTGGCATGGTACATTAAGAATTATAATGACCATCCAAACAAAGGAATCACAGAAATCCAGGCCACGCTGAACAGGGAATTTAGCAGGCCAAAGCTGGAGACACAATCAATTATCGGGTTGAAGGAGATTGCAATGCTCCCAGGCGAGACCCCGTGGGATTTGGACTAGAGACTGAAGAGTATGATTCGCGAGGCCAACATGACTTTGATGGATGGGCAGCACAACGCATGGTTTGTAGCATCACTAACACCGTATTTATGGACGACATTGTCACAACAAAATATTTTCACCCAGGTCGAAGCTTTGGAGATGGAAATGATATTGCATGAGACCCCTATACAAGATCCTGGTTTGGGAGTCCAACAAATCCATGTGAAAGTGCAAAATTTGTTTTCGGAAATGCAGAATTTGAAATAGGATAGGACACCTTGGCCAGAGGTGCGTGAGGAGGTATGGTGCATAAAATGCAAAGGCCAGGGGCATGACAAGGACCATTGTCTAGTTCTCACTAATTACTTGACGGGAGGAGGGCTGATGCCATTAAGACCTGAGGCACAAGCAAGACCAAGTGCGGCACCTACACTATGGTGCACGATTTGTCAGATAGGAGGAAAACACAGTACAGATAATTGTCATCTTTTGCGAAAGTATATGCAGACGTCCTAGCAATTGTTTTGTAATTTCTACAGGTCAGCAGGCCATGAGGAACGGACCTACAGAAGATAAAAATGAATGATGGATAAGACTCCTGCCTACATGGTACAGACTGAAACGTGAGCCCTCGACCCAAATGCAGGAATGGTGCGTGCTGGATTTCAGGGGCACAGACAAGGTCGAGGTGGAATGGGACCACGAAGGGGTCACGGACAACTGTTTTTTTACAATTGCGGAGGGCCATGACACTATGCCCGTGGTTGTATGAATCCGATGAGAACATCATGTTAGTACTGTACTCAGTTTGATCATGAGGCAGAAGACTGCCCTACATTGATAGTGAGGCTACTCGAAAAATGGGTAATCCAGCCTCCCTTGACTTAGAATTTGCAAATGATGAGGTCGGAGACACGTGATGAAGACTCAAATGTAAACATAGTGCTCAGAAGTGGTATCACCACTGGAAATGATAGAGGTAAGTAGTTAGAAGAAAGTATGTGGGTTCATAAGGGTCCTACAAAGGAAGTTGAATTTGATTTGAAGCGCACGAAGGAGACATTCATGGAAGCTAAGAAGAGCTTCATGGAGGCCTCCACTTTAGGTAGTAAGGATCAACTAGAACCAGGGATGGATCCTTCAATGCTCACTACCTTTCTGGAGACATGCATGAAACTGCTACGTGACAGTAAGGTTGTAAAAGGACTACAGGAACTTATCACTAGGTGCGTGGGGTTAGGATAACCACGTGTGGTCTGGAAACTTGGAAAACATGCATTGCACACACGAAGGGAAATGAGACTGATTGCCCAAATTGGAGAGTATAAAATGGATTAGGTAATTTTGGATCTTGGATTGGATGTGAATGTACTGCTGAAACAAACATGGGAACACATGGGATGACCCACACTACAATGGTCTCCTATCCAATTACGAATGGTGAACTAGCAGAAGATCTTACCCATGGGAAGATTGCAAGGAGTAACGGTGGATATTGAAAGTGTGAGCGTGCTGGCAGATTTCGAAGTAATAGAGATTATCAATGATAACAATCCCTATCCCATGCTACTGGGCATAGACTGGCCCACTGATATGAATGGAGTCATAAATATGAATAAGCGCAAAATGATTTTTGAGGAAAAGTCACTACGGATAGTAGTACCACTAGATTCAGCCGAAGGAGTGCGATACACTAAACTGGTGTGCAACGATATAGTGATGATGATCTCGATTATATCTACAAGATAACCACGCGAGAATGGCATTGGGTGAATCCAACAACAGATGGTAGGATTTCATGGGAGAGCGAAAGCTCCTGCACTTCGGATTCAGACGAAGAAATAGAACGATGGAAGAATCGGTTGCACGAAGTAACAATGCTCAATTGCAACATGATGATAAGATCACTACGCTATGTAACAATGGAGATAAGGGATCTACCTAGGTATGATGGGTTGAAAGCGGTGGATGAATTTCTAAACAAATTTGAGAGAGAAGCACCAGAACGACAATGTTTTGATGCTTTGAAATGGGCACTACACGTTACGCCTGCAAGATGGTGGGGTACGCACCGATAGAGTTTCAAGGATTGACATGAATGCATAAGGATGATGTGCCTACTATTTGGAAAACCCCAACTACGGATGAGAGCCAGTTACGAGGAAAAAAACAACATGCACACCCATGTTTCCTGATGGGTACAGACATATGACATGCAACCTGCACAAGTTCACACACTCCCAGAATAGAGAATCGTAACAAAACACAGTGGCAGGAAAGGTGAAGTGTGCCAAAGATTATCCATGGAGAAGCATTTGACAAGGTGTGTGAAGTGCTGAATAGGGTTCACTAGGTGAGATGCACTAACTAGGACCTGCGCGTACCAGAAGTTTGATGGGCTTATTGAACCATGTGCAAAACCCTGACTGCCAAAACAATTCCAAGGTTGCAGAATGAAGTAGGGACCATAATCTCTAAGGAGCATGCAAAGATGAATCCACACGTAATAGCACCCATAGGTGCGACAGTGCGTGAAACCCAGGATGAAGAAATCACATAGTTACGTGAATTAGAATGCATAAGACTTCAGGAAACCATTCGGCAAGGGAACCTTAGACCTCGTGAACTTTAAAAGGACCAGGTACGGCTAAGGAAGAAAAGAATTTTGATGGATAGAGAAGTCAAGAGCCTGGAAAACGAGATCATGGGAGCATGTCTCATCGATAAACCAAGGATGGCAAGGCAAGGTGCGGGTGATCATAATAATAAATTAGAAGAGTATCACCAAGAATTAATTATTCTACTGTCGTGGCTAGGACCGCATATAACCAAATGCAGTAACCACGGGAGCACACTACAAATAGTAGAGCACGCGACACCAATTGCCACGATGACAGATGAGGATTTTCCGCAGACTATACTGGAGGGCAAGATGGAGCCTCGAAAAGGTGGTGTGACGACCTAAATAGCCATAGGAAGAATAGTCTTAGCACTCCAGGCAGCTAAATTGAGTGCAGGACTATAAATTATTCTGCCTGGGAGTTCCGCGCTCTAACAGGTGCACGCAGGAACAACCTATCACAAGGCTCGCACCCACACATGGAGGGATGCGATGCTGTGCGGGTGGGCTGGGAAGTGACGTTGGTGTCACTATTCATGATGGGATGTCCAATTTGAGGCCAAATGGAGTGGACGGCGGGCATTTAAGACAAGAGTTATGGGCAAGATTTTAGAAAATCTACCACTAAGAAAGCATTTATGGTCTGGAATTGGGGGGAATGTTGAAGTCGAATTCAAAATGCACTATAAAACTCCAAGGGCTAGCCAGCAAACAACGCTTGGTCAATTGAGATTTGAGCGGTTGAACAGAGCGCAGAGTGTTGAGAGCCAAGCGATAATAGAGCCCTTAAGTTCGCAAAAGACCGCATACAGTGCAGAAATGATGACAACCACTAAGGATGGGTTGGGCATTGAAGAAGGAACCGCCGGTGAGGCTGCGCAGACCCCCATGGTCCATGATGTTCCTGAAGGCACTGGGGTTGTGAAAAAAATCCCTAAATCACCCTGGACACCGAGACTGAAGAAAGATAAGAAGGCAATGGGACCAATACGCATGTCTTCGAGGAATCTGTAGCACATTAAGTTATCAATGGAAGAAAAAGGCAAGGCAGTCACCATTGAAACAGATGAAGAGGAAGAAGACTTGCATATTTCCACCATAGAGGAAGAAGAAGACGTGGAGGAAGACATCCAACCGTTGCACTCTGCAGCGAAATTTCTCGAGTATGTCCCTCCACGAAAAGGGAAAACCAAAATACCAAAGGATCTGGATGCAACGAAGAGTGCACTCCAGACCCCGCTCCTCCCCAATGGAATTACCTTTGAGGGCTCGCTCCTAGGACGTGTGCCCACCCTAAAATTTGAAGACTGGGACCTCACGGACATCGAGAAGTTCTCGCACTTAGAAATGATGAACCCGATGAAACAGAATACGGAGGGTTCAATGGTAATGCTAGAGATGCAAAAATGGTTGCGTGGTGTGGAAAAGGCCAGGTTCCTTCATCTGCTATGGATACCACATTTCCACTGCGCACCCATCACCATTTTCATCATCAGGTAGCTACTCTACCTGGTGCATGATGGGTACTTATGGCTGGAGGAGCCTATTCCCATCACAACAGATCTCATCCACTGAATTTCTTAGCTTCCCTTTAAGGGAAAGGACCCCATGATGATAGTAGGGAAAAGTAGTGATTTGAATCTCGCAAAGGACATGAAGACAAAATATAAGCTTGAGAAGAAAAATAGGGGTTATACTATCACTAGTATTAAGGATAAGGGGGTGTGCGTAGCCACCCAACTCATGGCCGGTAAAGTAATGAGAAAATTCCACGTCGATGAAGTACCAGCGCTGGTGGTTGCGCTAGCTGAATAGTGTGTGGAGGGGGTCTAGTTCAATTGGGCTGAGTTCCTCTGCGAAGAGTTTTTGCTCAATTGTCAGGAGGCCCAGGAACAGGGTAAGACCTTCCACTATGCGTGGTTTCTCTTATCCATATTGTTGGTAGTGGGAGATCTGCCGGAGGATTTCCAGTTCCCGAGCATCAACTGAGACTTACCAGAGACCGCGAAGTATGCTTTGCTCTGGGCCACTAAAGACGCGAAATGGATTCGCGATACCAAGATTTTCTGGGTGCTCATGGAGGCGAGCATCCGAATGTGGATTAATAGGAGGCCGCGCCTATCCCCCACGGTGCACAACAGTCTGTAGAGTTTTGTAGACTTCAAGGCGGACATGCACAACATCTACATTAGGGCACGAAAGGATCCAGTGCAGCAGTGGACAAAGCTCCCATTCATAGCCACTGACGACATGATCTTTATGGTGTTAGAGACATGGCCTCCCGAGTGGCGCACCCTAGATTTGGCGGAGCTGGAAAAGACAACAGCACAGAAAAGGAAGGATGATGCCAAGCTACACATCACCCAACTGGCTGAGAAAAGGCACAACGAAAAAGCGGTAGCCAAGGTCAAGGTAGTCCGTGAAGTAGCACAAGTAGCCATGGAGCAGAAGAAGGCTACAGAAGTAGTCGCAGCAGCGCTGACAGCAGAAGCCGCCACAGTGCAGGCAGAGGAGGGCCAAGCAGCATCTACAAGACATGAGGCAGAGGATACGAAACTTGTAGAAGAGAGTGCAGACCCAGGGACCACCTCTACACATCTCAAACAACCACCCATCGCAGAAAGTTTAGGTCCAAGGAAGAAGGTCAAGGCCTCAAAGTTGGCCATTAACATGATCACCTTAACTGAAGGTGATCTCCATGACATCAGTGAGATGGTTCACAATGTCACTAGTGAAGTGCTCCAAGACTTTATGACAAAGCAACAGACTGTGTTGGGGGCCCTAAGGGCATAGTTGCATGAGTTACAAGTGCGGCCCCCGCAGGAGGGTACCTTGTCTACCCACGTCGCAGTAGGCACAACGGCAGTAGAATAAATGCTACGCGTGAAGATGGAAAATATGATAACATTTCCAGATGGAGCGCTAGTCTCAGAAAACATAATGGATTGGGTGACGCTTAATATGATGAAAGGCATTGGCCTTAACTTGGTTTCCCTTCCTCGCGACAGACTTTATCAGCTATAGGATCAGATAACAGCAGAACTCCATGCTAGAGAGAGCCGTGTGATCCAGGTTCTTAGTGAGTAGAAGATTAATATAGAACAGCTTAGCTTGAAACGTAACGAGTTGGTGTCGCAGAACCGACAGTTGGTGCAGACAGTTGATGACGCTTGCCGATGCGTCCCAGAGTTGTCCATTGCAGCAGAGCTACCGATATAAGTGCAGATACACTGTTTGGCAAGTGGCATTTGCAACATGTGCGAGGAAACAACAAGATTGCAGCTGGAGCTAAATCTCCAGATTTCTGAGCTGCGACTGAAGGCGCAACCTTCCACTCCCCTAGGGGTCAGAGAACAATGTGTCAGCACTATTGCAGTAGGGATGGAAGAGATTGGAGGTGCAATCCGCCACTATACCAATATGTTGGAGCAAGTGCTCGAGGTCCTCACTACATTGCAGGAGGACCCCAACATCCAATGGCTAGAGACCAAGGCACGTGAAATCCAACAACAATATGACAACATTAAAGGGATTGCGTAGATAATATTCCTTACTCAGCGACTTGCAAGGATGCAACAAGCCAAGGCTTTAAAAGAGCAAGTGGACGCGGTGCGCCACAAGGAAGCAGTTCTAAAAGTGTGCGTCTAGCCATGGATTGATGAGGACTTCACAATCACGGTGGATATTGAAGGAAGGCTTGTGCAGATTCAAGGAATGCATGC
Organism: Pinus tabuliformis; assembly: GCA_031772625.1. Classification (NCBI taxonomy): domain Eukaryota; kingdom Viridiplantae; phylum Streptophyta; class Pinopsida; order Pinales; family Pinaceae; genus Pinus; species Pinus tabuliformis. The sequence goes on along the minus strand of CM062818.1, from coordinate 1,934,667,484 downwards.
ACAGATGCAACGCAACATGCCAGAAATAGAGGGTTCAGAAGCAAGAATGCAGTAGGTTCAACAAGCAGCAGCTCATGTGTTGCCGACATTCAGACCATACGAGAGCAGTTGGAGGGACTCTACACCAAGATCGCCGCGCCGACAGAGTGACTCAAGGGTGAGTCATGATGTTTGTGTTGGGGACCTGTTGGGCATGGAATCCCCCCCCATAGCATGGTTTGGGGCTCAAAGCCCAAGTTTTGCGTAATATTGTTGTAAAAACTCCACAAATTGCGGGTGCAGAGTGCAAATTGTATGTTAGAGTCATAGGGTTGTCTGCCCTAAGTTTTGAATGTAGTGTCAGCCTACCCATGGTCCGAGGACCATGGGATTGTATAAATAGAGCGAGGCTCTAAGTTGTAAAGTAGTTAAGAAGAAGTAAGTTGACAAATGAATGGAGACAAGAAGATAGCGAGCATAGAGCAAGAGTCTAGTATCTTGGGTCATAGTAGTAGGAAGAGGCTCTACAAATGAGTGCACAAAGGCCTAGTAGAGTCTTCAGCTGAGTGCGCAGACCCCTGCAACTGAGTGCATAGGGTGGAGTCGAGTCTGTAACCAAGGAAGAAGAATAATAAAGAGAATTATTATCTGAATTTCGTGTATCCGTTCTTATGTTATTACATGTTTGATATCAAGTGAAATTATACTATTTATTTACTGTGCTCTTTTGTATGAATGGTGAATATTGTTAAGTATAAATGACAACATACAGATAAGCTAAGTAAACAACTAATATTGGGTTTCTAGTAAGGGTTTGGGTAATAACGTGGATCGAGCCTTGAGTAAAGCTGCACGAAGGCAGCATCACAGGCTACGAGGTACTGATAGGTGCGCATAGCGACGTGCATGTAGGGTCAAACTGTGGACCACCAAAAATCATCAGACATCTCTAGGGTGTGGAAACCTAGTTCTAGCACCCTTCCATACTACTTCACGAGAGACCTCAGTCCACACTCCGTAGACTGTTGTCGAAAGGGCCAGTAGTACCAGGATTTGTTTGGTTAAATCACCTCTGAACCTGGCTTAGGCTCGTACAAGTCAACATAGCTCGTCCATGTACCTTCGGGTATATAGGGTGGTGTTATAGTACGTAAAGTATATGGGAATGCTCTCACTGTGCGGTTTTGCATTTGACAACGCTTATACAGATTTGGCCTCCACGTACTTTTGGGTATATATGGGAGGACAACACTAGGTTGCTATCCATCCTTAGGTAACTGATTTAGGTGCCTTATACACTGTGATAGACCAAAAATAGCTTTTAGGGAGATTTCCTGCCTGTACTTCTCGGTTCGCGGGAGGTATTCTGCAGTTCATAGTTGCTTGGTAAACCTTTTGCCTAGATTATCCCTTTTTTGTTTTGTTATGTTACTTTGATTAAAATAAAATTAATTGACCACAGATAACATCATCCACACTCACTCCTTAGTTGATCTTAGTTTGAAACATATGGCGACAAATCCGGAGTCCACTAATCAAGGAATTCCTTTTGATGGGAATCCTAGTCCTTTCCCTCCTTTTGGAATATTGGTTCTTCATATATGGATACATTGTCCCTTCCGGGATTTACCATTGGCTTGCTAGTATGGTTGTTTTCAACCTCCTTGGTTCAAAATGTCGTGATTTCTTTGCAATAGAGTACTCCTCCAACTAGACAAAATCAACCTTTAGTTGATCCTAAAGTTGACCCTTTTCCTTCTTCCTCGACTGTTTATTCCTCCCCTTCTTCCTCTTTGCCTCGTGAAAGTATTGGTGCTAGTAGCCAGGTGGCTAAGAAGAAGAAGAAAGGGAAGAAGAAGAAGAAGAAGCAAATATAGCAGATGGGCAACCAAGAAACCATTGATTTGAATGCAACATCTAATGAGAAACCATCCGTCAAGCCTCACAAAGTTTGATATCCATGCAAACTTTATGCGGGAGACCATCTTCTTCGAAATTGTCCTGATATTCCTCAGATCTTAGAAGAATGGTCTTATCGTTCACATCATCCTGTGTCATCAAATTCTGGATATCATGCTGGTGTCACACCATCAACTAATGGTAGTAAAGTTCATGGAAGGAAGGGTAAAGTTAAGTTTCCCTGTAGGTTGTGTGAAGGGAATCACCCCATTCACCTTTGTCCCTATCTAGATGAAGCCAAAAAAGTGTTGGATAACCATCCTGCTTCACCTCAACAACTTCCATTTGGTTATAGGAAACTATCCCTTAATCCTTCACTAGTTGGTAAAGTGACTGACTCAAATCAACCGTCAGTCAAACCCACTCTCTCTGTTTGTGAATCCCATGAGTCTATACCTGACCAATCATAGGTCGAGGAAACAGTTGATCCAATTTCACCTTCATTTAATCATACCTTTCCCAAAGAGAGTGAATATGATACCACTCAGGTTCTTTTTGTTTCTTCAGATTCCAATGAGGTTGGGGGCAATCCTCATGTTCCATCAAGACAGGAGGAAAATCCTCCTGTTCTCATAACTCAAGGGGATAATTCTCCCGTTCTTACGTTACCCCCTCCAAGTAGTCTAGTCACTTCCTTTGATTGGAATTGACTGGTAGTATTCTGTCTTCCCTCTTATGTGCTTTTCCAAATCATAGTACAGGTTTGTAATATGATTATATCTGGCACTATTATAGATGAAGGTGCATCTGTGAGTATCCTTTCCTACACTGCTTGGCAAGCATGCCGTTCACTGCCACTTGTGCCTGTTACCCAAAATCTGTTGGCTTTTAATAGAGGAGCCAGTCAACCATTAGGGATCCTTCCTCAGTTGCCTAATACTTTGGGAGGAAAAATTGTTTATCTCAATGTGATGGTAGTCCCAGGTGTTTTGCGAAAATTTAGTGTTCTTGGATAAATTCCTAACACTCTAGACTAGTAGCTTAATCTAGAAACAACAGTACAAATAATTCTCTACCTTTTCTATAAACAATAGATAAAATAAGAGAACAAAGAACCTACTTGTAGCTTCCACTTGTTCCTTATCTCCCTTGACCAATTTTATTGCTCCTTCCCATACTTAAGCCGCTTGAGAAGTACCTGCACATAGATAGAAACAAGAACCCAGAAAAGCATATGATAATGATCTATTGATTAAAAATAGCCTGGAATCAGATACATGATAAGCATATGAAAGCATCAAAAGACAATACAAGCATATGGAAAACCTTTGAACACTTTATCAGTAAAAGGAAGAGTTACAACCCAATTTGCCTAATTCAACATCACTCCTCCAGTTCAATCCCATCCTCTCCTCACAACAAGCAAGACATTTTGACATCATTACAATACTTGCAATCAACTCAAATCTAATACCAACATCATCTCTCTACAATTTCCAGCCCCCTGATCACTTAGATGAGTGGTCTTTTTATATTTGAATGAAGGAAGTTATGCCATCAATGGTGATAATGAATGCCCTTCTAAATTTAGAAATCAGTTCCATGGAAGAAGGGATAAGGGGATTGATGTTCCTTAACTCCCTTCCTCATCCAAATGTGAACTCAAAGGAGTGGGTGGCCTTAAGAAACTTCTAGAGGCTTTCAATGGATAAGGAATCTTTCAAACCCTCATGGAAATTCACTCAAATTTGCCTAGTGCGGGCCAAAGAGGGACTAAGTGCACTACATAGCACCTTGACAGTGTATGGTTTGCATTGTAACACACCCTAATGAAGGCCTACCTACGCTGATCTTCTTAGAGGCAGTTTCTGGATGTTTTCAGTGATGGAACTTCTTGGGAAGTGAGGCATTCTAATGTTTAACTTCTTTAGGGCATGTAACAACTACATTAGGGGTTGATGGGCCCTAATAGTATCGATCTATAAGTTGGGGTTGATGTGCCCAAATGGATCTGTAACAGTTGCCCCCTAAAGCATGAAGTCGTAAATATATATGTCAAGTGAAATGCTTTATCACGAGGAGAGGAGGTTTCAAAATGGAAGGTGACCTGCATCAATTACAATACATATATCATGATAATTTGATTTTTTCTCATGAACTAGTTGAGGGAATCCATACCCATGCTCAACTTATAAACTTTCATTACATGTACAAATATAGTCATCTATAGATATAGACCAATGAATGGTTGACCATGAATGTAAGGCCAATGTACAATGATTTAGTACTCCTGAAAATATCGCAGCCCAGATGGATGAAACTAGATCCGGGGTCTTCAATCTCGTTCAATCTTTTACTCAAGTACAAGCCTAACCATGTGAATAGATGTTCTGAAGTCGAACATGGAAAGACATCGTCTGATTACCAGCCAATGATGTAAGCCATTAACAGATGCGAGAGTAATCATCGATAATGATAATGACCCTCAAGGTACTACAATACATTTCGCATGGTGTGAATAAATGATTTGATGTCAAACACCATACAAAGTCTTTTGGTCAAAGGCCAGTGATGTCAACCTATTGCCATAAGTGAGAAACTTGCCATTGATGTATACAAGCTTCAAAGTACTGAAGGGGTGTTTCTAAGTCAACTTCTTGGATGATGTGCTGATGTCGACAAGAAGTGACTCATCATAGGAGGGCCTCGATTTATACCACATCTATGACACGAAACGAGGTAAATGATTTTGGAGATGAAAAATTGACTGACGAGAAAAGGCTCAGGAATGGCGGTCATGAAAATGAAGGTTTACGGTATTGCAAAGGATGAAGTTTGAACTGAATGACTTCTCTTGAACATGTTGGCAACACTAAGATGAATTGGTAGCATTGACCCAAAACAATGTAATGGATGGTATGATATACCAACGGTGTGATAACCATCAAGCTAAATGACCCAACCCACATAGTCACGATGATGAGGTGAAAGTGTCATGTTCAAGAGTGACTTGCTAGCATAGAGTTTTCTCGGCTTTTTCCATTTTCCCCAGTCATTTATGACAAGCACCTCTTTATTTTTTATCAAGCTTGAGGAGGATAACATATTCTTGTTGTATAATTTCACCGTTTGGGTGAATCCATCACTATTTGATGCTTTAACGAGTCTAGCAAAGGCAAAACTATGCCTTGTCTTGATGGACAAGTTAGTCGCTATTGATGTTTTTAATGAGTTTAACGACAAAGACAACTTGGTCCTTTTCATGTTTAGAGAGTTTGAACAGGGATGAAAAGGAAGCTCCACAAGTTCCTTTTCGTGAAATAATCTTTCAAGTCCCAAAAGCATAAAATAATACAAGAGATATCGTTTCCAATCCTTTAACGAGCTGGAATAGACAAGCGCTCAACAATATTTTCATATTTAGAGAGTCTGAAAGGAGCTTAAAGAGGACTCCATTTTGAGGAACGAGTGGTGTCTATGGTAGCATCTGGTTCCAGTGATGTTGGAACTTCTCAAAACATGTTGATTTATGTGAAGAGGCTAGTTAATAGGACCACTCATTGCAAATGTTCCTCAAAATGGGTAAAATAACCAAGTGAAAGTGTATGATCGGCCAAAGGGATTATGATGATGGAATGAAATAACCAAAGCTCATATAATAGAAAACTCTGATAGAATGGCAATCAGAAGGGTTAAAATGGAAATGAGTTCATTTTTAAACAAGCTTGAACCATAGGGAACTATGCTTGAATTGGTTTACATGCCCCCAGCATGATGAAAGGGAGAGTCTCCTGTAACCAGATGGAAGTCACTACGATGAAGCAGGACAGTTATCCAGCACCTTTTTGGCTTCGTCCAGATAGGGAAAAAGGTCAATGGGGTGATTCCCTTCACATAACCTATAGGGAAACTTAACTTTACCATTAGGTTCATGCCCCCCAAGCTTCATTACATTCACCTAAGTAGACTACTCATGGCTATCAGGTGGATGGAATGAAGGTTCTTTTACGAGATCAAGTGAAATACTTGACTGGGATTTTACAAAATCTACTCAAAGACTCGACTTGGAACTTTTCTCCAGGGGACCTTGTTTCATGTTTTAAAGAGCTTGACATAAGACAAGGAACTCTGCTCTGATTCCTTATTTCATTTGTTAACGAGCTTGACACAAGACAAGGAACTATGCTCATGGGCCTGTTTCAATTTTTAACGAGGTTGACACAGTAAAAGAACTATCCTCATATCCTCAGTTTCATTTTTTAATGAGGTTGACACAGTAAAAGAACTATCCTGAGATTCCTTGTTTCATTTTTTAATGAGGTTGACATAAGACAAGGAACTAAACTCGTATTCAATCACAACTCATAAGAGGTCATGAAGGAGATATTTGGTTCCTATGCCCCCAGTAAATGATGTACAAAAGGAGCACTTAGGGAAGATGGTTGAATAGGAGCCATATTTGGATTGGGAAATGAAAGTTGCTCAACAGTGACAATTCTGCCTTCATGTGGGAAACAAATCACTCAAAACAATGTTGAAACAATAACTCCCTTGCCATAAAGATAGTCGTGCCCAACAAGTAAATTGTAATCTAAAGGGCCTGGGACTACCATCACATTCAGATACACGATTTTTCCTCCCAAAGTAATAGGTAACTGAGGAAGGATCCCTAATGGTTGACTGGTTCCTTTGTTAAAAGCCAACAGATTCTGGGTAACTGGCATAAGCGGTGACGAACCGAGCACTTACCAAGAAGTTGAGGAAAGGATACTCACTGATGCACCTTCATCTATAATAGTGCCTAATACAATCATATTACAAACTTGTACTATGATTTGGAAAGGCACATAAGAAGGAAGGCAGAATCCTACCAGTTGATTCCAATCAAAGGAAGTGACTAGACTACTTGGAAGGGGTACCATAGAAATGGAAGAATTAACCACTTGAGTTGCAAGAACAGGAGGATTTTCCTCTTGTCTTGATGGAATAGGAGGATTTCCACCAAGCTCATTTGAATCTGAAGAAACAAAAAGAACTTGAGTGGTATCATATTCACTCTCTTCGGGAAAGGTACAATTAACTAAAGGTGAAATTTGGTCAATTGTTTCCTCAACCTATTGATTTGGGTCTGGTATAGACTCATAGGATTTACTTTGAGAGAGAGTGGGTTTGACTGATGATTGATTTTGGTCAGTCAATTCATCAACTAGTGAAGGATTTAGGGAGAGTTTCCTGTAACCGGATGGAAGTCGCTGCGGTGAAGCAGGACGGTTATCCAGCACTATTTTGGCTTCATCCAGATAGGGACAAAGGTGAATGGGGTGATTCCCTTCACATAACCTACATGGAAACTTAACTTTACCCTCCTTTCCATGAACTTTACTACCACTAGTTGATGGTCTGTCACCAACATGATCTCCAGAAGTTGATGACACAGGATGATGTGAACAGGAAGACCATTCTTCTAAGATCTAAGGAATATCATGAGAATTTCAAAGAAGATGGTCTCCCGCACAAATTTTGCATGGATATCAAACTTTGTGAGGCTTGACGAATGGTTTCTCATCAAATGTTGCATTCAAAGCAATGGTTGCTTGGTTGCCCCTCTACTAGATTTTCTTCTTCTTCTTCTTCTTCCCTTTCTTCTTCTTCTTAGCCACCTGGTTACTAGTACCAATAGTTTCACGAAGTGAAGAGGAAGAAGGGGAGGAAGAAACAACCGAGGAAGAAGGCAAAGGGTCAACTTTAGGATCAACTGGAGGTTGATTTTGTCTAGTTGGAGGTGTACTCAATTGCGGAGAAATCACAAAATTTTGAACTAAGGAGGTTGAAAGAAACCATACTGGCAAGCCAATGGTAAATCCCGGAAGGGACAATGTAGCCATATATGGAGCACCAATATTTCCAAAAGGAGGAAAAGGACTAGGATTCCCATCAAAAGGAATTCCTTGATCGATGGACTCTGGATTTGTCGCCATATGTTTCAACCTAAGATCAACTAAGGAGTGAGCATGTAGGATGCTATCCATGGTCAATTAATTTTATTTTAAACAAAGTCATATAACAAAACAAAAGAGGGATAATCTAGGAAACAGGTTTACTAAGCAACTTTGAACTGTAGAATACCTCTCGGTGAACCGAGAAGTATGGGAATGCAATCTACCCGAATGCTGTGTTCGGTGTATCACAATGTACAAGGCAGCTGACTCGGTTACCTGGGGATGGATAGCAACCTAGTTTTTTCCTCCCATATATACCCAAAAGTACATGGAGGCCCAGTGTGTATAAGCATTGTCTAATGCAAAACTACACAGTGGGAGCATTCCCATATACTTTACGTACTGTAACACCGCCCTATATACCCGAAGATATGTGGAAAAGCTACGATATACTCACGTACTAGAATGAGGTATCACACTCGGGATGTATTACAGACAAGTTAGTGACTGCTGCTTTGTTTTACGACACCGAAACACCTCTCTAGACTAGACCTCTAAATGTTTTTCGTTAGGTGACAATGCTCCATTAGGTAAATTCAGATAAATTTTAAGTTGATCTTCTTTAGAATTTTCCTTTCAAAGTTCACCACGTGATATATGTTTGCAATTCCTAAAATACAACTAATATGATAAGCATTATTTCCATTCAATTTTAACAATGAAAACCCTAGCTACTAGGGATAGAGCAAACAAGTACTTTTTGATCAATCAAAAAAGAGCACAAACTAGATGCAATTCCCTAAACCATTCCTTTCAAGCATTTACAAAATTTAATATTCACAATGCATGTTTTTCTTGTCAAATCCCTTGGTGTTATGATGAACAAAAAGGAAATATGCACAATCGATCAAAAATCTCTTTTCATAAAAATGACAATTTTGCAACAATTTATTTTCAAGGAAAGGAAGAATTTACGACACTTTTGATTTCAAAGAAATGAGGAATTATGACACTTTCAACAAAAATACAAACCATATGCACATATAAATCAACTGATCTTTTATGAATGAATACTTTATGACAATTCAGTTTTCGAAGGAAAAGATGACTTTACGACATTTTCTTTTGACAAAGATAAATCGACAAAAAACTAACTTTGACTATAGACTGATAATGACAAAGAAAACATTAATCAATCCAATCAAAGTAGGGCTAGCTAAGGAGATGAAAAAATATTTCAGAGACACAGCATCATTGACATTCAACAAACAAGCAATCAAGAGAAAATTGGCAAAAAATTTTAGTTCCTAGATGGGAAACTGACCCTCAAGGGATCACTGCAGGCAGTAGTTAGAGATAGTGCACTAAATCACACTGGAGCAATGTGGGAGGTGCACTACAGCGCACTGTGTCCTTCATTAGACTATGCTGGTGATAATGAGCCATTCTGAAGGCAATTTTGACACAGTTTCGACTCAATTTTCAATGAAAGAAGATTGAAATTCAATCAACGACCACAAGTATAGTATGTTGAAATGTCTTTAGAGGCTAAGAAGCTAATAGGATGGATAATATTTTCCCCAGCAGAGTCGCCAATTTGCTTTTGGAAATTTTAGTGTTCTTGGATAAATGCCTAACCCTCTAGACTAGTAGCTTAATCTAGAAACAACAGTACAAAGCATTCTCTACCTTTTCTATAAACAACAGATAAAATAAGAGAACAGAGAACCTACTTGTAGCTTCTGCTTGTTCCTTATCTCCCTTGATTGATTATGTTGCTCCTCCTGTACTTAAGCCACTTGAGAAGTACCTCCACACAAACAAAAACAAGAAGCCATCAAAGTATATGATAATGATCTATTGATTAAAAATAGCATGGAATCAGATACATGATAAGCATATGAAAGCATCAAAAGACAATACAAGCATATGGAAAAAGCTTTGAACACTTTATTAGTAAAAGGAAGAGTTACAACCAAATTTGCCTGATTCAGCATCACTCCTCTAGTTCAATCCCATCCTCTCCTCACAAAAAGCAAGACACTTTGACATCATTACAATATTTGCAATCAACTCAAATCTCTTACCAACAACATCTCTTTACAATTTCTAGCGCCTTGATCACTTAGATGGGTGGTCTTTTTATAGGTGAATGAAGGAAGTTATACCATCAATGGTGATAATGAATGCCCTTCTAAATTTAGAAATCAGTTCCATGGAAGAAGGGATAAGGGGATTGATGTTCCTTAACTCCCTTCCTCATCCAAATGTGAACTCAAATGAGTGGGTGGCCTTAAGAAACTTCTAGAGGCTTCCAATGGATAAGGAATATTTCAAACCCTCACGGAAATTCAATCAAATTTGTCCAGCGCAAGCCAAAGAGGGACTAAGTGCGCTACGTAGCACCCTGACATTGTATGGTTTGCATTGCAGCGCACCCTAATGAAGGCCTACCTGCGCTGATCTTCTTAAAGGCAGTTTCTGGATGTTTTCAGTAATGGAACTTCTTGGGAAGTGAGGCATTCTGATGTTTAACTTCTTTAGGGCATGTAACAACTACATTAGGGGTTGATGGGCCCTAATAGTATCAATCTGTAAGTTGGGGTTGATGTGCCCAAATGGATCTGTAACACTAGGCACTTTAGATTACAATTTACTTCTTGGGTGTGACTATGTTTATGACATGGGAGCTATTGTTTCAACACTCTTTCGAGTGATTTGTTTCCCACATGAAGGAAGAATTGTCATCGTTGACCAACTTTCATTTCCTGGTCCAAATATGGCTTCCAATCAACCATCTTCCCTAAATGGTCCTTTTGTATCAATGGTATCATCCCTGCCACGGATTATATATGTGGCAACCTGTTCCGTGCCTACATCAACTAACGATCAATTCAGTGATGTTGTACATTATGTACTGGGGGCATTGGAACCAGATCTCTCTAATGTTCTCCCATCTGATGAGAACATCTTGGAAGTCATGACCTATTATGGGTCGTGATCAAGGAATATGAGGATAGTTCTTTTACTGTGTCAACCTCATTAAAAAATGAAACAGGTCCATGAGGATAGTTGCTAGTCTTGTGTCAACCTTGTTAAAAGATGAAACCAAGGATATGAGGATAGTTCCTTGTCTTATGTCAAGCTTGTTAAAATAATGAAACAAGGAATATGAGGATAGTTCTTTTACTGTGTCAACCTCATTAAAAAAATGAAACATCTCCCATGAGGATAGTTCCTTGTCTTGTGTCAACCTCGTTAAAAGATGAAACCATGTATATGAGGATAGTTCATTGTCTTATGTCAACCTCTTTAAAAAATGAAACAAAGGGTATGAGCATAGTTCCTTATCTTGTGTCAAGGTCATTAAAAAATGAAACAAGGAGTATGAGCATAGTTCCTTGTCTTGTGTCAAGCTCATTAAATAATGAAACAGGGAATCTGAGCAGAGTTCCTTGTCTTGTGTCAAGCTCGTTAAAAAATGAAACAAGGTCCCCTGGAGCAAAGTTCCAATTCAAGTCTTTGATTAGATCTCGTAAAATCCCAATTGAGTCTTTCACTTGATCTCGCAAATGAACCTTCATTCCATCCACCTGATATTCAAGAGTAGTCGACTTAGGTGAATGTAATGAAGCTTGGAGAGCATGCACCTAGTGGTAAATTTAAGTTTCCCTATAGGTTATGTGAAGGGAATCACCCCATTCACCTTTGTCTCTATCTGGACGAAGCCCAAAAGGTGTTGGATAGCCGTCCTGTTTCACCACAACGACTTCCATTTGGTTACAAGAGACTCTCCCTTTGATTATGTTGGGGACATGTGAACAAATCTCAAGCATAGTTCTTCGTTTCAAGCTTGCGTAAAAATGAAACTGAATTCAAGCATAGTTCTTCATTTTAAGCTTGTGTAAAAATGAAACTGAATCCAAGCATAGTTTTTTCGTTTCAAGCTTGTGTAAACATGAAACTGAATCCAAGCATAGTTCCCTATGGTTCAAGCTTGTCTAAAAATGAACCCATTCCCATTTTAGATCCTTGTGATTGCCATTCTATCAGCCTCTTCTGCCAGATGAGCCTTGGTTTTTCTCCTTCCATTGTCACTATCTGCTTGGTCGATCATACACTTTCACTTGGTTGTTTTACCCTTTTTGAGGAACAGTTGTAATGAGTGGTCTTATTAGCCAGCCTCTTCACATAAATCAACATGTTTTGATATGTTCCAACATCATCGGAACCAGTTGTTATCCAAGACACCACTCATTCCTCAAAATGGAGTCCTCTTTAAGCTCTTTCCAAACTCTCTAAACATGAAAAGATTGTGAAACGCTTGTCCTTTTTAGCTCATTAATGGATTGGAAACAACATCTACTCAGTGTTAGTTTTGTTGGGTTTTGTTATATTATTTCCACAACTAACCTACGTAGTGAACGGGGCGGTTAGAGCCCCATGTTGTTGGGAAAAGTATCCAATACGGAATGACCCTATCCCACTCTAAGGGTGATAGTACCTCAGCAACAAGCAAGACAAAACTACTTAAGATTTCTTCTTTATGGAATGTAAAGAGAGGAGAAAGAGATCCACTAACCGATGTCTTCTGCTAATGGTTGATCCAATCTCACTCCTTGCTGCTTGCTCCCAGCTCCTTGCTCTTTCACTGGCCCAGCTACACCAAGATCCTGCAAAATGACAAGAGAGGGAAACTACAAGAAGCATACATTCATAACTAGTTTAAGGATTAGAATAAACTAAATACACAAGTATAACAAGACATCATTGAGATACATGCATATAGAAGAAACTCAAATGGCTTTATTAATGGAAGAAGTAAAGTTCAGGAAGTGATACAACCATAAGAGGCCCAATCCAGCATCACCTTCCCAGCAGAAAAGAATCTCCTCTTCACCTCCTTCAAAGCAAATCACCCAATAGTTCTAAACTCAAACCAACAGCAATTCTTTGCATTCACAAAATTCCAGCCTCCAGATCTCATGGGAGAGAGATCCATATATAGATGTTTGGAGAGAGGATGAGTCAGCCTGAGATGTGACTAGTGTCCTCTCCCTCTTTCAGTTCTTGATTCCACTTGGAGGTTCTTGCTTCCACTTGGAGATTTGGAACCTCTTACTCATCACCAGTCGAATTCCCTGATCCAAGTGTCATTTTGGAAGCTTCCTGGGCATTGACACATTGAGGAATGAGCCTTCCACTTGTCCAAACTCGCTCAGTGCAGGTAGCCTTTGTTGGAGTTGACATTCAACACAGGTGGACAGTGGATCAGTTGACATTCAGCGCAGATGCTCAGTGGAGCAGTTGACATGATCCAGAATTGGCTTGTTTTTGAGTAATTTCAGTGGAGAACTTGTCTTGAATTGCTGTGGTTTCTTGGCCTTGTTCCTCTAGGGGTAGGAACAACATGTTTAGGGACTTTGGATCCCTTAGATTATGGACATTTCATGCTTCATGCTGTAAGGCACAAAAATGTCTATAACAGTTGCCCCCTAAAGTATGAGGTCGTTTATCGGGTGAAATGCTTTATCAGGAGGATCCGAAGTTCATCCAATTGCTGGGAGGTGACCTGTAATAAGATACAATACAATACATTATTTTTCATACTGCTTTCATGATCTAGCTGAGGCGGGCATTCCCATGCTCAGCTTTATAAATACATTTTTCTGTACATAGAACAGATAATCGTCTGATGGTAGACTGATAATTTTCTGCCGAAATTATCATCCTTTGAGTAGGATGATTATCTGCTGCACATGTCAATGTCTTTATTTCCTGAATATATATCGCAGCCCGGATGGATGAAACTAGATCCATGGTCTTCAATCTCGTCCGATCTTCACTCTAAGTACAAGTCGATCCATGTGAGAATTTTTTGGAGTCGAACATGGAAAGACATCGCTTTATTACCAGTCAATGATGTAAACTGTTAACAAGCGCGAGAGGAATCACCGATAATGATGATGACCCTCAAGGTACTGCAATACAATTCACGTGGTGTGAATAGAGGACTTGGCGTCAAACACCACGCAAAATCTTTCGGTCGAAGGTCATTGATGTATACCTGTCGCCGGAAGTGAGAAACTTGCCATTGAGGCATGCAAGCTTCAAAGTACTGAAGGGGGTGTTCCTAGATCAACTTCTTGGATAATGAGCTGATGTCGACAAGAAGTGATCCGTCAAAGGAGGGCCTTAATGAATCCCACATCAGTGACACGGAACGGAGCTAATGATTGTGATGAAGGTGAAAACGATCTGTGACATATGATTCAGGGTGGCGGTCATGAAAGGATGAAAGATGATGTATGGCAGTGGATGGGACACGGTTGACTCTTTCTGAACAACATCTCTTGAACATATAACGACACTGATGCGATGGATCGGTAGCATTACCCCAAATATGGATGGTATGGCGAGACCATGGTGATGTGACCGGTGAATGAAACAACCCAACCCGATGTGGTACGGAAGAAAAGTGTCATGTTCAAGAGCGACTTGCTACCATCAAAGCTTTGAGTTTCTCCCAATTTTTCCCCAGTCATTGCTGACCAGTACCTCTTTATTTTTGTCAAGCTTGAGGAGGATAACATATGCTTGTTCTATAACCTGCCCTTCGGGCAAGCGCATCGCTATGTTTTAACGAGCCTAGCGATAGGGAAACTCGTTCTCGTCTAAAGACAAGTTTGTCGCTATTTAATGCTTTTAACGAGTCTAGCGACAAAGACAACTCGGTACTTTTCATTTTTAGAGAGTCTGAAAAGGTACGTAAAGTTAACTCCAAAGGTCCTTTTTCGTCATCTAATCCCTTAAGTCCGAAAAAGTATAAAACAATACAGAAGGGATGAATGTTCGATAGTTTTATCGAGCCGAACTAGACAAGCGCTCGATATTTTTGTGCAATAATCCCTCAGGTCCAAAAAGATTAAAATCTAGAGGAGGGATAGCTCTTCCGGTCGTTTTAACGAGCTGGAAGGCCAAAACTCGACAAACTTTTCATATTTTACGAGTCAGATGAAAAGAGCTCAAAGAAGACTCGTATTTTGAGGAACGAGTGATAAACAGGGATAGCAGCAGATTCCAGGTACAGGTTGGAATTTTTCCAATCACGACAGTGTCACAGGGATGGCTAGGTGAAATCACTCTTCGCAGCTGTTCCTCAAAATAGGTAAACAATCAAGTGGAGGTGAATGATCGGCCAAATGAAAAGTGGAGGTGACGGTGCAAACACGACCAAGGCTTTTATGGCTGATGAATTTACGATCACAATGGTTATTTACCGGTTCATTTTTTCTGGATGATCTTGAACTCTAGGGGGAAGCTTGCTCACAGTTGCATTTATTTTTTAATGAGCATGAACTCTTGCTAAAACTGCTCGATTTTGCGTTTATTTTTTTAACGAGCATGAACTTTGCTAAAACTGCTCGATATACCGGTCATAAGATAAGAATGTCTCCTATAAATAATGGCAACTTTTAGATTTTTGCCCCACATCCTTTCTTTATGCAAGTTCGGCTGTGACTAATCCTACGAGTTTAAAGGGTTAGACCTATAGGTTTAAAGGGAGGACCTAAAAATTTAAAAAAATCAATAGCCGCCCTTGCTTGCACTCCAAAAGGTTTGCATGCCCCCAGGTATAAAATACGATTTCAAGGTTACCCCTCAATTTGCAAGTAAAACATTTGTTCTACCAGGAAAGGCATACCTCTTTCAGGTTATCCAAAGATTGTTCCATTAGCAGATTAAACAGAACATTCCTCGGCGGTGTCTACCGAAGTAGACAAAGGTGAGTGAGGCGTTGCCTCAAACACATAACTTTGACAAAAGAATCTTGTTCCAGAACAACCCCTCTTCCTTCTTTCGGACGGGGTACGGACTAGTCATATTCTCCCGCGGAAACCTACCTTATACCCAGGGTTTTCTCTGCCCGAAGCAGGCCAGGATGCATGCCCCCTGGGTTCCAGTCCTATTTTCCGAATCACTCGCACTCATCGGGAAGAAGGACTGGGGGTGGAGACATTTCTTGATTGAATAGACCATTCAGGGTTGGTATATGACTATTTGCGATGCGTGATCCTAGAAATGAAAGTTGGTCTACGAGCTTGACCATTCTTCCTTCGTGTGGAAAACACATTACTCTAAAGAGTGAGGAGACTATTGCTCCCATGCAATATATATAGTCTCGTCCAAGGAGTAGGTTATAATCCAAGGGTCCTTGAACGACCATCACGTTCATTTGAACGGCCTTCCCTTTCAATGTAATGGGCACATTGGGGAGGATCCCTAATGGTCGACTGGTTCCTTTATCAAAGCCCGAGAGATTTCTTATCTCAGGCAAAAGCGCTGGGGAACCCAGTGCTTTCCAAGCAACAGAGGAAAGGATACTCACAGACGCCCCTTCATTAATGATAGTGCCAGCCATTACCATTCTGTATATTTGGACTATAATTCTGAATGGTATACTGGCTGGCAACCGAGGTCTGCCTAGTTGGTTCCAATCAAAGGACACAACCAGGTTGCTTGGTGGTGGGACCGAATACACGGTCGGATATGACCCTGACGATGTTCCTTCCTACGATAAAGGAATGGGCGCATTGCCCTGATGCTCGTCAGAGTCTGTGTCGATGAAAAGAATCTGGATGGTGTCATCCTTATTCTCTTCAGTGAGGGTGTCATTTGAAGATGAATCTTCAGTGACGGTGTCATTTGAAGATGAAATCTCTGAAGGCAGAACCGGGTCAACTGCCGTTTCGACCTTTGGACTTTCGTCTGGTCTGGATTCAGTAGGTTCATTTTCAATGACTGACGCTTCAACTGACCACTTGAGTTGGCCAGCTGTGTTTTCAACCAACGAAGGACTTGGCATGAGTTTATTATATCCAGGAGGAAGTCGTAACGGTGAAACCCGACGATCTTCCAAAACTCTCTTCGCTTCGTCTAAGAAGGGACAACGGTGGATGGCGTGATCGCCTTCACACAGTCTGCAGGGGAATCTTGCTCCCCCTCTTTGTCTTGAACCTTCACTTTCGCTGGTTGACGGTAAGCATTCAACATGGCTATCAGAGGTTGATGCTCCCGAATTGTGCAAACGAGGGGACCAGTCCCTTAGTATCCGGGGAATACCGGGACAATCTCTATGGAAGTGGTCTCCTCTACATATGACACATGGCGATTTAGGCCCGGTCCATGTTGTGTGTGGATTTTTGTCAGATGTCTTTTGCTTGCCCCCAGTCGCCTTTGGCTCCTTCTTCTTCTTCTCTCTCTTCTTCTTCTCCTTCTTCTCTTTGGGAGCTTGGCTTTTGCCGGCTCTACCTTGCGAAGAGGAAGGATTGGAGGAAGAGATATAGGAAGTAGAAGGCTAGTGGGCAGCTCTAGACTGATCTAACTGTTGACTCGACTGTTCAGGAACCGTGGTGTTCTGAACTACATTGGTTGAGAAGAGCCAGATTGGCAGGCCAATTGTCAGTCCTAGAAGCGACAATGTGGCCATGTGGGGCGCACCAACATTTCCCGAAGAGGAGAAAGGACTAGGATTTCCATCATGGGGAATTCCTTGGTTGGTGTGTTCCATGTTCTCAACCTAAAGATCAACGCAGGAATAGGAGGTGATTATGTTCCGTTTAAAATAAATTTTATAATGACGCTTTAGACACAACTTGTTTTTTCACTTTTTAAGAGTCGAGAAAAAGCTAAAGATGACTCTAGTCTCCTTCGATGTTTTAACGAGCCCGAAGTGACAAATGCTCGGATGGACTTTTTCTGTTATAGAGTCTTAAAAAGGCCAAAACAAACTGCTCTGGAGTTATAGGCAGAGGGTGTGCCAAACTTTTCGCAAAACCGCAGAATACGTTTTAAGGTACGGGCAGTCGATCTTCGTGAATGCTGTGTTCACTGCATTGTGATCAGTAGGGCGGCCGACACAGCTTCCTATGGATAAAGGCTTTATTCCTATAGGGGTCTCCCAATATATACGCGACGGTACATGGGAGCACAAGTCCGTATTGATACTTATCGCTTCACCGTGGAGGAATCACCCAACCACTCAACAGTAAGATATCACGTTTAACGACGCCGGAACACGTCTCTAGCTTAGACCTCTATGTGTTTGCGTTATGTTTCAAAGCGTTGTTATGTTCATTCAATTCATTTTAGGTTGATCTTGTTTAGTAGTTTGCCTTTATGGATCACCACGAGATGTATGGTACAACTCCTAAATGCAGTCTAAAGATGATAAGCAAGCTTTTTCAATCTTTTCAACATATGAAAATCTTAACTACTGAGGGAAAAGAAAGACATCATCTTTTCACACAGATCATAGAGCACACACTAATGCACTTTTTCCTAAATCAACATGCAAGCTGTCAAAATTCAAA
The DNA here is from genome assembly GCA_031772625.1 of Pinus tabuliformis. NCBI lineage: Eukaryota > Viridiplantae > Streptophyta > Pinopsida > Pinales > Pinaceae > Pinus > Pinus tabuliformis. Next base: position 1,934,649,294 of record CM062818.1, on the reverse strand, counting down.
TGCACAATGCAGGTATTTCTCTTCTCTTTCTTAATATTGATGTTTATATAAAGAAAGTTGTTGTATAACTTTGAATTCGATTTCAAGTGAAAACATAAACAAGTTTTTTGTCCAAAATCAAAAGACACCTTATGATTTACTTGTTTCAACACTAGAAATACATAAATTCAAACCATATGACGAAAGTAAAAGCTCAATCAGCTGTGAACAGCAAACAAACTTACTCCTAAGATCAAAACGACACTTATGACAGGTCTAGATCTAAGAGGCCACAGCAAGACTAGTTCACTTTCGTAATGGGAAACTGCAAATGATGTAAGAAATACACAAAGAACAAATACAGTTTCTTTATACAACCGAGGCGGAATAGAGGCAAAGAAAGGTGGTTTCAGATAGGTACATTGACTGATAACAGGCTGCAAAAACAGGGATGAAAACTGAGCAAAAGACACAGGGAACCACAGTTGCACAAGGCAAAGACTGTTTCAGCGCAGGTGTAACACAGAGGTTTTGACATTCAGCGCAGGTAGCCTTCACGAGACCTACGTTGAAATGTAGAACCTCTTCACTGGGTCTGCGCTGAAACCAGAACGAGAACGAGAACATTCCAGGGTTTTGAGCTACGGTTTGCAGTTAAAATCACAGTTTTTGGCCAAATCAAAGCTAGCAATCAAGTACACACTAAAGGATGATTCAAAGGAGGATGAAAAGCTATCACTAAGAGCTGTTAGAGCACTTGTGGATCAGCTCTTCAAATCATAAACAGGCCCAAAATCTGAGCTAGAGTAGCTGCCCTCTACTTTGCATTTGAAAGATCCAAATGCAGTTCGATTCGGTACTCCCTGAGTTTATGAAATGAATAGAAAAAACACAAACAAACCAACAAGATACGATCCCCAGTGGAGTCGCCAATTTGTTGTTGGGAAAAGTATCCAATACGGAATGACCCTATCCCACTCTAAGGGTGATAGTACCTCAGCAACAAGCAAGACAAAACTACTTAAGATTTCTTCTTTATGGAATGTAAAGAGAGGAGAAAGAGATCCACTAATCGATGTCTTCCGCTAATGGTTGATCCAATCTCACTCCTTGCTGCTTGCTCCCAGCTCCTTGCTCTTTCACTGACCCAGCTACACCAAGATCCTACAAAATGACAAGAGAGGGAAACTACAAGAAGCATACATTCATAACTAGTTTAAGGATTAGAATAAACTAAATACACAAGTATAACAAGACATCATTGAGATACATGCATATAGAAGAAACTCAAATGGCTTTATTAATGGAAGAAGTAAAGTTCAGGAAGTGATACAACCATAAGAGGCCCAATCCAGCATCACCTTCCCAGCAGAAAAGAATCTCCTCTTCACCTCCTTCAAAGCAAATCACCCAATAGTTCTAAACTCAAACCAACAGCAATTCTTTGCATTCACAAAATTCCAGCCTCCAGATCTCATGGGAGAGAGATCCATATATAGATGTTTGGAGAGAGGATGAGTCAGCCTGAGATGTGACTAGTGTCCTCTCCCTCTTTCAGTTCTTGATTCCACTTGGAGGTTCTTGCTTCCACTTGGAGATTTGGAACCTCTTACTCATCACCAGTCGAATTCCTTGATCCAAGTGTCATTTTGGAAGCTTCCTGGGCATTGACACATTGAGGAATGAGCCTTCCACTTGTCCAAACTCGCTCAGCGCAGGTAGCCTTTGTTGGAGTTGACATTCAACACAGGTGGACAGTGGAGCAGTTGACATTCAGCGCAGATGCTCAGTGGAGCAGTTGACAAGATCAAGAATTGGCTTGTTTTTGAGTAATTTCAGTGGAGAACTTTTCTTGAATTGCTGTGGTTTCTTGGCCTTGTTCCTCTAAGGGTAGGAACAACATGTTTAGGGACTTTGGATCCATTAGATTATGGACATTTCATGCTTCATGCTATAAGGAAAAAAAATGTCTATAACACCCCACCTCTGTTGCATCGATTACATAGCAGGGGGGTGTACCCCCGCTCTATGGGGTCCGGGGCAGCGCCCTGGGAAAATTTTTTTTGGACCCTATATTAGCTTGAGTGAACCTACCTATGGCTTTTGGTCCATGGTTTTGGACACAATGGTTTTTCGGTCCATGGTATTGGATGCTTTGACCTATATAAATATGTATTGTAACATTGAAAGAAAATAATGAAAAAATCAAGCTGGTAGTCTTGGTTTTGGGATCTAGTGGGAAAGTCTCTGTGTATATGTGTTTTATGTGTTATGCTCTTGCATTGTTTATTTTTCTGTGTTTTAGAATTCGTATGCAGGTAATTTCTTTACGGGATTAAAACCTACATTTGGTATCGGAGCTGTTTTGGCTTCAAGGGGACGCCTTTGTTGCTGAGGGGTTTCACTCGGGCCTATGGTAGACCCCGTTAAGTGGGAGATCTGCGAGATCAATTCTAGCGGTAAAAGAAGATGGCGAGCAGTGGAAAGATAGAGATCAAGAAATTTAATGGTCAGAGTTTGAGTTGTGGAAACTCAAGATGGAGGATCTGTTGGTGGATAAAGATCAGTGGATCGTGGTAGATCCGAGTACTAAACCAATGGGAGTGACTGATGAAGAACGGAAGAATTTGGATATGAAGGCAAAGAGCACAATACGATTGTGTGTCTCAGATTCAGTATTTCTGAATGTATTAGGGGAAGCTACGACAAAGGCTTTGTGGGACAAGTTAGGGACTTTGTACCAATCTAAGTCTCTGGTGAATAAACTGTTCCTGCAGAAAACGCTGTATAACCTGAGGATGAAAGATGGACACTTAGTGACAGAGCATCTGAATGCGTTTAACACTATGGTAAGTCAGTTATCGTCTGTTGTTATCAAAATTTCAGATGAAGATAAGTGCATTAGTTTGTTGTGTTCTCTACCAAATTCATGGGATAGTCTGGTTATCGCAATAGGTAGCAATGCAACTGCCTTGCAGTTCGATGAAATTGTCTCATCCTTGCTGACAGAGGAGATGAGATGGAAAAATATGGAGATCCAGAATGGTGATGCCTTGTTTGTACAAGGATGGCCCCAGAACAGAAACAAAAATAATTCATCGAGTGGGAGATCTAAATCTAGAGGGAGATCTAAATCTCTGGGAAAACCTGTAAAGGTGGTGTGCTGGAAATGCGGAAAGGAAGGGCACTACAAAAGGGACTGTAAATTTAAAGCTCCTGACAAAGGAAAGGGATATGATGATGCTCCTTTTGTAGAGGTGAAAACCACCTTAGATGAAGGTGGGGATGTGTACTTGGCTTCTTCAAGTACACATGTAGATCATGAGGCATGGTTGATTGACTTAGGTGCATCCTTTCACTTCACTCCCCATAGAGAGTGGTTCTGCAAGTATGAGAAATACGATGGTGGTTATGTCTTCTTGGGGGATGACAAGAAGGCTATAATCATTGGTGACAGAAAAGTAAAGCTGAAGTTGCAAGGTGGAATAGTTAGAACACTTCCAGGTGTTCTGTATATTCCTGCATTAGCCAGAAATCTGATTTCTGTAAGAAGGCTAGATGATGTAGGTGTAAAAACAATGTTCGAGAAAGATACCTGCAAGATGGTTTGGGGGGCACTGGTATTGATGTGGGGATTTCAGACTAGAACTCTGTACAAGCTGCAAGGTAGCACTGTTGTTGATGGGTCACATAGTTCTATGGTTCTTGAAAGTGGAGCAAAAAATCTAGTGGTCTCTAGAGAGAAGACCTTGCTGTGGCATCAAAGGCTTGGACATATTGGAGAGAAGGGTCTTCGAATACTTCATGGTAAAGGTATGTAGAAGGTATGATTAATAGCACTCTGGATTTTGATTTCTATGAAAATTGTGTATATGGGAAGCAGAATCGGGTGAGTTTCCCCTCTGGTGGTAAGAGGGCGAAACAGATATTAGAGCTTGTGCACAATGATGTGTTTGGACCTGTTGAAGGTTCCATCACTGGGTAAGTCTGTATACTATGTATCATTTATAGATGACATCTCAAGGAATACATGAATATATTTCCTTAAGAAGAAATCTGAAGTCTTTGATAGGTTTAAAGAATTTAAGGCTCTGGTGGAAAACTAGACAGAGAAGAAGATAAAGGTGTTGAGGTCAGATAATGGTGGAGAGTTTTGCAGCAAGTAATTTGAAGAATTATGTAAGAAGTGTAGTATAGCATGGAAAAAGACTACTCCATATACACCTCAACAAAATGGAGTCGCAGAAAGAATGAACAAGACGTTGATGGAAAGGGCAAGAAGCATGCTCAATGGTGCTGGGTTAGGACAGGAATTCTAGGCAGAGACGGTGGAGACAGCATGTTACCTGGTCAACAGATCACCTTCATCGGCATTGGAGGATAAGACTCCACAAGATGTATGGACTGGTAAGAAACCATTTCTTTCACATCTGAGGGTATTCAGATGTGATGCATATGTACAAGTTCCAAAGGAGAAACGAACCAAGTTAGATAGTAAATCTAAAATGTGCATCTTTATTGGGTATACGGATGGTTTAAAGGGTTATAAGCTTTGGAACCAGTAACAAGGAAGGTTGTGTACAGCTAAGATGTGGTGTTCAGAGAGGTGAAAGATGTTATTAAACATGAAGTCCCACCAACTAAACTTGAGAAGATAGAGTTTGAGCTAAAGGAGGAAGAATCAAACTCTACAGCAGAGGAGGAATTAGAAGATGAAGAGCCACAAACTCCAGGTGTAAGAAGATCAGCTCGAGAAAGAAGGCAACTAGAAAGGCATGGTCCATCTAATTTCTATTCAAATTTTGCTTTATCTATTACTGATGATGATCCCAGAACTGTGAAGGAAGCAGTAGATTCAGAGGATGGAAAACTTTGGAAAGAGGCCATGGTTGATGAAATTGCATCTTTGCAAAAAAATGAGGCTTGATATCTGGTGGAGTTGTTGGTTGGAAGGAAACCCATTGGCAGCAAATGGGTGTTTAAGAAGAAGACAAGTGCAGAAGGAAAGGTGGAAAAATACAAAGCTCGGTTGGTAGAAAAATGTTATTCCTAGGTGCTGGGAATTGATTTTGGTGATATTTTTCCCCTGCTGCCAAGGTAACTTCTATTATATTACTTTTATCTGTTGCTGCTGCTTTTTATTTTGAGGTAGAACAGATGGATGTGAAGACAACATTTCTTCAAGGGGATCTGGAACAAGAGATGTACATGAAGCAACCTGAAGGCTTTGCAGTGAAGGGTAAGAAAGAACTGGTATGCAAGTTAAAGAAGTCATTGTATGGGTTAAAACAGTCACCAAGGATGTGGTATTAGAAATTTGATACATTTATACAGGGACATGGCTTCACCAGAAGCAAAGCAGATCACTGTGTGTATTTTAAATAAATTGGTGATTGTGTTATTTATCTAGTCTTGTATGTGGATGATATGTTGTTGGTTGGAAATCATAAAGAAATTATCTAGGATTTGAAGACCCAATTGTCCTCCAAATTCGACATGAAAGATCTTGGTGCTGCAAACTATATTTTGGGCATGGAAATTAAAAGAGATCAGGAAAAGAGGAAGAACTAGTTAAACCAGAGGAAGTATGTCGAGACAATACTACAGAGGTTTAATATGCAGGATAGTAAAGCGGTGAAGGTTCCTATTCCTGTAGGTGTAAAGCTATCTGATAAACAGTGTCCCAAGACACCAGAAGTTGAAGAGGATATGTCCTGTATTCCATATGAAAGTGCAGTTGGTAGCCTGATCTATGCAATGGTCTATACTAGACCAGACATCGCACATGCAGTGGGAGTATTGAGCAGGTTTATGTCAAAACTAGGGAAGGAGCATTGGACAACAGTGAAATGGGTTTTCAGGTATTTGTGTGGCACTAGTGATTATGATTTGTGCTACCACAGAAGACCAGGATTGGACAAAGTTTTGGATATTCGTGGCTTTGTTGATGCAGACTAGGTTGGAGATTTGGATCAGAGAAGATCTACAAGTGGGTATGTGTTTAACCTATTTGGAGGAGTAGTCAGTTGGATGAGTAAGAAACAATCTATAGTGGCACTATCAACTATAGAGGCAGAATACATGGCAGCCACTCATGCAAGCAAGGAGGTAGTTTGGTTGTAGAGATTGTGTTCAAGTATTGCGTTAATACAGGGAGCTATGAGGATAGACTGTGATAGCCAAAGTGCAATTTTCTTGGGAAAGAACCCTGCTTATCATTCAAAGACAAAGCACATTGATGTTCAGTATCACTTTGTGAGGGATATGATAGAAGACAAAAAGGTGTTGCTGGTAAAGGTGGACACTTTGAAGAATACTACAGATGCATTGAAAAAATATGTGAGCTCTGAGAAGTTCTCCTGGCATAGAGAAACAATGGGCAATTCAGGGTTGGAAAAATGACTAAGCTGTCCTGTGGCCCCCTGTGGAAAGAAAACAACAAGTGGGAGAATGTTGGGTTGTGTTATATTCTTTCCACGACTAACCTACGTAGTGAACCGGGGGGGTTAGAGGGGGGGTGGAGTGCCTCCTTCGTTGTGCTGATTGCGTAGCAGGGGGGTCATAGGGGGGGGGGGGGGTTTGAGGGGGGTGGGTAGCCCCCCTCTATGGGGTCAGGGGTAGCGCCCCGAGAAATCTTTTTTTGGACCCTATATTAGGTTGGGTGAACCTACCTATGGTTTTCGGTCCATGGTTTTGGACACAATGGTTTTTCGGTCCATGGTATTGGATGCTTCGACATGTATAAATATGTATTGTAACATTGAAAGAAAATAATGAAAAAATCAAGTTGGTAGTCCTGGTTTTGGGATCCAGTGGGAAAATCTCTGTGTTTATGTGTTTTGTGTGTTATGCTATCGCATTGTTTATTTTTCTGTCTTTTAGAATTCGTATGTAGGTAATTTCTGTATGGGGTTAAAACCTACAAATTTAACCCTTTTTCAGGCTGAGACAGATTAACTACGAAAAAGGAATATGTTGACCGAACATGGTCAATAGGTCATCTCTTGTATTGTTTTATGCTTTTTCCAGCTTGAGAGACAAATCTACAAAAAATAACTTGTCGAGTTTTCTTTTCGTTCCTTTTCAAACTCTCTAAACATGAAAAGGACCAAGTTATCTTTTTCGTTAAACTCGTTAAAACATCAAATATTGACAAACTTGTCCATCTAGACAAGACCGACTTTCACCTTCGCTAGACTCAAAACATCAAATAATGATGGATTCACCCGAAGGGTGGAATTATACAACAAGCATATGTTATTATCCTCAAGATGGATAAAAAATAAAGAGGTACTGGTCAGCAATGACTGGGGAAAATGGGAAAAAGGGGAAAACCACTTTATGGTAGCAGGTCGCTCTTGAACATGACACTTTCACTCCATCACTATGACTATTTGGGTTGGGTTACCAACTTGATGGTTATCATACCGTTAGTCTATCATACCATACATCACTTTGTTTTGGGTCAATGCTACCAATTCATTTTAGTGTCACCGACATGTTCAAGAGAAGTCATCTAGTCAAAATTCATCTTTTGCAATACCATAAAACTTCATTTTCATGACTGCCATTCTTGAACCTTGTGTCATCAGTCAAATTCCATCTCCAAAATCACTACACTTGTTTCGTGTAGTTGATGTGGGATACATCAAGGCCCTCCTATGATGAGTTGCTTCTTGTTGACATCAACACATTATCCAAGAAGTTGACTTAGAAACAGCCTTCCAGTACCTTGAGGCTTGCATACATCAATGACAAGTTTTTGGCTTCCAGTGATAGGTTGACATCAATGGCCTTCGACCGAAAGACTTTGTATGGTTTTCAACATCAAAACATGAATTCACACCATGCAGAATGTATTGCAGTACCTTGAGGATCATTATCATTATCAGTGATTTCTCTCGTGTCTGTTAACGACTTACATCATTGGCTGGTAATCAGACGGTGTCTTCCCATGTTCAACTTCAGATCACATATTCACATGGTTAGACTTGTACTTGAGAGAACAATTGAACAAGATAGAAGACCCTGGTTTTAGTTTCATCCATCCGGGCTGCGATTTCAGGAAATGTACCAAATCATCCATACAATGGCTTTACATTGATAGTCATCCGATCATAGGTCTATATCTGTAGATGACTATCTATGTACTTGTAATGAAAGTTTGTATGTTGAGCATGGGTATGCCTTCCTTCAGCAATTCATGAGAAAAAAATCAAAATATCATGATATTATGTATTGTAATTGATGCAGGTCACCATCCACTTTAGAACCTCCTCATCACATCATAAAGCATATCACTCGACATTATTGTTTTTGACTTCATGCTTTAGGGGGAAGCTGTTACATATCCATTTTGGCACATCACTCTCATCATCCAGATCAGTATTATTAGGGCTCATTAAACTCTAATTCAGTTGCTATGTGCCCTAGACAAGTCAACACTTTGAATGCCTCCTTCCCTGACAATTTCATGGCCTCAAAAAATCTTGAAATGACTCATAGAGAGACAAGTGCAGGTAGGCCCATGCAAGGGTGCTCTACAGAGCAATTAGGCCCACTTTGACCTGCGCTGGGCGAGATTGAGCAAAATTCACATAGGATTTTGGGAATATTCTTATATTCTGGAGCCTTCTTGAGGATTCCCACACTTATTATCTCCTATGAGCTCGGAAAAGGAAGAGGAATGAGTTAAGTAACCTCCTATCCTCTCATCCCTTCCTCCATGGAAACTAACTCTAAGTTTGGAAGGCCATTCAATACCCTCATTGATGACAAACCCTCCACCATCTTCCTATAAATTGAGCACTCATCTAAGTGATCAAGGGCTGGACTATGTTAAGTTGTAAGGAGATAATGTTACTATGAGAATTGGCGTTGAAGCAAGTATTGTAATGCTTCAAGTTTGTCATTATGTTGATGTGATGTGGATGGGATCCAAGCTAGAGGAATGACTTTGAATCAAACACAATGGTTGTAATTACTTCTTCTATTCAATAAAGTATTTTAACCTTTTTCCATATGTTTGTATTGTCATATGATGCTTATATGTGTGCAATGTATCTAATTAAACTCAATTGTATTCAATAGATATTTTTCTTTGATAGGTTCTTTTTCTTCTGTTTGTGTTTATAGGTACTTCTCAAGCATGTTAAGTATGGGAAGGAGCAACAGGATCTATACAAAGGAGACAAGAGGAAAGCAGAACTACAAGTAGGTCTTCTCATCTTCTTTGTCTTATCTATTGCTTATAGGAAAAGGCTAAAGTGCTTTAAACTGTTGTTCTAGATATGTGTAAAAACCTCTGGGGTAAATGTGCATATAAAAAAAACATAATAGGAATAGAAATACAATAAACATATCAGCCATCAAAGTCCATATATACATCAGTACATTTTCACATGAAAATCAAGGGAATGAATTTTTTTCATTAATAAATGCAATGAACCAACTGGAGATGGGACTACCACATTCCACCCGACCATAGATTGGCTGAGCCAAGTCTCTCTTCGGCCAATCACCCCCATTCAATATTCCAAGCATGAATGTGGGACTCATATAACACATCAAAAAACACCAATAAATGTGGATGCCACCGGAGTTCTCCACCTCTGCCGTGAGGAATTTGAGTGCCTCCTAGTCTCTCAGGCTTTACCATGCATCCGCAGTCTGATCTATGGATCACTAGGCCCTACACCAAGACATAATCTCCAGGCTCTATTGTGCATTCCATCCCAGAATCACTATGCCCAATGGAGAGAAAATCCACCTCTTGGCTTTACCATATATCCCAACATTCACCGACAAGTATTCCTAGGCCCACTGAGGCACACAATCTAGCTTTACCGCAACCCACAGTCTAGTTCAAGGGTTACTAGGATAGTGGCTTCGTGCATCCTCAATCTAGTTCAGGGACCACTACCACCATTTGTTTGTCAATTCAGAGATCCACCCCACTCAGCTTCGAATCCAATCCAGCCATCCCCCACAAAACGCATGAGAGAACCCATCTCATCAAAGCTATCAGGAAATGGCAAGGCTAGGCTGAAAATGTTGTCACACCTCGTGTTGGGTAGCAGATCCCCCGCGTAAGGGTTTTGGGGCTTAAAGTCCACAGTTTTGGGGTAATAGTATGGAAAGGCTCCACGATGTGTGTGGAGCGTGAAATGTAATGAGTCAAGTCAAAGGGTTGTCTGCCCAAAAATAATGTAAAATAATAGAAAGAGAGTCGGCCTACCCATGGTCCGCGGACCATGGGAATATATAAATAGAGCGAGGATCTAAGGGTAGAAGTCAGTTTTATTTTGGATCTTGAATGTATGGGTTTGTGAAGGCAAGAGCGATTCTGAGTCTGTAAGTCTGAGTCAGGTTGGATAGTAGTGAAATAGCCTTTGTAACTATGTACGCAGAGGCCTGGTAGAGTCCGCAGCTGTGTGCGCGGACCCCTGCAGCTGAGTGCGTAGGGAAGGAAGAGGATTGTACGAAATTTAAGATATTAATAAAGTTAAGTGGTTCTAAGATATTACAGATCTGTTATCATTCTGGTGTATGCATCTGTTATGATCTCTGTTTTATGCTTATGTTCTAGATTTATGTGAATCTATACTCTTTCTAGGTGCGTACACTAGTTAATTTTGTTAAATACCCTAAGGAGTAGATATAATCTACAATATTCTCATTAATAATAATTGTTGAAGAAGCGCATTGCTCTATATCTTTGTGGAAGCCTAACAGCCATACAGAGTGGCACAATACCGAACCATGTTCGCAAACCCTCCAAGTTCTCATTAAGACATCCCTAGGGTGCGGAAACCTGGTTCCAGCACCCACCCCTGCTACCTTGGGTGAGACTTCAGTTTGGACTTCGTGGGCTATTGCCGAAAGAGCTGGTAGCGCGGGACGTTCGGCTAATAATTCTTCTGAACCTGGGTGAGGCCCTAAATAGCCAACAAATGGTTCTGTTGTCGGGACTTGGATCTGCCTAAGGATGTCTGATGTCTGAACACTATAACCCTACAAAGAAAGGACTTGAGGATTGGTTGGATCAGAAGTTGCACGAGTTTGTGGTACAGGAGAATCAAAACATGCAAATATTGGAGGAAAGGTGGCTAGATCGGTACATATATACAGAAATCATCGAGATATTTTTACGACCTTCTCGACAGAGTTGTATGAGTGGATCGCGAGGCTAGCTGATAGTGTGGGAAGGTGCAGACTTGATCATCCTATAGTGTGGACCCCAGAGTTGGTGCGCAGTCTAGAAGTGTCCGAAGATAAGATCGTGAGGGTGGTAGATCGTTGGCTAGATTAGATCGTAGGAGGATTCGTCACTGAGTTCACGATAGACACAACCGTAAGTTATAGTGAAGCAGAAAGGTGTTTTCTCCAAGGGTTGCGAGGAAAGTACATCAAATCGCTGAATACTTGGATTAAAATTCTATTATGCGAAAAGTGGGTTATGTGAGTCCATGGACGTCTGGGGTAACGCAGAGTAGAAGAGGCTACCGAGGAATTGAAGGATTAGAAAACAATCCCCTGATCTCACTGTTGTGAGAAAGCAAAGAGGAGCTTGACGGGTTCTATACGAGAAGCGTGGTCTGGTTAATAAACCAGTGCATCCCCCTATTACCACATCCACCCATGCCATCACCCGCTTCACCTGCATAAACCCCACCTTCATCAACCACATCTTCATCTACCCCACCTCCACCACCTCCAAAGGTTGGAATGGTGGAAGCGATCAAGTTTCCTGTGTTTAGGGGCGTAGGACACGAGGCACCACATCAATTCTGGTTCGTGGCAAAGCCAGTATGGGAAGCCCAAGGCATTATGGATGATAACATTAAAAAGGCTACTCTAGTAAGTGCACTGCAGGATCGGGCATTGACGTGGTATATAAATTACTCCAACGATCACCCGAATGCAGGGATAGCAATGATCCAAGATGGATTGAACAAAGAATTTAGCCGACCAAAATCAGAGATGCAGTCGATTATTGGGTTTAAAGAAATCATGATGATGCCAGGTGAAACTCTGTGGGATCTGGATCAGAGGTTTAAGAGTACGATCTGTGAAGCTAACACGACGCTGACAAATCCGCAGCACTGCACGTGGTTTGTGGCATCTTTGACACCACATCTGAGGATGGCGCTATCACAACAAAAGATCTCGACCTAGGCTGAAGCATTAGAGACAGCGATGAGGTTGCACGAGACTCCTATACAGGATCCTGGGTTGAGATTTCATAAAATCTACGCGCAACTACAAAACCTATGCTTAGAGATTCAAAGTTTGAAACAAGAAAAGGCACCCAGTTCAGAGGTGCGCGCAGAGGTATGGTGCATCAAATGTAAAGGCCAAGGTCATGATAAGGATCACCGCCCCGTATTCGCGAACTATTTGGTGGCGCCTGCCCTCTGGTGCATGATTTTTTAAGTAGGAGGCAAGCATGCAACAGACAACTATCACCTGTTACAGAAGTATACCCAGACCCTGCAACAACTGTATTGTAATTCCTGTCAATCAGTTGGGCACGATGAGTGAACATGTCGAAGCTATGAGCTAATGATGGAGAGAACCCTAGCCTATCGAATGTAGACTGAGACGCGAGGTTTCGACTTAGCTGCAGGGCCACGTGGTGGATTCCAGGACACGAATGAGGAAGATGAGGGATGGTACCTAGACGAGGCCGCGGCCAGCTGATCTGTTATAATTGTGGAGGGCTAGGGCACTACGCGCGAGACTGCACCAACCCAATGAGAGTATCTTGTCCATACTGTGAATAATTTGACCATGAAATGGTAGATTTCCCGACGTTGATCGCCCAAATGCATGAAAAAGGGGTGCTACAACCCTCCCCTACTCAAAACATCCAAATGATGAGGTCCAAACCCCACGAAGAAGAACTGAGGGTAAACATGGTACTCAGAAGTAGTGCAAGAACAGGGGAAGATACAACGAAACAGCCCGGAGATGATTTGAAGGGCCGAAAAGTTCCGGTAAAAGAACCTAGATCTGAGAGGAAACAGGCGAAGGAAGTGGGAAAGGAATCTAAGGAGAGCTTCGCGGAGATCTCTACTCCAGGTAGTAAGGCCCAACTTGAGCCGGGAAATGATCCGTCTATGCTTACTACCTTTCTAGAGACATGTACAAAGCTGCTACACAACACCAAGGTAGTAAAGGGACTCCAAGAACAAATCTCTAGGTGCTCAGGGTTGGAAGATCCACGCGTGATCCAGAAGCTGGGAAAGCACGCTTTGCATACCGGACGAGAGATGCAGTTGACGGAACAAATTGGGGACTATGAGATGGATCAGGTCATCCTGGATTTGGGCTCTGACGTGAATGTATTACCCAAACAAATGTGGGAGTGCATGGGAAGGCCAGCACAACAGTGGTCTCCTATTCAATTGCGGATGGCCAACCAACAGAAGGTCTTACCCATGGGACATCTACAAGGGGTGACAGTGGACATTGAAGGTGTAAATACACAAACAGACTTTGAGGTAATGGAAATTGTGGATAACAGTAACCCATACCCCGCATTGCTAGGCATAGACTAGGGCACAGACATGAATGGGGTTATCAACCTAAAAAGGTGAAAGATGATATTCGAGAAAAATTCGCTACGTGTAGTAGTTCCGTTGGACCCCGTCGAAGGTGCATGCTCATTGAACCTGTGCGTGAGGAGGACAGTGATGCTGCACTAGACTGTATCTACCAGATAACAATGTGGGACCAGGACCGGGTGAATCTGAAAGTGGATGAGAAAACCCCATGGGAGCGCGATAGTTCCTACACATCAGATTCTGATGAAGAGATGGAGCGATGGCAGAATTGATTGTAGGAGGTATCAACACTAAGTTGTAATATGATGAATATGTCACTGCAACACGTGATGTCTGAGGTAAGGGAAATGCCAACCCATGAGGGAATAACATGCATGAAGGAAGCTACAGATCACTGGGAAAAGATGAGACTGTCACGGAAAGGGCACGGTGCACAACTGGGAACGTTACGCGCAACAACTGCACCAGGGAGGAATACACATCAAGAGACTTGGAGGATTGGGTAAGTTAGAGGACTCAACATCCGTCGGTCATAGAGGATGCAGAGAGATGTGCAAATTCCCACCCGACTAAGAATTAGAAATCTGATTCTACCACGATAGCAGGAAAAGCGACACATTCCAGCTGTCTGCGCCCGAGCAATCAGGACAACAGGGGGAAGCATGAGCAGCGTTCGCACACGAAGATGAGTCAATAAGAATCTGTGCATACCAAGGGTTTGATGGAGTTATCAGACCAGTAGCACATGATGGAGGGCAAAGGTGATAAGACAAGATGGAACTAAGAGGACTAAAGAACCTTCCCTGATCATAACCATCATGGAATTCAAGGGTGAGGAAATCCGATGGTTGCTTGGAACCATTCGGTGTGGCAGCAAAAGGCTTCACGGAATCAATGAAGAATGTGCACAGCTGGAAAGAAAAAGTGCAATGCTAGATGAGGAAATTGGCCAAATACAAATGGGAATTACACAAATGGGCCACACGAATGCAAAAATAAGGGGACCAGATCTGGCCGGCCCTCCTTCACTACTTGAACAACCTATGACCTTGCTATCATGGTTGCCACACACCCTCCTAAACATGATATCACAGACCGCGCAACGTGAATTGGTTCGAAGGTATGTGAAGGGTGTGCGCAGCCCGGGCTAGCAGGGAAGAGGAAGGCCTGCACAAGGCGTGCGACCACTTGACTATCCGTAGGAGGCACAGTCTCAGCGCTCCACGCAGTTGAAAGAGGGTGCAGGACTCAAAAGAAATCTGTAGGCAGGTTGTTGGAATTGAATGTGGCGCACACGGCCAGGAGGAAGCAAAGAATGTGTCCACATACTAGGGACTGTGCTGCCACATGGAAAGGACAGAAGGTGACCATTGTAGATATTGCTCATGACAAGATGTCCCATTAAGACACCCAGGAGTAGGCGGTGGGCCATTAAGTTATAGGGCTGAAGGAAGTTACCGCCAAGGTTGCATTAATGGGCCACAAATGGAGGGAATGGTCGAATTTAAATCGAAACATGCATATAAAGCTTGCCTTCAAACCACCCTTGGCACTTTGTATTTTACGACATACTGTTACCAAGCCGACAGGAAGAAGAAGGATGAGTCGCTCATGGGAAACAACCCATGGTTTAAAAGGTTGCCGAAGGAGATGCAGGATAACCTAATTAAGATGCAAGAAATAGCCAAGGGGGTGACATAGAACCCCTCGCCACAAGAAGGGAGTACAGCAGAGATTTCTAGGTCACCTCAGATGCCATGGACCAAGAAGAACACATAGGCAGTAGGATCGATCCAGACGTCCCTGCAAAATCTGTGAGTTGGCAGGTTGTTGATAGAAGAAAAAGGCAAAATAGTTACGATCGAGAGAGATGATGAGGAAGAGGTCCCTCCGACCGTGGTCGAAGAGATAGAACCTGCGGAAGAGATGGAAGAAATTCGGGCTCTAGCGAAACAGCCTAAGTATGTTCCTCCAAGGAAAGGGAAGGCCGCTATCCCTAAAGATTTAGATGTTATTGATAACATACTCATCACCCCGTCCCTCCCTTAAGGGGTTCTATTCAAAGGATCGGCGATCGGACGAATCTCTATCATTAAATTTGAAGACTGGGATCTGGCAGATACTGAAAAATTTCCCCATTTGGAGAACAACAACCTAATGGAGTGGTGCACGAAGCAGGCTGTTACGACACTATAGCCATGGGAATGGTTACAAAAGGTCAAGGTGGTTGGCTTACTCTGCCTCCTGTAAATTCTGCATTTTCATAGGCCCCCCATTACAATGCTGGTCATCAGACAATTACTATGCTTGGTACACAATGGATACTTGTGGATAGATAAACCTGTCCCCACCATGACGGAACTTATTCATAGGATTACTCAGATTCCCTGTGCCGAAAGGAATCCTACAGACATAGTTGGTATGAAAGGTGACCTGATGATGATGAAAGCCCTGAAGCAGAAAGTCAACTTGGAGAAAAAGCAACAGGGATATGCTATTACTAGTATTGAGGATAAGGGGGTCCACGTGGCTACCCAGTTGCTAGCAGGGAAAGTCATGAGGAAATGTCACGGACACAAGGTCCCATTAGTGGTCGTCGCATTGGCTGAAAAATGCATAGCAGGGGAACGGTTCAATTGGGCGTAGCTCCTCTGTGAAGAATTCCTCACCAACTACAGGGAGGCACAGGAGGAGGGTAAGGCCTTCCACTATGCATGGTTGCTATTATCCATCTTATTGGTTATAAGTGAACTACCCAAATATTGTTAGTTTCCATCCTTGGACTAGGAGTGGTCCGAGGCCGCAAGATTCGCGTTGCTTTGGGTGATAAAGGACACCAAAAGAATCATCGGAGTCAAGGTCTTCTGGATACTAATGGACTCAAGCATCCGACATTGGATCAATCAGCAACCTCATTTATCTACAAAAGTATATGACAGTGTGAAGAGCATCGTCGAGTTTAAGGCAAATATGCACCATGTATACATCAGGGCGTGCAAGGACCTAGAATAAACATGGTCCACACTCCCCTTCATTACCACTGACGAAGCCATTTTTGTAGTAATGAAGACCTGGCCACTAGAATGGAACAGACCAGATGTAATGGGACGTGATGAGGCCACCATTTAGAAACAGAAGGCTGAGGCCAAGTGCGTAGCACAACAGAAACAAAACGAGCAGCATGCGGCGGAAGTACGGGTGGCCTGGGAAACAACGCATACTTCCACAAGCAAGGTGACCATAGGAGGAGCTACTATGAAAGGCAATGAAAGTGGGCCACAGGTAACCCTAGAACCGGAAAGGGATGCAGAGACAGAAGGAGGAGCGCTATCCTCCACCTATTCACCCCTAAAATGGCCGCATCTGACAGAACGCTCGAAGGTGGAGAAGAAGGCCAAGGCATCCAAATTGGAGGGGGAACTTATCACCTTAATAGAAGGCAATTTACATGACATCAGAGATACAATCCATGATGTCACTTAGGAAACACTCGATGAGGTCATGACCGAGCAAAAGACTGTGTTGGGGGCACTCAGCACGCAGCTGTAGGAACTTGGAGCACGAGCCCTCCAGCCAGGATTAGTTGCTACCCCGGGAGCTATGGGTATGTCAACAACCGAGTAGCTCATGCAGGCCAAAATAGTTAATGCTATCACATTACTGATAGGAGTAGTAACAATAGACAACATGGCAGACAGAGAGGTCATATGCCGGCTTACAGGGCTTGGGCTAAATTTAGCCTCTCTCCCCCGCGAAAGCTTATATTAGCTCCAGGACGACGTCACAAAGGAGCTCCGCATGAGGGAAGGCTGGGCGATGCAAGTACATAGTGAGTGGCGAATCAACATTGAGCAGTTAAGCCTCCAACGTGATGAAGTAGTTGCACAAAATCAACAGGTGGAGCAAATTGTCGGAGAAGCGTGTTGTCGTGTCCCTGAGCTCAAGATTGCGGCAGATTTACCTATTGGCATCGAGGTCCACAAGTTGTCTAGTGGGTTTCATGAAGCAAAGGACGAAGCAGTGAGGATCCAGTTGGCCCTCAGCCTACAGATCGTTGAACTGACACTAAAAGCGCAGGCCTCTACAACACCAGAGGTCATGGAGCAATAGAAAGGTACCATTCAGTCCGAATGGGAAACAATAGCACGCGCCATGCAGGAGTGCGCCGGCTTGTTGGAGTAGTCACCTAGTATAGTTACTTCACTCCAGGAAGGCCCAACCCTACAGCGGTTGGAAACCAAGGCAAGGGAGCTACAACAAGCCTATAATAATGTCAAGGGGACTACGCAGATGTCGCGATGATGTAGTGGTTGACTAAGATGCGAGAGGCTGAGGCTCTCAAGATACAAGTGGACACCGTGCGATAGAAGGAAGTAGTGCTGAAAGAACGCATTCAACTGTGGCTAGATGAGGCATTCGCAGCTTCCATAACCATTGAGAGTAAGGTGGTGCATATGCAGGCAGTATATGAACCTGGGCAGGCTGAGATTGATACTGATACATTGGTGGCTCACGTGGCACAAGTACAGTAGATGGCCGACAATTTTGTAGCAAGTTTTAGCGAAGCAAAGACGTTGCTGAATGATCTCTAGGTGAAGATTGTTGCACCAGGCGAGTGATTTGGGACGAGTCACGATGATTTTGTTGGGGGCCTATTGGGTAGCGGATCCCCCGTGTAAGGGTTTTGGGGCTTAATGTCCATAGTTTTGGGCTAATAGTATGGAAAAGGCTCCACGATGTGCGCGGAGAGAAAAATGTAATGTTCGAGTGAGACTTCAGTCTGCACACTATGGGTTGTTGCCGAAATGGCCAGTAGTGCGGGATTTGTGTGGCTAATAATTCTTCCGAACTTGGGTCAGGCCTCAAATAGCCAACACCTAGCAAAACCCATGCCATGGTAGAAACGAAACAATTGCAATCCCATGCATAACAAATCTAGCAAGAAAAATACACATGCAATCCGATGCATGCCAAAATCTAGCAAGGAAAATACATATGCAAGTTGATACCTACAATGAAGCCTGTTGTAGCTACTTGATCCTTGCTTCCTCTTGCCTTCTTTGCCTTTCTTTCTCCAATGCCAAAGTGCTCCAAGAAAACTCTAAGTGTCCAAGAGTATGAGAGAGAGAGAGAATAATGAGAGAGCTCCAAAGCTAAACTGACCAAGTCTTGCCCACTGACCCTCATAAGCCTTTTTATTATTGAGACCTCTATTTTCTTCATTTTCCATTATTCTCCTTCAATTTCCTCCTCACATGCAACCTATGGCATTTCACATCATTTTTCTCCTAATTTTCATTATTTTCCTTCATTTTCCTCCTCACATGCAACCTGTGATGTTTCACCTCCTTTTTCTCCTAATTTCCATTATTTTCATAAATAAATGTTCCAAAATACCTTTTTTCCTCTTTAATGCCTTAGCCATTGCCTTTGCAAATTTCCTTAGCCATAAACAACCAAATGAACACCCCCTAGGATGTCTTGCCCACCATTCATCTTGGAATACGTGTCCCATCATCCGTTGTATTTATATATTTTTACATGGAATTTTCACAAGGGATGTTACAATATGGCTACTTATCTAGGGAATTAATATTTATCTGTAGATACCAAATTCTTCATAATATAGATCCATTTGGGCACATCACTCCCATCATCCAGATCAGTATTATTAGGGCTCATCAAACCCCAATTTAGTTGCTACATGCCCTAGACAAGTCAACACTTTGAATGCTTCCTTCCCTGGAAATTTCATGGCCTGAAGACATCATGAAATGACTCCTAGAGGGACCAACATAGGTAGGCCCATGCAAGGGTGCTCTGCAGAGCACTTAGGCCCACTTTCACCTGCGCTGTGCGAGACTGAGCAAAATTCACATAGGATTCTAGGATTATTCTTATCTTTTGGAGCCTTCTAGAGGATTCCCACACTTATCATATCTTATGAGCTCAAAAATGGATGAGGAATGAGTTAAGTAACCTCCTATCCTCTCATCCCTTCCTCCATCAAAACTAACTCTAATTTTGGAAGGCCATTCAATACTCTCATTGATGAGAAAACCTCCTCCATATTCCTATAAATTGAGCAATCATCTAAGTGATCAAGGGCTAGACTATGTTGAATTATTGCTATGAGAAATGGTTTTGAAGCAAGTATTGTAATGATACAAGTTTGTCATGGTTTTGATGTGATGTGGATGGGATCCAAGCTGGAGGAATGACTTTGAATCAGACACATTGGTTGTAATTCCTTCGTCTATTCAATAAAGTATTTGAACCTTTTTCCATATGTTTGTATTGTCATATGATGCTTATATGTTTGAAATGTATCTGATTCCATTCACTTGTATTCAATAGATCTTTTGCTTTGATCGGTTCTTTGTCTTTTGTTTGTGTTTACAGGTACTTCTCAAGCATGTTGAGTATGGAAAGGAGCGATAGGATCTATACAAAGGAGACAAGAGGAAAGCAAAACTACAAGTGGGTCTTCTCATCTTCTTTGTCTTATCTATTGCTTATAAGAAAAGGCTAAAGTGATTTAAACTATTGTTCTAGATATGGCTACTTATATAGGGAATTAGTATTTATCCGTAGATACCAAATTCTTCATAACAAAGGCCAAATACTTGAAGGCGGGGGTGATGCTCAGAGTCTTCACGGGGTTTTGAGGAACCTGGAGGGCTTGAGCATGGTTGTGCCCCCCCTTCCTATGAGGGATATCCCCGCTCATATGCAGCGACACACAGTTGGTGTGTCTGAGTGGTTTTCGGTTCCTCTTCAGAGGATAGTTAGAGAATTGTTATCTTTTCATGAGTAGTAGACTCTATTAGTAGATGTGTGGTATAGCCAACAGGTGTTTATGGCTAGGCTTAGTAGCCATTTTGTACTTAAAACACCCAAGTTTTGGGAAATTTTCTGATGTAAAAGACTGGATTCGATATACATATATATCTAGAGATATTTTGGTATTTTATGATGTAAATGTTTTTTAAGTGTTTTTGTAAACTTTTAACTATGTAAATATTTACTTTCATACATGTATCTATAATGAATGAGACATATGCCAATCTAACACATAGTTTGCCAATGAATCAACAACTGTATAAAATTCTCTAGGAATGTGTTCATATGTTATAACCTCAAATTGATGTTCCAAGAGTCGTACCCTTAAATAATGACATAACAAGATTTAATTACGAATGTGATAATGATTTGTCAATTGCATAACAACAAGTGGAGAGTCTAAACTAACCACCAGATTGGAGATGTCCCTTGATGATGCTTCAGTGAGAAGTGAAATTATGGACATGTACTCAGCAATATTTTTGGTAGCAGTACCAAGAAAGACTCCACCGGAACAAAATAGATCCAACTCAGGTATCTAAATGACCCAAGCAGCTGATGCAATGTGCCATGTGTGACGACTATCACCATCCGTATATCGTACGTATGCTAAGGGTAATGAAGACATCTTCATAACGAGAAATATGTATGAGACAAATGCTTCAAGAAATACCGAAAAATATAGTCACATAAAAAAGAAGCAAAACTTATAAATACATAAAATCACAAAGCACATTCCTAGTGCAATACTATGCATAATACTTTTTTCAGATAGAGCCCATTTCGAGGCTTAGCGAGCAGGACTCCTTCCCAGTCCTCAATTTCATATGCCCATTTTGAGAGGGCTTTTGTGATGACATATGGACCAAGCCATAAGGTTTAAAGTGTTCTTGCCCCCAAGATTTCATGTTTTTTATCGTAGAGTAAAACAAGATCTCCCTCTCGGTAAGAACAAGGCTTGAGCTTTTTGTCATACT
This sequence comes from Pinus tabuliformis, assembly GCA_031772625.1. Lineage (NCBI taxonomy): Eukaryota > Viridiplantae > Streptophyta > Pinopsida > Pinales > Pinaceae > Pinus > Pinus tabuliformis. The sequence continues at coordinate 1,934,627,927 of CM062818.1, read as the reverse complement.
GGGCTTTGACCCAATGCTAGTGGGCTTCAAGTGCTAATTTGGCATATCGACGAGTTTCATATTGTTGATTTAGGTATAGCAGGTGCTCTTCTTTGGTAGTAGTGCTGGGCAAGAGTTCAACGATAATTTGTAAGGAAGGAATTTGACACTCGATTGGTAAAACTGCTTCTAGGCCATAAGCTAGTTGAAAAGGTTTCAAGCTTGTAGCAGTTTTTACTGAAGTTCGGTATGCCCACAGCACAAGACATAACATTAGATTCCAATAGATTTTATGATTCCCTACTAACCTACACATCATGGTCTTTAAGACACCATTGACAGCCTCTACTTGACCATTAGCTTGGGGGTAGTAGGAGGATGATTGATCCTGGTGAAAACCGAGCAACGATGTTAATTCAGACATCACATGATTTTGAAAATGATATCCATGGTATGTAATGATTGTGCATGGCACACTGAAGTGAAAGATGACCTAATTAAATAGGAATAACACCGTGGTTTCTCCATTGGCCAGGAAGGTGGGAAGGGCTTCAACCCATTTTGTGAAATAGTCCACAACTACGATAATATAGTTGTGTCTAGCAGAGGAAGTGGGGTTGCAAGTTACGAAGTCTATCCCCCATTCGGAAAAGGGGCCGACGGAGATAATCGGGTGCAGTAGGGCCATAGGAGTGCACATTTTCTTTGTAAACACTTGACAAGGGTGACTGTACCGGATAGCCTTGATACAATATTTGAACAAGATTGGCCAGTAGTAGGCTACGCGCAAAATTTTCTGAGCAGTAGATATGCCAGAAAGATGACTGCCACATGCCCTAGCATGAAAATCATTTAAAATGTGTTCCACCACCTTATGAGTGAGGCAACGTCAAATAAATGTATCAGCACCATGGTGATATCATGTATCGTTAAGCACTAAATAGTGTCGCGCTTAGTGGCGGATGCGACGACGGTCACCTGACAATAGTTCAAGGTGGAAATGTTGTGCTTGGAGGTAGAAAAGAATGTCACCATACCAAGGGTCAGTAGAGTCGATAATATAGACAACTTCATCCGAAAGAGATTCATGGGCTATCTTGTTAGGATCGACAATGGGTAGATCTGACAAAATTTCAGCAAAGACTAAAGAATTTTTTGCCTTTGCAGTAGTGAAAACCAAATCAAATTGTCGGAGCATTATTATCCATTTGGAATATTTCCCTCCAATGAATTGATGAGACAAAATGTGTCTCATGGGATCCTCCAAGGTGATGACAATAGTTTGTCGCAACAGTGTGTAATTTTGGAAGCGGTTGACAGTAAAGACAATTGCCAAGGAAAACTTTTCCACATGTGAATATCTGAGTTCAGGCTAAGCTAGGCCTTTTGACAGATAGTATATGACATGCTCACTCAGGTCATTGTGAGTTTGAACCAAGACCATTCCTAGAGAGGATGGCGAGGCTTCCAGGTATAGAAGAAATTCACACCCATAGTTGGGAGCACTAAGGAGTGGGGATGATATAAGTGCCTTTTTCAAGGCATCAAATGATTGTTGAGCTTGATCATCCCACACGTACAACACTCCCTTCTTAAGTAGGTGCATAAAGCCTTTCATCAACTCAACATAATTTACGATGAATTGTTGTAAGAAGTTTACTTTCCCCTGCAAACGTTGGAGCTGAAAAATGGATTGTGATTTGGGAAATTAAGTAATTGCCTTTACCTTATCGAGATCAACCCTAATCCCATACTTGGAGACAATCAATCCAAGTAAGCATCCATACTCGACAAAGAAAATGCATTGATGTGGATTCAGACATATGTTATAGAACTGACACCTAAGGACGATAGCTCTTAAATGATCTAGGTGTTGTGCTTGCTTCTTGGAATGGGCTGGAAGGCCATCCAAGTAAGTTTGAACAATATGTCTGATATCGTGAAATGCGTAGTCCATGGCCCTTTAAAATGTTGCTCTAGGATTCTTTAAACCGAATGGGATTTTTCGATAGGCAAAGATTCCCCAGGGGAAAATGAAGGCATTTTTGTGCTGGTCTATTGGTTTTATGGCAATCTGGTTGTAACATGAGAAACCATCCATGAATGAGAATGATTCAAAACTGACATAGTCGCCGATGATTTGGTCGATGAACGGTGTCGGATAATTATCCTTCGGACATGTGGCATTCAAGTCCCAATAGTCGACACATATGTGGATGCTTACTTGTTTCTTATCAACATGAACTAGATTGGAAACCCATTCTGTTAAGGGAACAGGGTAGATGAAACTAGCACGTAACAACTTTTCCACCTCAGTCTTGATGGCTGCTATTTTGTGGGGGTGGATTGGTTGAAGCCTTTGGTGGACAAGTTTAGCATTGTCATATATCTTGATCTCATGCTTAAAAATAGATGGATCTATGCCACGAATTTCCTCGTAAGACAAAGTGAATACATCGCGGAATTCCTTAAAAAGGCAGGTGAAGCTTGCAATTTACTCAGGAGTGAACTATGAACCAACCTGGATGTTTTCTACGATGCCTATCATGACAGAAATATCGATGAGAAATGTCTTTGAAATATTGCCCTTGTTTCCCTCTGATTCCAAGTTTGGATAGTCGTATAAGGTGAGGAAACAATTTCAGGTGCGTCAAATGATAGGATTTGAAGAGGCATCGTGTCTAAATCAGATATCAAAACATGATGGTGAGAGTCCTCCCAAGGTTGCTCTTCTAAACACATGATCTACCTAATATCTTCGTCTGAATGTAGGATTTGATTGAGGAGATCGAAAGAAGAAGATATTATGGGATGGGAGGTGGTACCATTGGCCGTGACCATAGTGATCGAAGATTCGAATGTAGATTGAATGCCTTGGTAGGCGAATTCAGCTGGTGACAACGTCATTTGTTCTCTGTAAGTGTCATTGTCTGAAGGGGCCAGGAGGATCCAAGGATCAGTCGGTTCGTGAGGAATGTATGAAACCATAGAGACCATTTGTGGAACCGTGGGTAGTGGAAGAGAGAAACAACCCATCAGGGAAGAGCCCTTCAATAGACTGGTATCGATACTAATGTAAGAGTCAGGTACATCACAAACTAAGGGTACAAAGCTGCTGGGTAATGGGGAATAATCAGGGGTGTAAAAGCATAGCTAGTCTGCAACTATCTTTCCATCCAATGGAAATAAGATGATGCGAAAGATAGTAGACATAATGGAAATCATGGCATAAGTCCAACTGTGACCCAACTATAGTCGAGCTTTCTATCTATGATTTTGATGTCCATCGTTACCGTTTTCCCATTCAAGGTGATGGGGTAGCTAGCTAGGTAACCTTTTGGGATGAAAGTGTGGACGTCAAAAGCTTTAAGGTAATTAGATGGCGAGGATAGGGTTGGACAACCCAAAGTGAGCCAACATGAAGCTGACATGATGCAGGCTGAAGCACCTTTGTTAATGATAGTTCTATGTATTCGTCGCCCTTTCGAAAATGTTTTCACTTGAAATGCAAGCTAGTGTGAAAGGGGAGGTTTACATGTGTCCATGTTGAAAATTGCAAGCATGGAATCCTGAGGGTCGATACCACCAATTGCCAAAAGTAGAGCTTTCCTTTGTGTTGGATAGGTTTGTAATACTTCGAGCGCCAACATAGTTGATGGTGCTTGCACCAAATATTCTACAACACTGTAGTTCTGGGTAACATATGTAGATGTATTATGCATTGTGTGATGAAGTGCTCCTTTTGGGGGGTGAATCACAAGATCAAAAACCGGCCATTCGATATGAAGATCGTTAGGTGGTGGTGGGTTTTGACTCGAGGAGGCTTCCTCAACATTAGTGATTGGATCTCCATAAGATTTGACTCTAGTTTGTAGGTCTACATGTTCAAAGGTGTAAATGGTAGATGGTCCTTCACCAGTTGAAGGATGATAAGGACTGTTGTTTCCCCCTTGTGGGGGTTGGGGTTGGTTTGCAACAAGGTGTTGCCACTGCTGAGAAAGGAAAGGATTATTTAGGACCGCAAGGGTCCTACCAGTGTCCTTTTTAGTGATGAAATTCGTGCATTCCTGAAGAAGCGGACAATGATATGTCATGTGGTCTTCTGCACAGAGTTTGCAAGGGAACGGGGTGGGTTTGTCCTTTCCATTATTATAAGACACAACAACCTTCTACTTTGGATTATACTAATTTGTTGACTGCTCTTCAGAAGGAACGGTCTTTTTCTTATTCTTATTGTTCTTATTGCCGGGTTTTTGTGTAGACTGCACATAATTTATCATGGGGGTAGGAAGAGCAGTCGATTTGGTAGAGGGATCAACTGACAACTAGGCAATGTTACCGGTGAGTTGTTTTACAACAGCCCCAGAGGTAGCACCGATAATCCCATCGGCATGTGCTTCGGGTTGCTGAGTATCGAGAGAATTGGAGTTGCGAGGGGCATTGGGAATGACATCATATAAAGTGCTAGATTGTGAAATATCAAATCTAAGTGCTGTGCATAATGAATGGATTGGTCTTCCATGACCACACCACCTAAGGCGACATCTTTAGTGATCTGGGGGAGTAGAAACTTGTAGAACCAATCTACTAATAGATAGTCTCGGAGGGGAGCTTCGATTAGCCTTCGCCTATGTCTCCATTCATGTATATGATCAGAGATGTGGGTGGCAGTGTCCTGACGTAATGAAATGAGGAATTTCATCCCAGTTTCATAGCGGATGGGTAGCTGGAAGTGCTTTAAGAATTCCATAGCTAAAGTGCCAAAGGTATTGACTGATGCATGTGGTAGCTCGATGTACCACTTGGTTGCATTGCCAGTAAGGGTGCGAGGAAACATCCGTATTCGGATATTATCATCCACCATGGAGTTAGAAACACACCATAAATGATAGGTGGTGATGTGTGTACCCAGATCCTCCCCTTGTTTCCCTTCGAACTTCGGGATGTCTGTTAGGATTTTGTGTGGGATTGGCCACCAAAGTAATTTGTGATTGATGGGGTCATTTTTGAGTTTGTACAAGTCGGGGATATCAAGCATTGCTAAGAAAGGAAAGGTGTTTGATGCCCCTAAATTGGACCAAGGCGATGACATATGACTTGAGGATCCTTGTAGTCCTCCCATCATGTTGTTTCCAATATTATACATAGGTTGCCTGGTATAGTAAGTGCCTTGGGGTATAGTCATGTATTGTCGGTTTCCATAAGGGTTGTTAGACTGGGGTTGGAAGTGCCCCCAGGATAAGCGTTAGCTTGATGGGCCCTGACCCAAGTTCAGTGTTAGTCAGCCAAGCAAATCCCTACACTAATGGCCCTTTCAGCATCAGTCCACAGAGCGTGGACCGAAGTCTCACCCAAAGCGGTATGGGGGATGCAGGAACCAAGTTTCCGCACCCTGAGATGGTTGTGATATTGGTTTCCTACCTTAATCCCTATCTTCGTGTAGGTCGATAAGCCTTTAAGGTCTATTGATGTACTTTCCCTTCCGTCTTTTAGAACCTCTACGACGGTATCCTATTGTCCTTCGCGCAAACCTAGAAGATGATTCAGGGACTTATGCACCTCTGTAACTAGGTTATTGTCTTGTTTCCTGAATTATCTTAAGTATTAGCCAACTTTACCATGCAATTAAGATTATCCTCACATAAACATATATTATTACTTGCGTTCGTATGACAAAGTGAAATACATAGATTCGTGCATCAACATAGCATTAATTCATAACCCCAGTATTCAACATAGCATAATCGTAACATTTATAACAGAAGTAAAATAACACATACACAAATGGAAAGTACATAGTAATTTCAGAACACTTCTCTTTAGTGATGATTCGGATTTCCAATACAGACTCTAACCACCCTGCACACACAGTTGCAGGGGTCCGCGCACTCAGCTATGAACTTCTACCCTAGGCCTCTACGTACTCAATTATGGAGCCTCTTCCTATGATAAGACTCTCACTCTTATCCCTCCCAAATGATGCAGGAGCTTTTAGGCCTAGTCAGAAATGTGATAACATGGTCACATGTTGTGACTAACAAGGGGTTGGAAGACAATAGTTTAATTAATTTTATTTATTTAAATGTATGAGAGTGTCTATTTTTTGGAAAATATGAGAAAAAGGGCATAGTGGCTAATTGATCCTCCCTGTGTGGAGATCTAGACAAATAGTTAGATTTATTTGGCTTGAATAGAATATGAGGAATTTTAAAAGCTTGCGTTGGTTTAGAAAAGAGTGGGTTTGAAGAGACTTTTTAGGAGAGGTTGAGAGATTTCTAGTTTTGAGCCAGAATTAGTTCATGAATACATTTTTTTGTATAACATGTGTCTTCTTGTATAATTCAGGGTTGAGATAGGCGAGACAAAGAGGGAGAGAATTGAGAGTATTGTAAGCCTATGGGCAGCAAAGGGGAAAAAGGCCATTAATAAGAAGAATCAGGCCAGAGAAGGATAGAGCACCTCTAAGTGTAGTTATGTATTTATAATTGTATACAAAGAATTGATTTTGGAGTGTGAGTCTATGTATTTATGTGTCTTTGAGTTCTATTGTATTTATATGGACAAATAGTTCAAATCCCACTTGCAGGCATGTTAATTAACCATCGATCACTATAAGATTGATGGTGATCTATTGATTAATTGAATGACTATTATAGATAAATGGCATGTTTAGAAACCCGAGTTGGACAAAGAAATGTGTTTTAATGCGACAATCCATCCATAGCGAATGAAACAAAGTTGAGAAAGAAGAAACATGAATGATGTACAGGAACCATCGGATCCCATAGATTGACGGTTCAAATCAAAACCAAGAGCAGAGCAGAGCCTTGATATATTGCATCAATGGATTGCTTTTATAAAGGAACAATCCTTTTAAATATAGCCATAAGCGATATGTGATCAAATCACAACCGTCAGATCAATTTCAGATCGACGGTTGAGATCTAATCGGCAATCGTGTATCGGCAAAGAAAATGACAATGGAGAGTCAGGACAGCGAGGTGCCGATGGCTGATAAGCGATATCACCGATAGGCCAATCAGTGATCGGGGGTTGTGGAGATCGGCGGTCGGGGAAGTTGGAGTTCTGACCTATTGGAGGAGTGGAGCGACTTAAGCGCAGACCCAATCATCTTTATAGATGCGGGTGTATGAATTTTGAGGTCCGAACTAAGGGTTCAGAGTGGGGTTTTTATGGTTTTTCCATGCATTTCTTGTATAGTGATAGTTATATGGTCCGGAGAATATCCGATAAGACATGGAATTGACGACAATTATAACCGTGGGTCTATAAAATTTGGAGTCTAGGTATGTGTTCCTGAGCGGGGTTGCATGGTTTTTTCCCGTGTATTTCTATATTATGGGTTGCCGAGGGGTTTAAGGCTTGAACACATATTTTAAAGCTCCCGATAGTGTAAAGAAAGCTCTGATAAGTGTTGTGGTCCGGTTATAAGAACTTATAACCTCACAAACGCTTCCGATAAGTCTTATGTGGGTATAACCACGAAGTCCAGATCCGATTGTTGGATATGTGGGGATGATTGCCTTAATGTAGGTTCTCTCCGTAATTTGTGGCATCAGAGCTAGCTTAACACTCTGTAAAGCATGGTTTGGAAATTGAGTTTTAATCTTAGCATGTGTATGATCGCGCTGAAGTGAATTTGATGTAGATGAGGATCAGACTACAAAGAACACTGAGATCAGAATGGGGAAGCAGTGAATGTCTGAAGAAGGTCTGGTAAGGATGTTTAATTTGATAATTTTACAGAGATGTGTTTTGAATGTCTAAATAAGGGATTGAAATTTCAAAAGAGAAGATGTTTTCCTTTCAGGAAAATGAAATTCTGTGTAAGTTGATTGCATGATTGATTTGATTGAGGTGAAAGGTTTAGAAGTTAAAGCTGAACATAAGAGTGGTTTGCTATAGCATTGAATTCATTTCAATGGTTTGAAGAATTTTGTGAAAACTAAGAATTATTGTATATTTCTTAAAGTATTTTTGAAGGAAATGATATTGATGATTAAAAAAACAAAGATGGGGTTTAATCGCACTGAAGGAAGTACCACTACAAGGAATGAATTTTAGAATTTGTAGAAGCAAAATAGGATTTGCTTACAAATAGGATATCAGAAGGAATTGGTAGTGTCTGTCATGAATTGGTAAATATAATTGAACTTTAGATCTAATCTTAATTGATCTTGAAAGTTGAAGAGTCTGTTATCAAAAGTAAAATGGGAAATAGTTGTTGGCTGTATGGAGTCTTTTGAATGGAAAGTTTAAATGAAATAGTAAACAGATGAACCCTTTGACAAAGATTTACTTGATGGAATGGGAATTAGTTGTAAGACATCTTCGAAGGAAATATTGTAGGTTTGGAAGATATTTTGATGTATCATGAGATAATATTGTGCAGGTTAGTGCAGTGGAATTGTTGGAAGGTGGAATGAGTTGTACCAACATCATAGCATATGACCTATGTAAATAAGATAAGGCAAGAAGAAATATGAGATGAGTAAAGGTGACAGTACCCAATAGTAAATGAATTTACTGAAGGAATGAAGGTAGTGAGCAATTGAAGATGCAGAGCCTAAATTAGGGAGTATTCAAGAGGAGATGAGAACAACTTCCAACTTGAGGTTGGGTAGAAGTTGTTGAGGCAGCTCCACAATTGTGATTGTGGATAGGAGATAACAATTCCAGCAAGAGGAGTGCTGACTAGAATTGTTAGTTAGGGAAAGGTTGGAGGAAAGAACCAATAGATGCCAAAAGGCTAAACTCAGGAAAGTTTGGTGAGGCATGAAGGAGACTTGTTATAGGTGAAATGGAAAAGGTTAGTTGCAGCTCACTAATGAACAAGGAAGGTTCACCAGGGGAAGGAATGGAATTGACTATGGATAGTTATGACTAGGGTATAGAGGAAAGTCACAGACAGAGGGAAAAGAGTGCTGAAGTATTTGGATTCAAAGGAACGAGTAAAGAAGAAAGGGACACAGAGCTGGCTGAGATGAAGGCAGAACTCAGTCATTTGGAGGAGCTGGTATTCGAAGGAATTAGAGAAAAATGGAAACAAGGATTTTATGTGGGAAGAAGAGTTAAATGGCCTGTCAGAGAATTGTTTGCTGAGAAATTAATACTTGGAACAGTTGAGAATGAAGAAATAAAATACATCTGTGAACCAGAGAAAGGATCTCTCCTTGGGGAAGAAGACAGTGATGACAATGATGAAGAACTGATCTATGCAGATCAAAATGAGAGGAGTGTGTTGATAGCATCCTCACAGAAATAGGATCTCATATTTTTGAGATTAATTATATCTGTGAATGTAAAAATATAGGTATGCAGCCTAATGAATTTGAACCTGTGTATGAAAAGGTGAAATGAGAAAAGGCAAGACAAACAAGAAAGGAGGTGCGTAAGGATTTTCAAGACTTCAATTGGTGGAGGAAATTAAAAGGTATGGCTGAATGGTTGTGTCTTCTTTTAGTGAAAACTTATTGGATCATATTTGAAGGAATTTTAGCATGGATAGAAGACCAATGGGAAATGGAAATAGGAAAGGAAACAAATGCATTGCAAACTTGTGGAACGAAGAGAAGGAAAATTGACATAGAGAACTTAGCTGAAGAAGTTAAGCCAAAGAAATCTTTGAAAGATCAAAGCCTTATCAGAGAAGAGGAAGAGGCATTGTTGTCTTATTTGGACAAACTGAGTGTTGGAAGAAATTGTGTAGAACAGGAAGGTATTTTACAAACTTATGATGAAGTTGCCAAGCATAGTCAAGAAGTTGCAGTCCTAGAAGTTTTCTTTGATGAGGAAGAAATCAGAGATGTTGAGGAAGAATTTCTCAATAATTTAGTGAACTATCAGAATAGTTCAGAGAAGCATGAGGAGCTGATCACTGAGGCTTCAAATTAAGTGCCTTGTAATTTTGAGACTGACATGTTTTGTATGTTTTCAAGTTTGGCAAGTGATGAACAACAATTGGACAATGTGCTTATGCATGTTGATGAAGAAGTGAGATTACTGGAAGAGATGGTTGAAACAGAAAGATATTTTGAGCATGTATTTAATAATCTTGAGAATGATGGTATTGACAGGGAATTTGTCATGACTAAAGGAGCTGAAGATAAACAAATGAAAGTTTGTGATGATAACCAGAATGAAGTATTTTCAGTAGAAAACCAAAATGAAAATATTATGGAAACTGTGAAGGAATGCATGATGATGTTGATAGATGCAGAAGTTTAGGAATTCTGTGATTTTAAAGTGAATTATTTTATTGAATTTGTAAACTATGAAGAAGCTTTAGAAAACTAGAATTATGTTTCTGATGTAGGAGAAGATGAAACAACATCATTTTGTTACAATATTATAAGTATATAGGATGAAAAGATACTTCATAATGATATGCTGCAAGAAATCCTAGCTATTGAACTATTGAATGATAGGCTTGTGTTGGAACAAGGAACACTGTATAATGTAGAGGAAAGTATGGAAATGGAAATTGATGACAATTTCATAACTTTTGTAGAAGGACAGTATAAAGAGTTGATGGCAGAATCACCTATGAAAATTGAAAACCATAGTTATTTTGAATCTGACAATTGTAATGGAAAATTTGTCTTATACAGGAAAGAGGAGTCATATACAAATGACATGCTCATTGAATATGAAGGAATTGACATTTTGTTGGAAAAGTTATTAGATAAATCTGATAACATAGAGGAAAGGATTATCTTTGATGATAATGGAAGGGAAGCTGTAGAATACAAACAATAGTTTGTAAATGGCAGAGGCAAGGAAGATTTGGACAAAAATCTTATAATTTATATGGAAAAGGAGAATGTACAGTAGACAGATGTCAGTGGAGTTCAGTTAAAGACAAATGGTAAGAAGGAAATTGAGAAATTGTGGAAGATGAAATCAGATGAGAAGAGGGACAGCAAGAAGGAGAAATTAACCACAGGAATTTATATCATCAAGAACAAAGGACAGTAGCAAATTAAGATTTGGAAATCTGGAGGAACAAAAGTGACATTGGTAGAAGAATTTAATCAGCATCATAATGAAAGTGATGACCAGTTACAAAGTAAAGTTAGGGATACTGGATGGACAACAGAAGAAACACATGACTGGGAGGTCATGGAAACTTTCAACTTTGGGAGTCTGATGTAGGAGCATTCAGGCCTAGTCAGCGATGTCATAGCATGATCACATGTTGTGACTAACAAGGGGTTGGAAGACAATAGTTTAATTAATTTTATTTATTTAAATGTATGAGAGTGTCGATTTATTGGAAAATATGAGAAAAAGGGCATAGTGGTTGATTGATCCTCCTTGTGTGGAGATCAAGCCAAATAGTTAGATTTATTTGGCTTGAATAGAATATGAGGAATTTTAAAAGCTTGATTTAGCATTGGTTTAGAAAAGAGTGGGTTTGAAGAGACTTTTTAGGAGAGGTTGAGAGATTTCTGGTTTCGAACCAGAATTAGTTCATGAATCCATTCTTTTGTATAAATTGTGTCTTCCTGTATAATTCAGGGATGCGATAGGCGAGATAGACAGGGAGAGAATTGAGAGTATTGTAAGCCTATGGGCGGTGTTGGGGAAAAGGCCATTAATAAGAAGAATTAGGCCAGAGAAGGACATAGCACCTCAAAGTGTAGTTATGTATTTATAATTGTATATAGAGAATTGATTTTGGAGTGTGAGTCTGTGTATTTATGCGTCTTTGAGTTCTGTTGTATTTATATGGACAGATAGTTAAAATCCCACTTGCAGGCATGTCAATTAACCATCGATCACTGTAAGATCGATGGTGATCTATTAATTAATTGAATGATTGTTATAGATAAATGGCATGTTTAGAAACCCGAGTTGGATAGAGAAATGTGTTTTAATGTGACAATCCATCCATAGCGAATGAAACGAAGTTGAGAAAGAAGAAATAAGAATGATGTACAAGAACCATCAGATCCCATAGATTGACAGTTCAGATCAAAACCAAGAGCAGAGCAGAGCCTTAATACATTGCATCGATGGATTGTTTTTATAAAGGAACAGTCCTTTTAAATATAGCCATAAGCGATATGCAATCAAATCACAACCATCGGATCAAGTTCAGATCGACGGTTGAGTTCTAATCAACAATAACTTATTGGCAAAGAAAATGACAATAGAGAGTTGGGACAGTGAGGTGCCGATGGCTGATAAGTGATACCGCTGATAGGCCAATCGATGATTGGGGGTTATGGAGATCGGCAGTTGGGGAAGTCGGAGTTCTGACCCATCGGAGGAGTGGAGCGACTTAAGCATGGACCCGATCATCTTTATAGATGTAGGTGTATGAATTTTGCGGTCCAAACTAAAGTTTTGGAGTGGGGTTTTTATGGTTTTTCCATGCATTTCCTGTATAGCAATAGTTATATGGTCCATGGAATTTCCGATAAGACATGGAACTGACGAGAATTATAACCATGGGTCTATAAATTTGGATTCCGGGTATGTGTTTCAGAGCAGGGTTGCATGGTTTTTTCCCATGTATTTCTATATTATGGGCTGTTGAGGGATTTAAGGCTTGAACACATATTTTAAAGCTCCCAATAGTGTAAAGAAAGCTCCGATAAGTGTTGTGGTCTGGTTATAAAAACTTATAACCTCACACATGCTTCCAATAAGTCTTATGTCTCATGACTACTTCCGTAACTGAACTGACTTCTTCCTTAGACTCCTCCAAGACCTCCGTCTTATACAATCCCATGGTTCGTGGACCAAGGGTGGTTTTCTTCAAGCTGACACAATGTATCTAAACTAAGGGTGGAAACCCTTTTTGACTCTTGATATCTTCGCGCTCCGTGACCACAAAATGCAAAGACTTTACATTTCTTTATACAAAATTCGGCCTTCTGCCCCAAAACTTGGGTTTTTAACCCCAAAATTGACCCCCAGGGGACCTGTTCCCAACAGGCCCCCAACACAAACGTGGTGACTCGCCCTCGAGTCACTTGGTTGGCATAGATATCTTGTCACAAAGAACTCCCAGCTTGACTTGGACAACTGCTACTTCAGTGGTGCACTGCGCTTTCGCTTGCTTCATCTCCTCGACCAACTTCTCTGTTGCTGGCCATGCGCTATCAGTCGATAGCTTCTGCTGAGTCTCCTGCAGACTAGCTAGCTTTCCTTCAATGGTGGTCATGATCAAGTAGGCCTTGTCCAACCATGGCTTCAAGAAGGCCTTTAGCACTGCTTCCTTTTGCAGAGCTACATCTACCTGTTCTTTCAATGCCTTGGCCTCTTGCATCTTCCGGAGTCTCTACATGATGGCGACAGTGCGCGCTGTCACTGCACCTACTGTGGTGTCGTAGCCTGCTTACCCTTCTTGTTCTTGGGACCCTCCTTGGTTGGGGTAGGCCTTGGTCTAGGCGACCATGGGGACTTTGGTACTTTAGCCGGTATCTCTACAGGAGCGACCTCCGGGCAGCTCCTTCTACCGCCATAGCGACCTCCTGAATAGCTCCCTCTGTTGTCATTGCTTCAGTGACCATGGTTGTTTCTCGTAGAATAATGTTACGAATGATTTTGCGGTCAGTTTCTGGAAATCGATCGAACACTGGGAAATCAAGTAGCTCTTCAAAAAATGCGTGGTTCATGCACAACACATAACACAACTCACAGTTTCTCAATATGCAAAGTGTTTTCCGCTGGGTGATCATATGTAATTTATAGGCCATTTTGAGTTGAAATCCGACCGTTCCCCCCAAAATCGGTTCATTAATGATAGATTGGTGGCAGATTTTCAAATATTTGGTCCATAAATTCCGACTTAAATGCTGCCCCCCGCTCCATTTGGCAGTTTTTTCATCGTCAAATCATGAACAATGACTTTAATGATCATTTTTCGGCTATCCTGTGCGGTTTTCCCTTTGGTAGTGCAACCCCCTTATTATAGGTCTATTTGGTCACATCAAACTCGACATTCAGACTAGTACAATTGGGGCTCATCAAACCCTGATTCAGTTGCTACAATCCCCAGACAAGTCATCACATTGAATGCCTTCATTCATGAGAGTTTCATGGCCTGAAGACCTCCTAAAATGCCTCCTTGGGAGACCATCATAGCCTTGGTTAGGGGTAAATGTGCTACAAAGCACTTAGGCCCATTCAAGCCCACTCTACAGAGCACCTAAGCCCACTTTGACCTGCACTCGACGAGATTGAGTGAAATCTTCATAGGGTTCTGGGAATATTCCTCCATTCTAGATCATTCTATAATATTACCACCTCTTATCCCATCCTATGAGCTCAAAACTAGATAGGGAATGAATCAAGTAACCTCCTATCCTCTCATCCTTTCCTCCATGGAAACTAACTCCAAAATTGGAAAGCCATTCAATGCTCAATTTATGACAAAAACACCTCCATTTCCCTATAAATTGTGCACTCATCTTAGTGTTCAAGGGGGTTGAAACTTGAAGATTGTAAGGAAATATTGTTGGTTTGAGGTTTGAGATCATAAACAAGTAATGTTATGCTGCTAGATCAATCTGATTTTGGTGTGATGAAGGATGGAACTCAAGCTGGATGAGTGACATGGGATCAGACTTATTTGGTTGTAACTCTTCCTTCTACCTTTAATAAAGATGTTTATCCCTTTTCCCATATTCTTGTCTTTATGTATGATGATTATATGTGTAAATTCTTTCGATTCTATTTTCTTATAGTAGATAGATTACTTGCTTTGTTTGGCTTTTTTCCTTTGTTTATGATCGTAGGTACTGATTGAGTGGATTCAGTTCAAGAGGGAGCAATGCAAGCAATTCAAAGGGAACAAAGGGAAAGTGAAAGATAACAAGCAGGTCTCTTATCTTATCTATCTATCATAGGAAAAGGTTCAACTCTTTAATTCTATTGTTCTAGGTGTAGCTACCCACCTAGGGAAAATGTGTTTATCCATAGATACAAATACCATGTAGCAAATTGGCAACCATACTAGGGAAACTGTCATTCCTGGTAGCTTACCTTCATCATAGTACATCCTAGTAGACTTTTCTTACCTTCATTGATCTTTTTTCAGCCTTTTTGAAGTGTTTTTGGTTGAAAATTTGTGCTTAGATGTCTTTTGATTGGCCTCTCTAGCACCAGCGCAGGCTTGGTTAGGGGACAATGCACTGCAAAGCACCCTTGAGTGAGAGACAGTGATCTACAGTGCAGTCTCTCCCACTCTGACCTACGCTGATCCTCCTTAGGCTTAAAAACCCACCTTTGACTTAGATTTTTCCAAATTTTCTTCTGAAGTGTTTTGCTGAAAGATCAATGATTGTTATGATTCTGAAATCAATTTTAATTTCCTCTTCTAGCCCTACTTTGACCTTGATTGTTTAGTGTTTCTTAAGAGTTTTATTTATCATTATCAATTCATTGTCAAGGTTAGCTTACAGTCGATTAGTCTTTTTTGAAAAAGGAATTGTCGTAGAGTCTTTGTTTCTTTCGAAAAGTATTGATTGATTGTTTGTGCATTTAGTTCTTTTTGTTCATCTAAACACGAAAGGGTCTGAAAAGAAAAACTTGCATTGTGCATATTGTATTTTTTGAATGCTTGATAGGAATAGCTAGGGAAATTGCATTAGGTGTTCTCTTTACTCTTTGTCAAAGATCTGATTGCTCTATCCCTTACTAGCTACGATTTTCATTGTTTAAATTGAATGAAAAGTTTGTTTCTCATGATAGTTGCATTCTAGGAATTGCAAACATACATCACGTGGTGAACATTGAAAGGAAAATTCTAAAGAATATCACCTTAAAAGTTATCTCAATTAACCTAATGGAGCATTGTAACTTAACACATAACATTTAGAGGTTCTAGGCTAGACACATGTTCCGACATCATAAAACATAGCAGCAGTTGTTCATTTTCTGCAATACATTTCGAGTGTGATACCTCATTCCATGTACATAAGTATATCGTAGCTCATCCACGTACTGTTGCGTATATAGGGCGGTGTTATAGTATGAAAAGTATAAAGGAATGCTCTCACTGTGCAGTTTCACATTAGACAGTGCTAACATGGATTGGGCCTCCATGTACTTTCGGGTATATATGGGAGGACTACATTAGGTTTCTATCCATCCTTAGGTAACCAAGTCAGTCACCTTGTGCACTGTGATACACCAAACACAACATTCGAGGAGATTTCCTGCCCATACTTCTCGGTTCCTTGGGAGGTATTCTGCAGTTCACAGTTACTTGATAATCCTTTTGCCTAGATTATCCCTGTTTTGTTTTGTTATGGTATTTTGATTAAAATAAAATTAATTGACTGTGGATAACATCCTCCATGTCACTCCTTAGTGGATCTTAGGTTGAGACATATGGAAACAACTCCAGAGTCCACTGATCAAGGAATTCCTTTTGATCAGAATACTAATCCTTTTCCTCCTTTCGGAAATATTGGTGCTCATTATATGGCTAAATTATCCCTTATAGGACTTACCATCGGCTTGCTTGTATGGTTATTTTCAACCTCCTTGGTTCAAAACGTTGTGATTACTTTGCAATTGAGTACTCCTCCAACTAGACAAAATCAACCTCCACTTGATCCTAAAGTTGACCCTTTGCCTTCTTCGTCTGTTATTTCTTCCTCCCCTTCTTCCTCTTAACTTGTTGAAAGTATTGACACTAGTAACCAAGTGGTTAAGAAGAAGAATAAAGGGAAGAAGAAGAAGAAGAAGAAAATTCAACAGGGGGAAACCAATCAACTATTGCTTCGAATGCAAATTCTGATGAGAATCCTATAAGCCTCACAAAGTATATCCATGCAAACTTTATACGGGAGACCATCTTCTTCAAAATTTAACTGGTATTCCTCAAATATTAGAAGAATGGTCTTCTCGTTCAAATCATCATGTGTCATCAACTTCTTGAGATCATGCTAGTGACACACCATCAACTAGTTGTAGTAAAGTTAAGTTTCCCTGTAGGTTATGTGAAGGGAATCACCCCATTAACCTTTGTCCCTATCTAGATGAATCCAAAAAAGTGTTGGATAATGATCCTACTTCTCCACAGTGACTTCCATCTGGTTATAGGAGAATCTCCCTTAATACTTCACTAGTTGATGAAGTGACTGAACCAAATCAACCATTAGTCGAACCCACTCTCCTTGAATGTGAATCCCATGAGTCTATACCTGACCCATCACAGGTTGAGGAAACAGTTGACCCAATTTCACCTTTGGTTAATTGTAACTCTCCCATAGAGAGTGAATATGATACCACTCAAGTTATTTTCGTTTATTTAGATTCCAATGAGCTTGCAGGAACCCTCCTGTTCCATCAAGATAGGAGGAAAATCCTCTCGTTCTTGTAACTCAAGGGGGTAATTCTCCCATTCTTATGGTACCCCCTCCAAGTAGTCTGGCCACTTCCTTTGATTGGAATCCACTCACAGGATGTCTTCTTCCTTCTTATGTGCCTTTCCTGATCATAGTACAGGTTTGAAATATGATTGTACCTAGCACTATTATAGATGAAGGTGTATCTGTGAGTATCCTTTCCTCCACTGCTTGGAAAGCGCTCGGGTCACCGCCACTTGTGCTTGTTACCCAAGATTTGTTTCCTTTTAATAGAGGAACCAGTCAACCATTAGGGATCCTTCCTCAGTTGCCTAGTACTTTGGGAGGAAAAATTGTTTATCTCAATATGATGGTAGTCCCAGGTCCTTTAGATTACAACTTACTTCTTGGGCACGACTATGTTTATGACATGGGACCTATTACTTCAACAATGTTTCGAGTGATGTGTTTCCCGCATGAAGGCAGAATTGTCACTGTTGACCATCTTTCATTTCCATGTCCAAATATGGCTTCTAGTCAACCATCTTCCCTAAATGGTCCTTTTGTCCCAATGGTATCTTCCTTGCCACGGGTCAATTATGTGGCAACCCATTCCATGCCCACATCAACTAACAATCAATTACGTGATGTTGTACATTATATACTAGGGGAAATTGAACCATATCTCTCTAATGGATTCCTTACTACAGATCCCTTCCAGAGCATTGTTCTCCCATCAACCTCTTCGAAGTCATGACCTATTATGGGTCGTGAACAAGGAATATGAAGATAGTCCTTTTATTGTGTCAACCTCATTAAAAAATGAAACAGTTCCTATGAGGATAGTTCCTAGTCTTGTGTCAACTTTGTTAAAAAATGAAACTAAGGGTATGAGGATAGTTCTTGATCTTGTGTCAACCTCGTTAAAAAATGAAACAAAGGGTATGAGGATAGTTCCTAGTCATGTGTCAACCTCGTTAAAAAATGAAGCAAAGAATATGAGCATAGTTCCTTGTCTTGTGTCAAGCTCGTTAAAAAATGAAATAAGGAATATGATGATAGTTCTTTTACTATGTCAACCTAATTAAAAAATGAAATAGGTCCCTGAGAAGAGTTCCTTGTCTTGTGTCAAGCTCATTAAAAAATGAAACAAGGTCCCCTGGAGAAAAGTTCCAATTCGAGTCTTTGAGTAGATCTCGTAAAATCCTTGTTGGCTGGGTGGGGCTTGACCCAGGTTGAAAAGTGATTTAGCCAAGAAAATCCCGGTACTACTGGCCCTTTTGGCAATAGTCCGTGGAGTGTGGACTGAGGTCTCACCCGAAGTAGTATGGGAGGGTGTTGAAACTAGGTTTTCACACCCTGGGGATGTCTGATATGGGATGATAGGGACGCGATTCAACCTAAGCGCTTACTAGGCTACACGCACAAGCGAGCCCCTTGCGTCCTTCGTGTAGCTCTAGCCGCAACGCAACCCATGTTAATTACCCAACTCTTCCTTAATTAGGTTTTGTTCGCTAATTACTTAGAAGTTTTTCATACATAAGCATTCATACCAATTTTTATCAAGTGCACGCATATAAATAAATAGATACAATTAACGCATAACATCAAAATACAGATCCACGAAATAGATGCACAATATGCCGAATCAAACTTATCTTTATTAATAATCCTTTTCAAGTTTAGTCCAATACAGACCCGACTCCACCCTGCGCACTCAGCTGCAGGGGTCCATGCACTCAGCTACAGACTCTACTAGGCCTCTATGCACTCAGCTGTAGAGCCTCTTCCTACTACTACAACCCAATACACTTCAGATCCACTTCTATCCTCTAACCATGCATTTTCATCTATCTATCACTTGCTTGCCAAAAAACTAGCTTTACACCTATAGCCTCGCTCTATTTATACAATCCCATGGTCCGTGGACCATGGGTAGGCCGACACAACTTTACATTATTTTACAATTTTTAGGGCGAACAACCTTATGACTCATCGTAGAATTTCGTTCTCCGCGTCCATACTACGCAGATTCTTTACATTACATTGACCAAAACTCAGGCTTTAAGCCCCAAAAACATGTTGTGGGGGGGTCCGCTGCCCAACAGGCTCCCGACACAATCATCGTGACTCGTCCTGAGTCACTGTGTGGCGATCCTAGGACGGAGCCTTTCCAGCTATGTCTGGGCTGTGCGAACGTCCACAATGCACTACTTTTCCGTCTACTAGATTTTCTCTACTCACTTGGCTAAATGCTCACTGTCAGGGTCAAATCCCTATCTTAAAGCATGCATAACTTTCATCTGTGTGAGTTTTCCTTCGATGTCGACGGTGATGAGGAAGGCCTCATCAATCCAAGGCTGGACGTGTGCTTTAAGTACTACCTTCTTTTGGTGCATGACATCCACTTTTTCCTTCAATTCCTTCGCCTACTGTAGCTTTGCGAGCCATTGGGTCAGTAACATTATCTGCACCGTCCTATGCACACTATCATATTGCATTTGAAGCTCCCGCGCCTCTGTTTCCAAGCGTTGTATGGTGGTGTCCTCCTGTAGGGAAGTGAGGACCATGAAGGATTCTTCCAACATTGTTGTATAGGTCTGCACTCCTTGTCCTATTTTCTCCAACCCCTTTTGGATAGCGTTAGTGTGCTGTTCCCGAACTTCAGGGGGCGTGGATGACTGCACCTTTAATCGCAATTCAGCAATCTGAAGGTTGAGGTCCAGTTGGATCCTCGTTGCTTCCTCCTTTTCCTTGCAGAATCCACTGGCCAATTTGTGAATCCACACTCCTATTGGTAGGTCTATAGCAATTTCTAGCTCTGGGGCACGGCAGCATGCTTCCTCTACTATCTGCTCCAGTTGCTAATTCTTTGCCAACGCTTCATCGCATTGTAGGCTAAACTGCTCGATGTTGATTCATTGTTCATTGAGCATTTTCTCTGCGTGTCCTTCCCTGGTGTGGAGTTGTACTATCGCTCCATCCTGTAGCTGGTATAATATATCCTGTGGAAGGGTGGCCAAGTTTAGGCCAAGTCCCTTAAGCTAGCCCACCATGGCTCTGTCCTCCATGCTGTCTGCTGTGAGTGCTCCTTCCAGAAGTATGATGGTTTTAACCATTTTGGCCCATAACAACTACTCTATTGCCGATGTACCTACGACAGTGTAGGCAGCTACAGTTCCTTCTTGTGGGGGCCGCACTTGAAGTTCTTGCAGTTGCCCCCAAAGGGCCCCCAACACATTCTGCTGCTTCATCATTACTTCCTGGAGCACTTCCCTCGTGACCTCGTGAACTGTGTCGCCGATAACCCTCTATTAGTGTAATGGGTTCACCATCCAATTTGGAAGCCTTGGTCTTCTTTCGTGGCCCCGTTTGTTCTGTACCACATGGTCATTTTAGCTGTGCAGGTTTCGTGGATGGGTCCATGCCTTTCACTGTGTCATCTGTTCCCTATCCTATGGTTAGGTACGGGCCCCTTTCCTCCTGTGTCTTGGTGGCCCCGGTGGCCAGTGCTTCTATTGCTTTTTTGGCGGCCTTGTTCTGTTCTGCGGTGGCCTACGCTGCCTCGCATGAAGACCTTACCTCCCCGGCAAACTTCTCATTGCGCTTTTGTTGTGCCAGCAGCTTGGCAACATCCTTTTGTTTTTGTATCGCTGTCTCACCACGCGCCGCCAGATCCGGGGCATGCCACTCGGGTGGCCATGAGTTGGGCACAACGAAAACAACGTCATCAGTTGCGATGAAAGGGAGTTTGGTCCAGTTATGCTCCAGATCCTTCCATGCCTTGATATACACATTGTGCATATCCACCTTAACGTCTGCAAAGCTTTTCATACTATTATACACCATGGGGGATAGGTGCGGCCTATTCTTGATCCACATTCGGATGCTTGCCTCCATGAGTATCCAGAAGATCTTGGTCTCACAGATTCACGTGGCATCCTTTGTCATGCAAAGTGACACGTATTTTGCTGCCTCTGGCAAGTCTTGTTCAAGAGGATGAAATTGACTGTCCTCAGGAAATTCCCCTACAATCAACAAGATGGATAAGAGCAACCACGTGTAGTGGAAGGTCTTACCCTGCTCCTGGGCCTCCTGGCAGTTCATCAGAAACTCTTCGCAGAGGAACTATGCCCAGTTGAAGTGTACCAGGAGGCTAGCAGTGAAGAGGATGATTTTCAGCGAAGAATCAATCAAATGATTCATCTGTAGCAAACAAGGGATGAAGTTTTCCAAAACACTTCAGATTATAGGAAAAGATCAAGAAGATCTATGATCAGAAAACTAAAGCGGACAAATTTCAGCTAGAGGATGTAGTGTTGTAGTGGGATGCTCAAAATGAGGACAAAGGAAAGCATGGTAAGTTTAAAAACTTATGGAAATGACACTATAAGATTACAACATACAGAGGACAAAATGCTTTTCTGCTCAAGGAGATGGACGGTCAGGATTGCCCAGGAGGACCAGTTAATGGTAGGCTCCCAAAGCATCACTACTTCTGAGGTGATTTCTGAAATTATCACATGATCATTGTATATACCATTTTCCCTTTCGTTGCAAGATTTCAAGGTACACAATCATTACAGCTTGGGGCCCGAAGTGAAGGCTATAAAGTTTGAATGATTTGTGTAAGGTTTGCCAGTTTTGATTTAGTTTCTAGTCACAGTTTGAGTCATGAGTCAGTTTCAGTTTGCATTGTGTTAGTATTCAGTTTTTGAAAAGTTTTGACTCTGTTGCCCAATGGATAAGGCTACTAGGTCTACAGTGTTCTTGGCACCTCCAAGGAGCTACCATCCCCATTAGAGCCAATGTTAGTGTCAGTGTCTTCACACTGCCATCACTGATCAAAATCTGCTCTCTTGCATTTCATAGTAGGAGTCCCATATTGATGAGTTTGTATTCCATTAGATCATGGATTCAATGATGTAGGGTTTTCTTCAAATTTTTCCCTCATGATCTGTACTTGCTGATCCTCTTTCATATATTTTAGTCATGGATCATGTTCACTTTGTAATTCATTTCATTAGGTCTTAGGGTTTGGTCTCATTGGGTTTTAGGGTCCCACCATGGTCAAATCCAATAATTACATGCCAATAATGATCAACAAGGACATGAGGAGGCCAAGAAGGATTGGTAAAGCCATAATTTATCATTTTGAAAGCCTAATGTAGTATTCACCTCAAAACTTGTTTTAAGGTGAAAATAGAGTATTTTTTTTTTTATCTTCATTTATGATGTAATTTTATCTTTTCATATGTAATATTTGTTCCCAACTGCTCCTAAGCATCTTGTGATGTTGCCAAGCACCTGCCACTACAAAAGTCAAGTCACCTTGAGCACCAATCCACCTGCAAGAGCAAAAGAAAACAAGCATGAAAAACAGAGTATTAAAAAAGACAAATAGACATTAGAAAAGTGGGTTTTTCAAAAGAAAAAATCAAATGGAGTTCATATAAAACCCTCCCATCCTAATTTCAAAATCATTATGCCATGTTTGCAAAAGCCAAAGGAGAGAAAAACATCAAATGAGCAAGTGTTTTTGAGCAAGGAAGTCAGGTGCTGCACTTACAAAGAAAAACGTTGCGTTTCTGAAGTTTTTGGCCCAATGTTGCACTTAGGGAGGAGGGCAATGCACTTAGAGCCAAGCAATGTGCTTAGAGGCTGTTTGCTCAGTTCAAAATATAACAGGTGCTACCCTTAGAGGGTGGCGCTGTGCACTTGGGTAGTGGTGCTGCGCTTAGGCTAGCCAACCCAAAAAATGCTCCCAACTTCAGATTTTCGCCAAATTTCCTCCAATTCCACACTTGGCAATTAAGTATCACTCCTCTCCATCCAATTTGGATTTCACATGTTAAGATTTTCATAAGTTTCCACTCATTACATAAAACCCTAATTCTCACCATATACCCTAAATCATTTGGTTTATTTCACTACGTAGCTTCATAGCTACATCCTTCCACATATCATCTCCTTCATCCTCACCTGTTTCTCATCACTTGTTTTTCATCCCCATAAACCCTCCTTTCATTCTCATAATTTGTGCCCTAGCTATAAATACATACATCCACTCATAAAACCTAGAGCCTACCCCTCATTCCATTCATATTAGTCTGTCTACACTGTAAATTTTTGTGAAATTAAAAAACGAAACCATGGACAAAGGAAGTGATTTTGAGTATGATGAAGAGACAACCAATGACAGTTTTGTAGAGAGACATAGGCAGAGAAAGCCTCACAAGGGAGGAACAATCATAAGAGAAGAGCCCACCAGTTTAAGAGAACTACAAGCTTGCCCACTTGCAGTCTCTTGTTTCATACACCTTGGATGTTTTGAATTCTGTGAACTAGTGGAAAGAGCTCAGTTTCATCATGAGTTGGCTAGAATTTTTTTGGCTCATTTGCATAACTATGAGGTGACACTTGCCGGAGTAACCTTCACAATATCACCAGCTATCATTTTAGAGGCCACTAGAATTCCTAATGTTGGTGAGAAACACTACAAGGCTTAGGACCTTGATGAACATTACTATGAGCCTTACATCAAGCATTAGTATAGAAACCAGGTGAAGAGGCTTTTCCCCTTTAAATTTTTGGAGAATAGGTATGTTCCTTTGATGAGGATTATCATCAAATATTTCACTTGTGAAGGCAGATTCTCCCGGTTGTATGCTTACCATATCAGACTCCTCATGCACTTCACCAGGGTAAAGATGATGAATCTCCCATATTTCTTGTTTAGAAACATTGACAAAATAGCTTACCTTGTGTAGAAGAAGCCATACCCTCAGTAGTTGAACAACATTTATCATTACTCTTTGATCAAAATCATTGTTCTTCACCATCTCAGTCTTCTTAACATTCCTTGGGAGACTTTCATTACTCATGAGATGTTCAAAGGTCCACAGATCTCTTCACCAGTGCATCAAGAAAAAGGTGGGCCTTCTAGCCATGGGAAAACAAGGGAAGAGGTCAAGGAAACCAAAACTACTAAGGTGCTAGTGTACTTGACATATCAGAGAGGCACAAGGAGACTTTTTGCAGTTTCTAGGCAAGTGTTTTCTCCATGGGATGTTGAAGGGACCTTGCCTTCTTCATCAGTCCACTGGGAAATGTTATCTCCACGAGGTGTGGAAGGGGCTTTACCTTCCACATCAAAAAAATAGGTACAGGTTGAATAGCTGAGCAAAGGCAAGGAAAAAGTGCAATAGGAGAACCTTGGTGATGAGGAGGAAAGAGATTTTGACTTGATTGAGCATGAGGAGCCGCAGCAGCGCTATACTCATCATGGAGTTAATATCATTGACTTGGAGGCTCAGGATGAAGAAACCATCAAAGACATTATCATACAGGAAAGAGAAGCTCAAATACAAGATTTGGCAAACAACTTAGAGAGAGCCAAGTTCATCATCAAATACTTGGAACAGGAAAACAAACAGTTGAGTGACAAACAAGTCCTCATGGAGATGGAAATGATCAAAGCAAATAGGCAAATTGCCAAAGAGGCTCATGTCACTTTGACTCCTATCGAGCAAGAAATTGAAAATGATAGGGAGACTTGGCTTGAAAGAGTCAACATGCATCTTGAAGGGCTCATTGAGAAGGCCAACAGGGATAAGAAAATGCTCAGACACATGGTATACCATTATATGACTTGCAACAAAACTTGTAACATAAGGATTAGGAAGTTAAAGGCCATGCTAAGGAGATCTTTGGAAGGAAAAAAGGAGAAAGATAGATTGAATATGTTGGCTGAAGCCTCCCTAGCCCATCAAAACAGTTGATGGTGGTGTCTCAGGCCAAATTTGGGCAGCTTTTGAAGAAATTTTGTCATTTTGAAATTTTGGAAATACAAAACACAGAAAATCTGCCCAGAAGAGCAGCGCCACTAGTGCTGCGCTTTTTCTAGGGGAATTCAATGCACAAATGGTTTACATTTTTGGATTCAAGGCATCAAGAACATGCACCCTACCAATTTTCAGAATTTTTGAAGCAGATTCAGTCCACCAAAAGGTCCAAAAACACTCAAAATTTGACCTCTCTGCTAGTTTTTGGACACACAGAAGTAGCCTTGGGAGAAATAGTTTTTGAGGGGGAAAATGAGCTCCAAATCCAGAAATTCTAGGTGTTCCAAAAACTAGACTTGAATATCTTTCCAATGAGCTATCTTGGGCTCAATTTGGATGATGGGAAGGCCTCCAAAAGTGGACTCAAAGTGGTGTTGCGCTTAGGACCAGTGGCGCTGCGCATAGGGCATTTTTACTCAGGATGACTGTTTTGCTAAATTTTGACCATTTTCTTGTTTTCTCTCTCATGGAGGTGAATTTTCTGATGTAATTAATGCCATGGTTTGTAAATGTAATAGTAAAACTCTAGTAGATGGTAGATTCATTAGATGAAAGTGGTTTTGAGGGTAATGAATCAGTTTCCCTTCTTTTAGAGGCAAGTTGTTTGACTGCCTAGATTCCTGGTCCTTGTTTGGAAATGGTTGAAACAACTCCTCTTCTCATGGTTTCGACCCCTGATGGTTAGGATGAGGGATTGCAATTTATATATCATGTATTTTCTTTCTCATTTGCAATGGTTGGATTCAGCTAGATGCTCATGTACTGAACACTTATCATTTTGTAGCAGTTGTGGCAGGAAACTAATAAAGTTGCAGCTATTTTTATGGGATACTTGTGGTATGGCCTTTAGTATGTGTTTCTTCTTCTATTAATATGTTCTCCTATTATTTATGTATGAATCTTTCATATAATTACTTCTGATTTATTGTTTTCAAGTCAGATAGGTGGAATACATTAGGTTTTAATGCTTTGCCTTGGGAAAACACTAGTATTTCATGTTTTCTTCTGTTTATGAAGGATTATTGACTTGATCAGGCCCATCTTAGCTCCTCACCAGTCTATCCTTTCACCCCATCAAGCTTTAAGGTGTTGAAGATCATACCTACCTTGCCCCATAGAATCCCCTGCAATTTTGACTTAACTTCTTGGACCCAAATTGCCCAGCTCCTCTTGATCTGGCAAAAAATATCAACAAATTCAACCAAAACCCTTGAGTTACTATACCTAGCATAAAATCTTGTTCCTGATCCAGTCATCTTGACTAAGATTCATAAGGAGAGAGCCCTCTCTCGACCTAGTAGGGCTAGCTACTAGGTTAAGCGTGGTTTGTGGTTACCCTAGAATTGCCTCCCTTCAGCCTGAGGTCAATCTAGGCAATAACATAGTGGCGACCATACTATCTCTCCAGTCTTCATAGTCTATCACCAGGGATAAACATGAGCTCTTACTATGTCTGGTTTTGTTAGATGTTTGCACATGATATTCAGCACAAAACATGTCATAATTGTGTCCATCAGAAGTAGCTCGGAAAGAGCTTTGCAACCATATATCACGTTCCAAAAATGGCTCTTGAATCAGAAGATATGATCAAATGAACGATTAACTCAAAGATCTCCCCGTGTAGCTGTTTATGTGTTTAATGACCTAGAGGAAACTCGGATATGTCAGTGGTTGGACTGTGATAGAGATGGAGAGAACATAGCATTTGAAGGCTTAATACTGTGCTACTAATCCTCATCTCAACATATGGCCAGCTTGTTTCTCTGCTTTGATTGAAAGAGATATCCTGTGCAGAGGGCATGGTACATTTTTGACTGGGACATTGCTTGTGAAAAGTTTACAGCTGCTGGTCTCATGGTTCTAGAAAGGAATTACTTAAATATTTATAGATGTTCATTCAGTGTTTGCTGTCGTCCTTACTTACATCTCTTCCAAGCTTTTCAATTAATCAGCTTATGTCTATCTACCTACCTAAAACACTTCAAAAACACAGTTTTTATTTGAGCAAAATGATCTGGAGTGAAAGGATTTCATAGGGCCTTGTTAAGGTTGAATAACGAACTGCCTCAAGGGATTATATAGCGAAATGTCACTTAAAGACATATGCAATGACTCAAAACACAGGGAGATGGTTGCAGAGGAGAAAGTTTGTTGTATCTATGGGTGTGAGGACAATGAAGATCACGAGGCAATGATTCATCCTTGCACCTACAACGAAGGCTCAGTTGTTGCACATCCTAGTTGTGTTGATGTTTCTCAAGCAATTTCTAGGTTTTGTAGTAGACCGGCAGGCACTTCTTGTAAGGTTTGTGGTGGTAATGGAACTCTAAGCAATGGAAGGATGCTTATTGACACAGAGACTTAAACAGGCGAATCAAGAAATGAGTTTTCAAAACTCCCTGCCCCAAATTTGAGCTTCAGGAAGATGGTGACAGCTACGAATTCAGATGGTAGAGCATTGAAGTGACCTCGTAAGTGGTTGCTTAGCAATGAATCAATGGGTAAGAAGTGATCTCTTTTGAATAGTGTGAAAGAAGATAGTGGTGGGCAAGTTGTACCGACACTTGAGAAGGAGGATATGTCAATCTTTGAATCTAAAAAGGTGGGACAGAAGCTGTTGACTCGGTGGTTTAATGATGCTGTTACAATTGTCCCAATAAAGAAACAGAAATTTAATTTGGTCTTATCTCCCTCTCCACCAGGATCACCATCTCCAGAAATTGCAAAGCCTAAAACATTTTGTGAAGTTTATTCTCCAGAAAGACCTCATGTCAACCTGAATGGCCATAGAGAGAAACATATTGGCATTGATATTATAGGGGAATGTTCTCAACAATATTTTGGAGTCAGAATTGAAAATGAAACTCAATCTACTGAAATGTGCATCAATGGAAATTCCAGGTGGAGAAGAGCTTGCTACAGAATTGCAAATTCATGGAAAAGATCGCAAGGATCAAACACATGTGAATCCCAAAATTTATCAAGCATCTGAATTGGAGGATAAGAGGCACACAGGTGATGAAGTGGGTCAGCAGATGGATCTGGAACTAGTAAGAAATAATATTAGTAGAGGACCTGAGATTTCTTGTTTAGCCAATGATGGAAATGCAATAGGTTCTTTCCCTCTAAAGATGTCTTAAAATAGAGGAAACAAAAGTGGAAACATCTTGAAATTGGATTCTACCTAGCAAGCTAGGTTGCAGGGACGAGATCCATTAGAGATCATCGTAGCAAAGGATAAATTAAAGGCTGCAACTACTGAAGCTTTAGATCCTTATGTGAGAAAAATAAGGGATGATAAATGTAGATGGAAATATAGCAGAGCCACATGTTATCAACACTAAGACTCAGTCGCGCTCTCTGGAGACCCTTCAATCATTTAAATTGGAGTTGAACGCTTTTATGCCCTGCATTAAAAAATTGAGAACGAAGGCCTAGCTTAGCTCCAAATCTCAGCGCCCCTACACCAGGATCACCATCTCCAGAAATTGCAAAGCCTAAAACATTTTGTGAAGTTTCTTCTCCAGAAAGACCCCATGTCAACTTGAATGGCCATAGAGAGAAACATATTGGCATTGATATTATAGGGGAATGTCCTCAACAATATTTTGGAGTCAGAATTGAAAATGAAACTCAATCTACTGAAATGTGCATCAATGGAAATTCCAGGTGGAGAAGAGCTTGCTACAAAATTGCAAATTCATGGAAAAGATCGCAAGGATCAAACACATGTGACTCCCAAAATTTATCAAGCATCTGAATTGGAGGATAAGAGGCACACAGGTGATGAGGGTGAAAAATACTTTTCTCTTTGTGAAAAAGATGTGGGTTTTGTTGTCAATGATGAAGTGGGTCAGCCGATGGATCTGGAACTAGTAAGCAATAATATTAGTAGAGGACCTGAGATTTCTTGTTTAGCCAATGATGGAAATGCAATAGGTTCTTGCCCTCTAAAGCTGTCTTAAAACAGAGGAAACAAAAGTGGAAACGTTTTGAAATTGGATTCTACCTAGCAAGCTAGGTTGCAGGGACGAGATCCATTAGAGATCATCGTAGCAAAGGATAAGTTAGAGGCTGCAACTATTGAAGCTTTAGATCCTTATGTGAGAAAAATAAGGGATGATAAATGTAGATGGAAATATAACAGAGCCACATGTTATCAACACTAAGACTCAGTCGCACTCTCTGGAGACCCTTCAATCATTTAAATTGGAGTTGAACGCTTTTATGCTCTGCATTAAAAAATTGAGAACGAAGGCCTAGCTTAGCTCCAAATCTCAGTGCCCCTACATCCATAACACACACAAGTCAAAACATTGAAACCAAGTCAAAAATTGAAAGCCAAGCCAATCTGGAGTGTGGTACTGCGCTCCTGGCTATGTCGCTATGCTTTTGGACTATGGCACTACGCGTAGGGCCTTTCTAGAAAATCAAAGTTCTGTAGGCGCCCGCTTGGCCTCGCATTTCTCTTTCGCTCACGTTGGCTCTAATCCAAGAAGTCTGCTGGAAAATGAGTTGGGTTGGACACCTCCCCTGGGGTGGAACTCTTGGAATCATTATGGTTGCAATATTAATGAGAAAGTAATCAAAGAAACTGCTGAGGCACTGATCTCAACTGGGTTTAGTAAACGTGGTTATGAATTTTTCAATATAGATTATTGTTGGAGGAAGCTCCAGAGGTTAGAGATAAAGTTAGTGCAAAAAGTGGAGTGACATTGATACAGGCACAGAAAAGGCCAACTCCAGGATTAGCGGCTATGCTGGGTCCTTCAAGATTGAAACAAAAGAGCGAAATGAGTTCTATAGTTTATGATACTGAGCAGATAGCGTAAGAAGCAAAGTGGAGCAAATCAAGGCATCAATAGCTCTTCCATTTCGCTCACTTTATGGAACTTGGGAAATGGTTTCCATTTAGCATCCTCTTAATTCAAAATAAGTTCCCAGCAATGAAGAATCACAGGTAGAGGTTGGCAAGCTTGTGGGTACTGAAGTTGCATGTTCAAATGTTGAGATTGAAAAGAATATGTAGGCGCTCAAAATATCAGCTGGAATTGTTAGTGAGGAAGGAAGGAAATATAGGGCATGGTGGCCTCCATTGCAAGTCAAGGTAGATGGAAAGAAGTCTTCAATAAGACAAATAGATGATGGGGAGTTACCTCCTTCACTTTCTGAGTTACACCACAGGTCTTGGCAACAAGGTAAACAACAGTCTAGTTTTGAGTTTCAACAGAATACTAGATCGGAAGCTCCTTCCCATTTTAATAAGTATCATGATGGAAAGAAGAGGAAAAATAATTTTCTAGCAACTCGTGATTCCAATAAGTCTTTCACACCATGGGAAACTGATGGTAGCTTCAAGCCTTTTGATAATGAAGCCGCTAGAAGATCAATGAGTTTTGGAATAAGTGAAGAATGTGCAAGAGATGTCAAAGACCGCAGTGGAAGCAAAAATCTTTTCGGTAAAAAAGGGAAAGGTTCAGGATATGATCCCATGAACTTGGGAGCAAGTGAAGCTGGTGGAGATCTTCAACCAGGCAAAAGACGCCAAGTTTTCCCAGCTTCAGGCAATCGCAGTGCTACATTTCGTTAACTCTACATTTTACTGGTCTCTTGTGCTCCAAGACAACAAATCGATCAAACAACTCCAAGATTGGTGCATGCGGGTGCAAGGTGACCAGTCAATCGAATTTTTGAAAGAGGCATCTGGAATTATTCGAATTTTCCTAGGAACTGATGGCAAATTTTTTAGCCATGAAATCAGCAGTGCTGAGTTTTTGAAGGGGATAAATGGCAACATTCAAATATTCCAATGGACAGGTGGCAGAGTTTGTGGGCTTAAAAATCAACAGTTGTTAAAACCTTCCAGATTTCCAGCGATGACACTTTCAGCAGTTCCAGTTCAAAATATTGCAGCAAATCTATTTTGATGAGACCTCATTAAATTATTTAGTTATGTTAAATTATTTAGTTATAATTTAATTTATGTAATTTGACGTCAACAAATATTTTATTTTGATTTTTGTTTTAATTATTTTGATTCCTATGTTTAGGAAATCATAATTAATATGTAATGTAGTATATATAGGATTATTTTTAAAAGATAGAGGTTTGATTTTTGCAAAAGGAAGAGGCATTTGGACTGTGTAAAATTTCTTTGAATATTATTTTAATAAAGTAGTTTTCTGCCCTTTAGACCTGGGATCCATCATGGTGCTTAAATGTCCAGTATGTTTTTCTCATAAATTCATTTACACATTATGTTTTTTCTGGCTTGTTACATCATTATCTAAGATATGTGTTAGGAATCCATCCCCTATGATGCTCCTTTCATGATGATCTTTTTGTTAGATGTAATGGTTGTCTTTGCGGAATTCATCCTTTGCTAGATGCTCTATTGAGAAACCTAGTGTTTCTCTTTTGTCTAAAGTTGTTGCTGTAGATCCATCCCTTGTTTAAATGCCTGCAAGGCAGTGGGATTTCTCCCCTACTCTTCTTACATTCACAATATTTGATTTGGCTGAACATTGCACTTACTTTGCCCCTAGTTTTGCGGCAGAAACTGGCATCAACGCCATAGCCCAAATGGTCCTTTCTCTTTTTTTTTTTCGACCCAAAAACTTTCAAACATATCCCCGCACTCCATAGCTAGCCTAAGATTTCATTTACTGTAGCCACGTTGTGTTGGCAAAGAGAGAGCTCTCTCTGGTCTGGCAGGGCTAGATGCCAGATCAAAGCTTGGTTTGTGGTTACCTCGGAATTGTCTCTTCTCGGCCTTGAGGTTGATTCTGAGTGCTAACATATTGGCGTTGTTGCCGGGTAATGAGGTGACAGATATTCTCCAGGAAAGATCATTCAAGTTGCAGATCTGATTGCTGATGGTGGACAATAGTCAGACACATAAGAAGGCTGAAACATCCACCTGGTGACTCCACTGTTCGAAATCCCAAATTTCAAAGTATTGATGGTGGCTCCACTGGCTAAATGAAGGACTCAGATGTTTTTTCTATTTGTTCAAGGTATTCATGTATCGATTTTTCTAATCTTCCTGGTTTTCCTAATCAATTACCGAAGGGTGCATATAGTTTGAGCAATGGCCCTAAATTCAATGGGGAAGATCTAACTTTGACTCTTGAACATGTAACAAATTTCAAAACATTTATAGAATCTCTTAGAGTAAAAAAAGAGGATGCTTTTATCAGATTTTTCTATGATTCATTTCAAGGGAAATGTAGACAATGGATCAAAAGTTTTCCTATTAGATCTATTAAGTCATTTATAGATTTTTGGCATATATTTCTTGAAACATCGATGGAGAAAGAGGAATAATTTGAAATAAAGGTGGCCGCTATTCAAGGCTTTAGAGAATGGGAAGATATGTGCATAGATGATGAGGTAGATGAGAACTTTGCTTCATCTCTTTCTTCTTATTTGAAGTCTTGTCGATGTAGCCATGAAGTTAAGCTCCATTTTTTGCAAGAGTTTTCCATCAAAATTGAAGAAGATCTAACTGAATTGGAGATCCAAATACAATCCCAGGATCTAGAATGCCAAGTCCCATTCTTTGGGGACATTTTTCAGCAGAAGGAAGAGAAGGTAAGGCTACCCGTGGATATTTGCATTGATAGTTTGCAGCTGGAAGCAGGTATTGAGGAGTTTGGGTATCAAATGTAGTCTAGTTTCTTCGATCCTATTATAGCATACATGGAAAAAAATTTCAGTTTGAATGATAGACCAGATTGCCTTTTACACAACCAGACTCATTATGTGCATGTATGGTTGTCAGCCTCTCCAGTTATGTCCTGGTTGAAGCACTTCAAAGAAGCATCCATTCATAGTTACTTGATTGGTTTATCTGGCATTACAACATCACTTGATCTATTGATTTTACATTAGAGTAGGATAGGTTTTTAAATAAATAAGCTGCCCAAGGCAACATTTTAGTTTTTGGTATTTGTCTATGTCTAGGTTATAGTATGTGTACGTTTTATGGATTGGTATAAGTTGTTTTGGGTTTGTAGTTGTTTGACCGTATTGCCAAATGGATGAGGTACTTGGTCTACGATGTTCTTGACACCTCCAAGGAGTTTCCATCCCCAATAAGGCCGATGTTAGTCCAATCTTCGCAGTCTGTCACCAGGGATCAACATGATCTCTTACTATGTCTAGTTTTGTTAGATTTTTTGCACATGATATTCAGCACAAAACATGTCATAAGTGTGTCCATCAGAAGTAGCTCAAAAAGAGCTTTCCAATGGTATATCACACTCCAAAAATTGGCTCCCAGATCAGAAGATATGATCAAATGAATGATTAACTCAAAGATCTTCCCATGCAACTGTTTATGTGTTTAATGACCCAGAGGAAACTAGGAGATGTCAGTGGCTGGATTGTGATAGAGATGTAGAGAACATAACATTTGAATGCCTAATACCATGCTGCTAATCCTCATCTCAACATATGGCGAGCTCGTTTCTCTGCTTTGATTGAAAGAGATATCCTGTGCAAAGGGCACGATACATTGTTTATAGGGAAATTGCTAGTGAAAAGTTTACAATTGCTGGTCTCATGGTTCTAGAAAGGAATTACTTAAAGATTTATAGATGTTCATTCAGTGTTTGTTGTCATCCTTACTTACATCTCTTCCAAGCTTTTCAATTCATCAGCTTGTGTCTATTTGCCTACCTAAAATGCTTCAGCAACATAGTTTTTATTTGAGCAACATGATCTGGAGTGAAAGGCTTTCATAGGGCCTTGTTAAGGCTGAATAACGAACTGCCTCAAAGGATTATATAGTGAAATGTCACTTAAAGACATATGCAATGACTCAAAACACAGGGAGATGGTTGCAGAGGAGAAAGTTTGTTGTATCTGTGGGTGTGAGGACAATGAAGATCATGAGGCAATGATTCATCCTTGCACCTACAACAGAGGCTCAGTTGTTGCACACCCTAGTTGTTTTGATGCTTCTCGAGCAATTTCTAGGCTTTGTAGTAGACAGGAAGGCACTTCTTGTAAGGTTTGTGGTGGAAATGGAATGCTAAGCAATGGAAGGCTACTTATTGACACATAGACCGGAACAGGTGAAGAAGGAGATGAGTTTTCAAAACTCCCTGTGTTACACAGTAATTTGTCACCATCCCTGTTACCCCTTTTCCCGCACATTGGAGGACTTATTCCGGGACCTGTGAGAAGTGACATAACCTAAAAACACTTGCATTGTATCCCCTTGAGTATGTACTTCATATGCCCTGAAGACACCTTCCGAAAAATACCCATAAAAATAGCCCTTTTTCCATTGGCGCGGTTCCATTGTGTATCACTCGCGCCAATGGGGGAAATCCTCCAAAGAGGGCGTGCCAGCTGGAGCTCTGTCTGAGAGTCACACTCGTGCCAGCCCAGTTGGGTAAAGTTTTTAACAAACAAACTTATGAAGGTTCTTCCTAACCCACTCATGAACTGAATCTATATTGAGTTGGGTCAGTTTGGCTTCGAATCTCCATAGAAGGGAAGTAGTTCTCCACCTCTCATGGAAGCTTCTTAGTGATAAAGCCAATCCCATGAATCTTGTGGATGACCCTAACTCCTTCTCCTCTATCTATAAAAGCTTATCCTTTTGCCTTTGACAAGTTAGTCTCCAAGTTCCAAATTCTAAGTCTCAAAGTCTGAGAATTGCCAAGTTCATGCTACAAGGAGCCTTATTCATTCCCATGAGGCTAAATCTTAAGTGAGGAGATTCTTGTCCAAGTAACCAAGGAGAGAGAGGCTTGTTCCCCATTCCCAACAAGCTTTGCAAGGCATGTGTTGCTGATCACCCAGCCAAAGGAGGATTTGACGTCAGAACTATGGTTGTATTCTTCTTTGTTGTTTATCAATAATAGACGACTATCATTATGGTTCCACTCTTATTGTCTTTGTAATGATGATTGAGTTATATCCTTTCTGACTGATATATAGTTGCATCTATTAGATTTTATGCTTGTGTTTGTGTCGTTCTTTGCATGTGCAGGTGTCCGTTCACGAGGATCATGCGGATTGTGACTAGCCGGAGCAAAGGAACGGGAGCGACGACTCTTCTACAAGTACTAGCGTTGGAATCCATGTAGGCCCTCATCATCGGTCTTTGATTTGCAATTAGGAACCTGCGTGTTAGCATTGTTTGATTGTTGCTAGATCCCATTTGGGCTAGTAGGGATCGCCTCTGTCCGCAGAGGGGATTTACCTCCACAAGAACTTGGCGACTCCACTGGGGAGTTGGATTTTTGTCTTGTTGATTGTTTTGTCTTGTTGTTTGATTCGTAAACTCTGGATGGAGCATGAAGTACGGCCATATAGCCTTCGAAACACTATTGCTCCGCATTAGCAAAGTAGATCAACGCCACTTCAGTCCATCTTCGGTTTGGTTTATGAACTAAACGGCTTGGAACTTGCCTTGTTTCTCGGTTGTTTCTTGGTTTCTCCTGCTTAGTTAGCCTTCTAGGTTGAATCCCTGTGTTGCTTCTTGCCCCTTGGTGTACCTGGGTACTGTTGACTTAGCTTTGGCTCGTTTGTTTTTTATTTTTCCATAGCAAACTCGGCTGGCGCTCTTTTATAGCGTTACAGTCATGCTAATTGGCGCTAGTTTCACATTGACAACCCGCGCCAATCACTGAAAGGCGCTATTTTCAGCCTGATAGTCGCGCCAGGCCTGGGAACTTTTGAAGTTTGCTTGTTTTTGAGCCTCCTGAGCTTGGTTTTTGTTCTGGGTACCTTTTTTCGACTACTTAAGTGTGTTGGAGTCTTGTTTGACTGGTTTTGAGTATCTTTTTTGAGAAATTCTTAATTTGATTTCCTTTGGTCATTACTTGGAGGTTT
Organism: Pinus tabuliformis; assembly: GCA_031772625.1. Classification (NCBI taxonomy): domain Eukaryota; kingdom Viridiplantae; phylum Streptophyta; class Pinopsida; order Pinales; family Pinaceae; genus Pinus; species Pinus tabuliformis. Next base: position 1,934,591,923 of record CM062818.1, on the reverse strand, counting down.
GTCCCAGTCTTTTCACAATTTTGCATCTTTTTGATTTTGTTGTATGAGTGTTAATCGCCTTTGAGTGTTTTAATTTTTTGATCTTTGGAACTCTCACCCAATTTTCTTGATTTGAACTTGATTGGTTCTTGGATTACATTAGAATCATCTTGTGTTTGAGAATTCTCTTGCATAGATCACACTTGCATAATTAGAATTCTCATTTTCAGAATGTGCATAGATTACATTTGCATACTTTTCAAGTGAATTGTGCATAGATTACCTTTACCCTTTGGATGTTTTCCATTTTCTATCAATTTCACATTTCTAGCCCTAGGGCATCTAGTGGCTTTGTGTGTCGAGCCTTCCTTAGGAGTTTTGGTCTTCTATTAGTCCAGTCAACTTTCTGATTGCTCCCTTGCACTCGTTTGGTGGTTGCAAATCGTTTTATTGCGTTATTTGGGTGACTTGCTTCGCTTTCACTTGAATTCCGCTTTGTCTCACTTTGAGCCTAGATTACACGGCTCATTGGTCTCTTTGGGACTTTTCTTGTTCTTTGGAGGTTTGATTGGTGATTTAGGAAACTGAATGTGCTTGTATTGAATAGAATTTGTTTGTTATCATTTCTCGAAGTTTGTTTAATGCACTTTGCCATCAAAAAAAGAAAAAATCTCTTTTGCTTTGTATTAGTTAATGAGAATTAGAGGCTTTTCATTTTGATTAGTGATTAGTGATCTCGAAGAAAAGTTTGTTAATTTCCATTAGCTGCATTAGGGAAGTTATTTGTTGTTTTGTGATCATTTTGTTTGTGTGAAAGCTCTCAAAGCCTCTCGTAATTAGCATTCATCGAATGAAATGACATATTTTGGCATATAGTTTTCATTTAGGGAATTTTGAGAGATTACATACGATAAGGCCTGAAAACTGAAACCTAATACAAGATCAACTTTAAAATGAACTGAATAAATCTAACAACGCATTGGAACATAACACACACTTTTTAGAGGTCTAGGCTAGAGACGTGCTCTGGCGTCGTTAAACCTAGTCACTTTTGTTTCCACTCAAGGTTGGGTGATTCCTCCTTTTGTGACTCAATTGTGGTCTAGTATGGACTTGTGCTCCCATGTACCGTTGAGTATATGGGGAGACCCCACTAGGTTATCATACTTTATCCACAGGAAGCCGTGTCTGCTGCCTTATGACCAGTAACGCACTGAACACAACATTTGGGAAGATTGAATGTCGTACAGAAAGTCCTTGGTTTTCATATGATTGCCAAGGTGTATATGCAGTTTTATGGATTGTCTGGTAAACCCTTTGCCTAGTTCTCCAGAGTAGTCACTTTTGATCCTTTTCAGACTCCCTAAAAGAAAAGGCTCATCTGAGCATTTGTCACTTCGGGCTCATTAAACATTCGAAGGTGACTAGAGTCATCTTTTTGTCCTTTTCTCGACTCTTAAAAAATGAGTAGGGTTCTTTCTCGTTTGTGATGGCAACTTTTTCGGAGTGCACCAACCCAGGAATCCCCTCTGACGGGAATCCTGGTCATTTTCCTCCTTTTGGAAATGTTGGTGCTCCTTACATGGCAACACTGTCCCTTCCTGGGTTAACTGTCGGGTTGCCTGTTTGGTTGTTCTCAACCTCTCTGGTCCCTAATGTCGCAACTACTGGTCAATCAGTTCCTCCACTCGAACAACATCATGTTGATTCTAAGGTGGACCTCTCCCCTTCTTCGCCTATTTCTACGTCCTCATCTTCTACTTCACCTGGTGAAAGTCTGGATTCAAGTAACCAGGTGGCTAAGAAGAAGAAGAAGAAGACGAAGAAGAAGAAGTCTCATAAGCGAGAGGTTAAAAGTACAGCTCAAGTCGGGCCACCTTCTGCTCCTCCGCGGAAGGTCAAGTTTCCTTGTAGGTTATGCAAGGATGACCATCTTCTTCGTGATTGTCCTGGCATTCCTAGGATCTTAGAAGTATGGTCTCATGATCCGGCCTGCCCCTCATCATCCTCTGAAGCTCATGGCGATGCTACCCTATTAGCTGGCAATGGTAAGGAGAAAGGGAAGATTCGAATCCCCTGTAGACTATGTGAAGGCAACCATCCCCTTCACCTTTGTCCGCTCATGGATAAAGCTTCCGCTGTCTTGGAAAGTCTTACAGCTTCATCACCCCAACTTCCCGTTGGTTATCAACGTCTCTCTGCAGATCCTCTCCCTGTTGACAAAGAGATTGACTTAGATTCTTCTCTTGTCCAGGCTCCTCTTCCCAAACCTGGCTGTGCCAAGCCTGTCCCAGACCAACCATTGGTCAGAAAGAGTGTCGACTTGGGTTCACCACCTGTCGATCACTCTGTTTCGGAAGAGCATCATGCTCATGTTCTTCTCATCTCCTCAGATTCTCCTGAGTCCGAAAATAACTCTCCTATCCCAGCTGATCAAGAGGGTCCTTCTTCGTCTCCTGTAGTGCAGGGGGGCAATCATACGATTCCCCCACCAAGTAGTTCAGTCGTTGCCTTCGACTGGAGTCATTTGACTACATTCCGCCTTCCATCCCATGTGCCTTTCCAGATTACAGTACATGCCTATGATAAGGCAGTACCTAGCACTGTCTTGGATGAGGGTGCATCTGTCAGTCTCATGCCTTTCACTACTTGGCAAGCTTTGGCTCCCCACAGCTTGTGCCAGTTGCACAGCATCTGTTGGCATTTGACAGAGGAACCAGTCAACCGTTAGGGATCCTCCCAAAGTTTCCTGTTACTTTGGGAGGCAAAACCGTTTATATAGACGTACTGGTTACCCAAGGTGCTTTAGATTTCAGTCTTCTTGGACATGACTATGTTTATGCCATGGGGGCCCTCGTCTCTTCACTTTTCCATGTGGTTTGTTTTCCACACGATGGAAGAATCGTGACTATAGATCAATTATCATTCTTTAGTCCCCCGGTGCCTCCTGCGCAGTTGTCATCCCCTCCTGGTTTTTATCCACCAATTGTATCTGCCCCACCACAAGTCAACTATGTGGCTACTTATCCAGTGATGATGCCATCGTGCATGATGTCCTGGGGGCATTGGGTCTTGACTTCCAAGATGTTTTCCTTCCACCGGGAGTGACATTCTTGGAAGCAACGACTTCCTGTTCATTATGATGAAGTTCCTTCGGAGCATAGTTCGCTTTCCTATGTCAAGCTCCTTAAAAAATGAAACTGGGTCTGGTCGGAGCATAGTTCCTTTCCTCTGTCAAGCTCCTTAAAAAATGAAACTAGGTCTAGTCGGAGCATAGTTCACTTTCCTATGTCAAGCTCCTTAAAAAATGAAATTGGGTGTGGCCGAGGACAGTTCTTATCTTGTGTCAACCTCGTTAAAAAATGAAACAAGGTGTCTGAGGATAGTTTGTTCCTGTGTCAACCTCGTTAAAAAATGAAACAAGGAGTCTGGAGCATAGTTCCTTGTCTTGTGTCAAGCTCGTTAACAAATGAAACAAGGGTTATGAGGATAGTTCTTTCACTGTGTCAACCTCATTAAAAAATGAAACAACTCCCTTTCCAAATCGAGTCTTTGATTAAGATCTCCTAAAATCCAAGTCGAGTCTTTCCAAGATCTCGAAAGTGAACCTTCATTCCATCCACTTTGTTGAATGAAATGAAGCTTGGGGGGCATGTACCTCGTTTTGCGTCATTATGTTGGGGGCATGCAAACTTATAACAAGCATAGTTTTTCGTTTCAAGCTTGTGTAAACATGAAACTGAATCCGAGCAGAGTTCTCCATGGTTCAAGCTTGTGTAAAAATGAACCCATACCCGATTTACTTCTCGTGATTGCCGTTTATCCGCTAAATTCTGCTAGATGAGCCTTGGTTGTTTCATTCCATTGCTACCATCTCTTTGGCCAATCATATGCTCTCACTTGGTTGTTTTTCCTTTCCTGAGGAACCGCAGCAATGAGTGGTTTTATTAACCAGCCTCTTGACCATTACATGTTTTGAGCAATTCCACCATTGCCGAAACCAGTTGCTGCCCTTTATACCACTCGTTCCTCCAGGACGAGTCACCTTTAAGCTCTTTTCCGACTCGTAAAATCTGAAAAGATTGCAGAGTATTTTTTTCCCTTTTTGACTCGTTAAAGAGAATAAAAATGGAGGTCTGCTTTTAGCTCTTTTCTGACCGTCTAAATATGAAAAGATTGCCGAGTTATTCCTCTCGACTCGTTAAACATAAATGAGAGGCGGTTGTCTTTAAACCCTTTTCCGACTGTGTAAAAACGAAAAGATCGTTGGACCCTTGTCGTTTCAGGTTCGTTAATGGTCACGAAGCGACGTGGTTTCGATCGCTTTTTTACCTTTTTCAGATCAGAATCACTACTTATGAAAAGTACTCCTCGCTCGTAATGGTCGGGCGGTTCTTTCGAGCATTGTTTTATACTTTTTTGGGCTGGAGAGACACAACTTTACGAAAATGGACCCCCCTGGAGTTTACTTTTTGCTGTTTTTTCAAACTCTCTAAACATGAAAAGACGCCGAGTTCTTCCTCTGTCAGGCTCGTTAAAACTTGATGGCATTGGATTCCGTCGAAATGACGCTCACAAGCATATGCTATCCCCGTCAAGCTTGTTGATAAAAATAACTGGGGTACTCGCCAGAAATGGTGGGGAAAAAGGAACCACAATTATTGTCGTGTCGGCAGTATGTCTCTCTTGAACATGGCACTTGTCTGCATTCGTGTCTAGGTGGGGACATCTCATCCTGTTTTTACACTTGCCTCTATGGGTTTGGGTTATCCTGTTTGACCTCTCATCTGCTCATTGCCTTGTCACCATGACCCCTGATCATTTGATGTCAAATACTGCCAAGTCCACTATCGTGCCACCAATATGTTCAAGAGAAGTTGACCTCTGCAGCATACTCAACCTCCCTCTGATACCTCACACAAAACATCTTATCCTTCTCTGTCTCATGTCGATGATGTAGGAAACATTATGGCCCACCTTCGATCAAGGTCACTTCCTGTCGACTTCAGCTCATTATCCAGGAAGTTGATCTAGAGACTCCCTTCAGGTGCCTTGGAGCGTACATGCCTCAATGGCAGGTTCTTCGTGTTTGACACGAGGTTTTCATCATTGGCTTCCGATCGAATGATTCTACGGGTGTTCGATGCCGGCTCACTGATTCACATGCCATAGATTGTACCTATAGTACCTTGAGGACCATTGTCATTATTGGTGGTACCTCTTGCGTCTGTTAACAGTTTTCATCATTGACTGGTAATCAGATGATGTTCTTGCATGTTCGACTTCGACTCCCATATTCGCATGCTTGAACTTGTACTTTGTTTGGGTCGAGATGGAGCGCAAGACCCTGGATATTGTCTGTTGAGATCCAGGTTGTGATTTTGTGGATTATTATGATCATTACATGACTCATTCACTGGATGGCTGTGACCATGCCTGAGTCTACTTATCGATCTTTACTGGATGGCTACGCCCATACCTTGGATCTGATTTTTATGTACTCTGCTATGGATGGCTGCGCCCATACCACATATATCATGTACTTGAGATATCAGTTGTACTTCTTCATGCAGGTTCTCCGGTGGCAGTGTTTTCAATTGGCCATGTTCTTGTAAAGCATTTCACCCCTCTCTCTCTCTCGAGCTTCATGCTTTAGGGGGCATCTGTTACACAGTAATTTCTCACCGTCCCCGTTACCCCTTTTCCCGCACATTGGAGGACTTATTCCGGGACCTGTGAGAAGTGACATAACCTGAAAACACTTGCATTGTATCCCCTAGAGTATGTACTTCATATGCCCTGAAGACACCTTCTGCAAAATACCCATAAAAATAGCCCTTTTTCCATTGGCGTGGTTCCACTGTGTATCACTCGCATCAATGGGGTAAATCCTCCAAAGAGGGCACACCAGCTGGCGCTCTGTCTCAGAGTCGCACTTGCGCCAGCCCAGTTGGGTAAAGTTTTTAACAAACAAACTTATGAAGGTTCTTCCTAACCCACTCATGAACTGAATCTATATTGAGTTGGGTCAGTTTGGCTTCGAATCTCCATAGAAGGGAAGTAGTTCTCCACCTCTCATGGAAGCTTCTTAGTGATAAAGCCAATCCCATGAATCTTGTGGATGACCCTAACTCCTTCTCCTCTATCTATAAAAGCTTGTCCTTTTGCCTTTGACAAGTTAGCCTCCAAGTTCCAAATTCTAAGTCTCAAAGTCTGAGAATTGCCGAGTTCATGCTACAAGGAGCCTTATTCATTCCCATGAGGCTAAATCTTAAGTGAGGAGATTCTTGTCCAAGTAACCAAGGAGAGAGAGGCTTGTTCCCCATTCCCAACAAGCTTTGCAAGGCATGTGTTGCTGATCACCCAGCCAAAGGAGGATTTGACGTCAGAACTATGGTTGTATTCTTCTTTGTTGTTTATCAATAATAGACAACTATCATTATGGTTAGACTCTTATTGTCTTTGTAATGATGATTGAGTTATATCATTTCTGACTGATATATAGTTGCATCTATTAGATTTTATGCTTCTGTTTGTGTCATTCTTTGCATGTGCAGGTGTCCGTTCAGGAGGATCATGGGGATTGTGACCAGCAAGAGCAAAGGAATGGGAGCGACGACTCTTCTACAAGTACTAGCATTGGAATCCAGGTAGGCCCTCATCATCGGTCTTTGATTTGCAATTAGGAACCTGCGTGTTAGCATTGTTTGATTGTTGCTAGACCCCATTTGGGCTAGTAGGGATCGCCTCTGTCCGCAGAGGGGATGTACCTCATTTTGCGTCATTATGTTGGGGGCATGCGAACTTATAACAAGCATAGTTTTTCGTTTCAAGCTTGTGTAAACATGAAACTGAATCCAAGCAGAGTTCTCCATGGTTCAAGCTTGTGTAAAAATGAACCCATACCCGATTTACATCTTGTAATTGCCGTTTATCCGCTAAATTCTACTAGATGAGCCTTGGTTGTTTCATTCCATTGCTACCATCTCTTTGGCCAATCATATGCTCTCACTTGGTTGTTTTTCCTTTCCTGAGGAACCGCAGCAATGAGTGGTTTTATTAACCAGCCTCTTGACCATTACATGTTTTGAGCAGTTCCACCATTGCCAGAACCAGTTGCTGCCCTTTATACCACTCGTTCCTCCAGGACGAGTCACCTTTAAGCTCTTTTCCGACTCGTAAAATCTGAAAATATTGCCGAGTATTTTTTTCCCTTTTTGACTCGTTAAAGAGAATAAAAATGGAGGTCTTCTTTTAGCTCTTTTCTGATCGTCTAAATATGAAAAGATTGCCGAGTTATTCCTCTCGACTCATTAAACATAAATGAGAGGTGATCGTCTTTAAACCCTTTTTCGACCATGTAAAAACGAAAATATCGTCGGACCCTTGTCGTTTCAGGTTCTTTAACGGTCACGAAGCAACGTGGTTTCGATCGCTTTTTTACTTTTTCAGATCGGAATCACTACTTATGAAAAGTACTCCTCGCTCATAACGGTCGGGCGGTTCTTTCGAGCATTGTTTTATACTTTTTCGGGCTCGAGAGACACAACTTTATGAAAAAGGATCCCCCTGAGTTTACTTTTTGCTGTCTTTTCAAACTCTCTAAACATGAAAAGGCGTCGAGTTCTTCCTCTGTCAGGCTCGTTAAAACTTGATGGCATTGGATTCCGTTGAAATGACGCTCACAAGCATATGCTATCCCCATCAAGCTTGTTGATAAAAATAACTGGGGTACTCACCAGAAATGGTGGGGAAAATGGAACCACAATTATTGTCGTGTCGGCAGTATGTCGCTCTTGAACATGGCATTTGTTTGCATTCGTGTCTAGGTGGGGACATCTCATCCTGTTTTTACACTTGCCTCCGTGGGTTTGGGTTATCCTGTTTGACCTCTCATCTGCTCATTGCCTTGTCACCATGACCCCTGATCATTTGATGTCAAATACTGCCAAGTCCACTGTCGTGCCACCAATATGTTCAAGAGAAGTTGACCTCTGCAGCATACTCAACCTCCCTCTGATACCTCACACAAAACACCTTATCCTTCTCTGTCTCGTGTCGATGATGTGGGAAACATTATGGCCCACCTTCGATCAAGGTCACTTCCTGTCGACTTCATCTCATTATCCAGGAAGTTGATCTAGAGACTCCCTTCAGGTGCCTTGGAGCCTACATGCCACAATGGCATGTTCTTCGTGTTTGACGCGAGGTTTGGCCTCTGATCGAGTGATTCTACGGGTGTTCGACGCCAGCTCACTGATTCGCACGCCGTAGATTGTACCTATAGTACCTTGAGGACCATTGTCATTATTGGTGGTACCTCTCGCGTCTGTTAACAGTTTTCATCATTGACTGGTAATCAGACGATGTTCTTGCATGTTCGACTTCGACTCCCATATTCGCATGCTTGAACTTGTACTTTGTTTGGGTCGAGATGGAGCGCAAGACCCTGGATTTTGTCTGTTGAGATCCAGGTTGCGATTTTATGGATTATTATTATCATTACATGACTCATTCACTGGATGGCTGCGACCATGCCTGAGTCTACTTATCGATCCTTACTGGATGGCTGTGCCCATACCTTGGATCTGATTTTTATGTACTCTGCTATGGATGGCTGCGTCGATACCCCATATATCATGTACTTGAGATATCAGTTGTACTTCTTCATGCAGGTTCTCTGGCGGCAGTGTTTTTAGTTGGCAATGTTCTTGTAAAGCATTTCACCCTTCTCTCTCTCGGGCTTCATGCTTTAGGGGGCATCTGTTACACAGTAATTTGTCACCGTCCCTGTTACCCCTTTTCCCGAACATTGGAGGACTTATTCCGGGACCTGTGAGAAGTGACATAACCTGAAAATACTTGCATTGTATGCCCTTGAGTATGTACTTCATATGCCCTGAAGACACCTTCTGCAAAATACCCATAAAAATAGCCCTTTTTCCATTGGCGCGGTTCCACTGTGTATCACTCACGCCAATGGGGGAAATCCTCCAAAGAGGGCACGCCAGCTGGCGCTCTGTCTCAGAGTCACACTCGCACCAGCCCAGTTGGGTAAAGTTTTTAACAAACAAACTTACGAAGGTTCTTCCTAACCCACTCATGAACTGAATCTATATTGAGTTGGGTCAGTTTGGCTTCGATTCTCGATAGAAGGGAAGTAGTTCTCCACCTCTCATGGAAGCTTCTTAGTGATAAAGCCAATCCCATGAATCTTGTGGATGACCCTAACTCCTTTTCCTCTATCTATAAAAGCTTGTCCTTTTGCCTTTGACAAGTTAGTCTCCAAGTTCCAAATTCTAAGTCTCAAAGTCTGAGAATTGCCAAGTTCATGCTACAAGGAGCCTTATTCATTCCCATGAGGCTAAATCTTAAGTGAGGAGATTCTTGTCCAAGTAACCAAGGAGAGAGAGGCTTGTTCCCCATTCCCAACAAGCTTTGCAAGGCATGTGTTGCTGATCACCCAGCCAAAGGAGGATTTGACGTCAGAACTATGGTTGTATTCTTCTTTGTTGTTTATCAATAATAGATGAATATCATTATGGTTCCACTCTTATTGTCTTTGTAACGATGATTGAGTTATATCCTTTCTGACTGATATATAGTTGCATCTATTAGATTTTATGCTTGTGTTTGTGTCGTTCTTTGCATGTGCAGGTGTCAGTTCACGAGGATCATGGGGATTGTGACCAGCCGGAGCAAAGGAACAGGAGCGACAACTCTTCTACAAGTACTAGTGTTGGAATCCAGGTAGGCCCTCATCATCGGTCTTTGATTTGCAATTAGGAACCTGCGTGTTAGCGTTGTTTGATTGTTGCTAGACCCCATTTGGGCTAGTAGGGATCGCCTCTGTCCACAGAGGAGATTTACCTCCACAACACCCTGCCCAAAATTTGAGCTTCAGGAAGATGGTGACAGCTACAAATTCAGATGGTAGAGCATTGAAGTGACCTCGTAAGCAGTTTCTTAGCAATGAATCAATGGGTAAGAAGTGATCTCTTTTGAATAGTGTGAAAGAAGACAGTGGTGGGCAAGTTGTATCGACACCTGAGAAGGAGGATATGTCAATCTCTGAATCTGAAAAGGTGGGACATAAATCACTAACTCGGCAGTTTAATGATGTTGTTACAAGTGTCTTGATAAATAAATAGAAATTTAATTCGGTCTGCTCTCCCTCTCCACCAAGATCACCATCTCCATATATTGCAAAGCCTAAAACATTTTGTGAAGTTTCTTCTCCAGAAAGACCTCATGTCAACTTGAATGGCCATGGAGAGAAACATATTGGCATTGATCTTATAGGGGAATGTCCTCAACAAGATTTTGGAGTCACGACTAAAAATGAAACTCAATCTATTGAAATGTGCATCAATGGAAATTCCAGGTGGAGAAGAGCTTTCTACAGAATTGCAAATTCATGAAAAAAATCGTGAGGATCAAGCATATGTGACTTCCAAAATTTATCAAGCATCTAAATTGGAGGATAAGAGGCACACAGGTGATGAGGGTGAAAAATACTTTTCTCTTTGTGAAAAAGATGTGGGTTTTATTGTCAATGATGAAGTGGGTCAACAGATGGATCTGGAACTAGTAAGCAATAATATTAGTAGAGGACCTAAGATTTCTTGTTTAGCCAATGATGGAAATGCAATAGGTTCTTGCCCTCTAAAGCTATCTTAAAACAGAGGAAACAAAAGTGGAAATTGTTTGAAATTGGATTATGCTTGGAAATATAGGTTGTAGGGTCGAGATCCATTAGAGATCATGGCAGCAAAGGATAAGTTAGAGGCTGCACCTACTGAAGCCTTAGATCCTTATGTGAGAAAAATAAGGGATGATAAATGTAGATGGAAATATAGTAGAGCCACATGTTATCAACAATAAGACTCAGCCACGCTCTCTGGAGACCCTTCGATCATTTAAATTGGAGTTGAACGCTTTTATGCCCTGCATTAAAAAATTGAGAACGAAGGCCCACCTCAACTCCAAATCTCAGTGCCCCTGCATCCACAACACACTGTTTTTGGGAAAACTAGGGTCTTTTCGAATGACTAGCCCTCTAGGTTTGGTAGCTACCCTAGAAACAACAGTTTAAAACAATTCATGATTTCTTCTATGTATAATAGATAAGAGAAAGACAAAGGAACCAACCTAGATCTTCCACTTAATCCCTTGCTTGATCTCTCTCTCCCTTGACAGAGCTTGCAACTCCTCCCTGTACTTATCCCGCTTGGAGAGTTCCTATAGAAACACAATAACAAAGAACCATCAAAGCATCTTGATCTATTATATCATAAACATTACATAATCATATATATAATGAACATACAATAGCATTCACAAATGATAACATTCACGATTGCACAATTATATGGAAGAAAACTTGAATAACTTTATTAAATAGAAGGGAAAATTACAACCTAGTTGTTTGATCCAGCATCATCCTCCCAGCATCAATCGCTCTTCACCTCATGAAATAGCAAGATCACACCAACAATTCAATGCTCTTTCCTCAAATACAAACTATCAGTGCTTCCTTGTAATTCACCAAATTCCAGCCTCTAGATCTCTTAGATAAGGGATCCATTTATAGATGTGTGCAAGGGTGTGAGTCATCTCTGGGGTTTTGATTAGTTCCATTTCACTTGTTACATTTGGTTCCACTTGGAGATTTCTTGGATCTCTTACTCATCCCTGGGCGAATTCAGAGAGGCAAGTGTCATAGGAGATGTTTCTAGAAGATTCCATGATCAACCACCTAGCAAACTATCTTGGACATTTTTCCATCTTCGCCCATCGCACCCTAAAAAAGGCCTAATTAGTATGCATTGCACCTGAGTAGTGTACCACTTAGTATGCATCGCACCTGGCCAGTGTAGCAGTTAGTATGGTTCAGTTTAGGCCATTTCTAGATGGCTTTTTCAGGTGGAACTTTTGGGGAATGATGTAATCAGATGACCATGTTCTTTTAGGGTATGAAACAACTCTTTTAGGGGTTGATGAGCCCTAGTTTATCGACATATGATTTTGGGGTTGAAGTGCCAAAATATGTCTATAACAGTTGCCCCCCAAAGCATGAAGTCGTAAATCTTGATGTCGGGTGAAATGATTTATCATGAGGATCCGAGGTTTCTAACTAGAAGGTGAGCTGTATAAGATACAATACAATACATCATCATAATATATTTTTCATGATCTAGCTGAGGCAGCCATTCCCATGCTCAGGTTTATAGAATCATTTCAGGTACATAGATCAGATAGTCGTTTGCAGATGCAGACTGGTGATTCTTCAGATGTAGAGTCATCATCCTTGGTTTGGATGATGATCTTTGCAGTGTCTTTGTACATTTGATGTTTTTATATCCCTAAATATATCACAGCCCAGATGGATGAAACTAGATCTGAGGTCTTCAAAATCGTTCAATCTTCGCCGGATGTACACGTTAATCCATGTGAAGAGATGTTCTAAAGTCGAACATGGAAAGACATCGCTTGATTACCAGCCAATAATGTGAGATGTTAATAAGCGCGAGAGGAATCACCAATAATGATAATGACCCTCAAGGTACTACAGTACAATTCACATGGTGTGAATATATGATTCGATGTCGAACACCAGAAAAATCTTTCGATCGAAGGCCATTTATGTCAACCTGTCGCTGGAAGTGAGAAACTTGCCATTGAGGCATGCAAGCTTCAAAGTACTAAAAGGGGTGTTTCTAAGTCAACTTCTTGAATAATGAGCTAATTTCGACAAGAAGTGACATGTCGTAGGAGGGCCTTAATGTATCCCACATCTACGACACGAAACGAAGCAAATGATTTTCTGGAGGTGAAAATGATCTGACGACACAAGGTTCAGGAATGGTGGTCATGAAAAATGAAGGTTGAAGGTATTGCAGTGGATGAGGCATTAACTAGATTGTGGTTTCTCAATTGAATGACTTCTCTTGAACATGTCGGTGACACTGAGATGGATTGGTAGCATTAACCCCAAAAGATGGATGGTGTGGAAGACCAATGGTGAGATGACCGGTGAACGGAATAACCCAACCCGACTCAATAATGGTGATGGAGTGAAAGTGTCATGTTCAAGAGCGACCTGCTACCATAAGTTCTTCAAGTTTTCTTCCCTTTTTCCCTAGTCATTGCTGACCAGTACCTCTTTATTTTTGTCAAGCTTGAGGAGGATAACATATGCTTGTTCTATAATTTTCCCTTCGGGCAAACCTGTCGCTATGTTTTAACGAGTCTAGCGACAGTGAAACTTGGTCTCATCTAGAATGGACAAGTTTGTTGCTATTGTTTTAACGAGTTTAGCGATAAGGATAACTCGGTCCTTTTCATGTTTAGAGAGTTTGAAAAGGGATGAAAAGGAAACCCCAGAAGTTCTTTTTCGTGAAATAATCCCTTAGGTCCGAAAAATGATAAAATAATACAAAAGGGATGACTTTTTTGATCACTTTAACGAGCTGAAAAAGACAAGCACTCGAACTTTTTCATCAGATAATCCCTTAGGTCCGAAAAAGATTAAAATGTATGGGAGGGATGGCACTTCCAATCACTTTAACGAGCTGGAAAGGCCAATCGCTCGACAATATTTTCATATTTAACAAGTCTGAAAAGAGTTTAAAGGAGACTCGATTTTGAGGAACGAGTGGTGTTTAGGGTAGCAACTGGTTCTAGGTAAGCTTGGCACTTCTCAAAACATGGTCGTTTTTGGGAAGAGGTTGGCTAACAAGACCACTCATCACAAGTGTTCCTCAAAAAGGGTAAACAACCAACTGGAAGCATATGATCGGCCGAAAGAATGGAGGTGATGAGAGGTACACAACCAAGGCTCAGAAGGTTAATAGAACGATAGTCACAAAGGTTAATTACTAAAGGTGGGTTCATTTTTTAATGAGCTTGAACCATGGGGGAACTATGCTTGGTGCCAATTTCATTTTTACACAAGCTTGAAATGACAAAATTATGCTTGAATCGGTGGTCAAAGATGTTCAATTCATTGTTTAGCACATTAGATTCTTTCGTTGGTCATTCAACCTGCTCAATTACTCCATCAAATTGATTAGAAATACATATATATGTACGAAAAATGAATTAAAACTAACATTTTACTTGAAGTACATGAATAGTAAATATAAAAAGTAGTTTTACCTTTCACTTTCATCATTTCATTTCAAATTTGGGATTTTGGAGCTCTAGAGTGGTTTTCCCCCTCAAATTTCATCAGTCAATTTTGGGAGATTCGGTGGACTATTCTTCGTGCCATCAGGACCAGGTAGGAGCTAACCCTGAGCTCTTCATTTTCATTCCATCTTTTCTTGATTCTGAGCTAGTTTTTCCATTTTTCTGGGCCCCTGGGGTTTGAAGAATTCATTCCCCAACCATCACACCTAGCCTATATCGAAAGGTGCGATGCATACTGAGCTGTACACTGGCCAGTCAGTATGCATCTCACCTTGCTCAAAGGCAGGGTGTGATGGGCACAGAAAGGCAACTTTACATAGTGATTTTTCATCAAATTTTTGCCTATTTTTGCTCAAATTTGGATCCTAACTCATCTTTTGTCTGCATTTCAGATATTTGTTGGATCAAGATGGTCATCACATGGTGTGAGCGAGAACATGAAGAGGAGGACATGATTGCTTTGCATGACCAGGGTACAGTTGATGCATTGAGGAATTGTGGCTTGCTGAAGTTCTTCCGCATATCCAGCATGAGGCAATAGATTAGTTTGTTTCAGTATTTTCTCAATGCTTAGGTTCTGATCCACCAGGTCTTCCAGATTAGAGGTAAATCTATTCCATTGACAGTTAAGGACATTTACTTTTTGACGGAATTGTCGACGCATGGTGCCCCTCTTTACCTATCAGGATTCGCTCGTGGAGGTGAATCCGTGAAAGATTACATCCGCCAGTTCTGCAGGGATGGTTATCAACCCAGTAGAGATGGCAAGATCAATATCTAGGATGTCACTGATCGTCCATTGAGGACCATTTTATTTACCTTTGCTAGATTGGATGGTAGTGTGGCCTTACATTTGGTGAAGAGATCTTACATGCCTGGAACCGAAGGCGTTCAACTGGTGTGAGGCGATACTTCTTGTCATAAAAGAACAAATTTCCAAAGTAAAGAATGGAAGGACCAAGAATTTTAGCTATGGGTCCATATTGACTGCTTCTGCTTTGGAGAGAATTCCACTGATGCAGCCTCAGAACATTTCACTGGGTTTGCCAGCACCGAGGGAACCACGGATGCAGAGATGGGTTGATCTTATGGCCAGACATGCTGGCCAGTCACATATTTCTTTCTCTAATGCCTTTTTTGCGTGGTTCCACCATCAAGAGATGGTATTTGTGGAGTATCCATACATCGGGATGGATTTCCGAGGTGACCCGGATTTGCCATTACCAGCTGGCGAGCAGTGGAGTGCTATAGGTAAAATGATTCGACCACATCTTTGTTTATCGGTTTTATAATGTTTTTGTGTTTTTTTAATGTTACCAAGACTAATCAATCTTATATGTGTGTGCAGATATTGGACCAGTGCGATTACTGGGACGCCCACAGGTGACAGATGACGCTCCAGTAGGAGAGGCTATAGGGAGGGCTGTCCTTTGGGATTTGGACATATCGGAGACCCTGGAAATACTGCAGGATTAGATCGAGGGCCTCACTCTCGGAATTCAAGATGTCAGGACCGATGAGTTACCTTTGAGTTTACAGCGCCATACTACTGGCGTACCAAGTCGTTGGACTAGAATCTTGCGCATGATAGCACAGGCGGTGACATGTTATCACCAACATCATTAGTCTAGGATGCTTTTCTGCATTCATTTTTGAGTCTCTTGGTCAGATGACCGATTTTGTCTTGGACACAAAAACATTCTGTAAAACTATAAACAGTTATCTATTTTTGATTTTTGGAGTTTTATTTTGGTTAAGTTATGCAATCCTGATGCAAATGTTGATGTGAAATGCTTTCTTTACAAATGCTGCAAATGTCTATTTAACACATAGTTTGCTAATGAATCAGTTAATGTGTTTAAGTTTCTGGAAATGTGTTGATATTGAATGGAATCAAAATGTCTATCCAAAATCCTGACTCTTAGGAACATGCGATAAATAGCTGGGTTTCGAACAAAATAAACGCCAATAAGCTGTAGAATGAAAAGTTGTGAATCTAGCCTGACAACGAGTTGGCGTATGCCATGTGCAATGGCATCATAGAGAAGTTCAATAAACACGCTATACTCAATGATGTTGTTCATTGATATACTAATACATATCCCCTTGAAACTCACTAACTCACTGATTGGTGCGAAAATGGCCCCAGGCTGCAGAAGATAGGTTTTGCGTACTATGACTAGCTCCGTCGGCATACGCAACACATAGTTCCGAAAAGTTTGACATCTGCAACAAATGTGAAGTGGATTACTTGACCAAAATGACAACTCTAAAAGAAAAATAAAAAATTCAATAATAACATATATATAATAAGTTTACTATACTTAATCAAGCATAGTAATGTTTAAGATACAACCCATTTTGGGGCTGCGACTATGGAATCCCATCATAATCGACCAGCTCGTAGGCTCATTTTGTCAATACTTGTTTAACAATGTAGGGGCCCATCCATAATGGTTTGAATTTACCTGCTCCTAATTTGTCAAAGTCCTGATCATAAAGCAAGACCAAGTCACCCTTTGAGAAGACACGAGGCTTGATATTTTTGTCATATTGCACCTTGACGCGTTTCTTATGTGCTTCGTTAGCCAATGCAGCATCACAACCAGTTTCATCCAGATGGATTAGTTCCAAGAAAAGAGCCTCTTCTTCAGAAGTTTCAGGAAGCAGATTAATCGCAAGCTTGAGGGATGAGATTTCGCACTGAAATGGTAAGATAGCTTCCAGACCACACACCAATTGAAGGGGCCTAAATCCGGTTGCATTTCTCACTGAAGTCCTATATGCCCACAGGGCTGAGTATAGGATTAAATGCCAATTCCATTTGTGGACTCCAATCATTCTCTGCAGCATGCACTTAAGGACTTTGTTGATCACCTCAACCTGTCCGTTAGCATGCAGATAATATGGAGTAGAACTATCATGGGATAGTCCTAATTTGGTAGTCAATTCGATCATCATGTGATTGTGAAAATGCGACCCATGATCTATGACTATAGCCTATGGTATACCAAATCTAGAAACTGCATGATTAAAAAAGAAAAGAGTAGCCATTTCGCCACTGTTGTTTAATGTAGGCATCGCCTTGGCCCATTTTGTAAAATAGTCAATAACGACTATAATATACCCATGCCCCCCTGCCAAGGTGGGGTTACATGTCATGAAATCAATGCCCCATTTGGCGAATGGCCCAACAACGACTACTAGATGCAGTGGTGCAGGTGGTAATCTGGTTTTCTGATCAAAAATCTGATAGGCGTGGCAACTTCTGACTGCAGTTATGCAATTTTTAAATATGGTAGACCAGAAGTAACCATCTCGTAAGATCTTTTGTTCAATAGCGTAACCAGATAGATGCCCTCCATAAGCACCTGAATGACAATCATTCAAAACTTTTTCGGCCTCCTCATGCGTGAGGCACCTTTGTAGAACTTTATTGACACCATGATGGTAAAGCGTATCACCAACGATCAGATAGTCCTTGGCTTGGTATTGAGTGCGCCACTGTTCAGAGTGAGAGGTGTTAGGCCTAAAAGTTTGGGTTTGGAGATAGACCAGTATATCTCCGTACCATAGATAGCTTGACGATATCATAAAAAAAGTCTCATCCATGATTGATGCTTTGGATGTTAAATCGTTGGATGATGAGGGAAGGTCACAAAGTAACTCCGCGAAGATGAGAGACTTCTTTGATTTGGATTTGGTGAATTCCATATCAAACTCCTGCAAAATAGCTATCCATTTGGAATATTTGCCCCCTAGTAATTGACGTGACAGAATGTAGGTCATAGGGTTGCAATCTGACACAATGGTAGTTTTGCGAAAGAGAACATAGTGTCGAAATCTCTATACTGCTTGAACGGCTGCTAAAGCCAACTTTTCAACATAAGAGTACTTGCTTTCTGTATCATTAAGATTGTGACTTAAATAATATATAGGATGTTCAATTCCATTATCTTCTTGCACTAAAACCATGGCGATGGTTGTATCTGCGGCGGCGAGATACAGGTTAAAGTCTTTTTGATAGTCAGGAGCGTACATTAATGATGCTTTTATCAGGGAATCTTTTAAAGCATCAAAGGAAGCTTGCACAACCTAATCCCAGTGGAAGGGTACCCCTTTTTTCAAAAGACATGTATAACCTTTAGCGAGTTCAGTATAATGTGGAATGAACCTCCTTAGAAAGTTAGCTTTCCCTTGGAGTCTTTGAATCTGAAGCAAATTTGAAGGTGGAGGCATGTCAAGGATTGCTTGAACCTTAAATGGGTCGAGTCGAATTCCGTCCTTAGAAATTACAAAACTAAGTAATCGACCAGAACCAACACAAAACACACACTTGTGCGGATTGAGTCGTATCTTGTAGTGTCAGCAATGTAGAAATATGGCTCTCAAATGTTGCGGATGATCAGTCCGCTTTCGCGAATGAGCTGGTAGATCGTCGAGATATGGTTGAACGATGTGTTTGATGTCATGGAAGGTGTAATTCATTGCCCTCTGAAAAGTTGCCCCTGCATTCTTCAAAGCGAAAGGTAATTTACGATATGTGAATTTTCCCCACGGACATATAAATGTAGTCTTCGACTAGTCCTATGGGCAGATATTGATTTGATTGTATTCAGAAAATCCATCCATGAATGAAAAGATTTCGCATCTGGCACATTCATCAATTATCTGGTCGATGAAGGGTGTAGGATAGTTGTCCTTTGGACACGGTTGATTTACATCCCTATAATCGACACACACTCTAATCATTCCTTGTTTTTTCGTTTCAGGAACAATATTCGATACCCAATCAGTGATAGGAACAGGGTAAATGAAACCAACATGTAAAAGTTTTTCAACTTCTGCTTTAATGGCAGTGGCTTTCTTCAGATGGACAGGTCGAAGCCATTGTCGTACTGGTTTGACATCTGGATACATCTTTATTTCATGTTCAACAATTCTTGAGTCAATGCCTGGCATTTCTTCATATGACCATGCAAAGACATCTCTGAATTCGCGAAAGAGAGCGCAATAAATTTCTAGTTCTGATGGAGAACAATATTTGCCAACGTGAATATTCTCTACAACATTAGGTTTGGTCGAAATGTTAATGGCGATAGTTTCTTCAATGTTGGATATATTTCGCTCGGAATCCACTGTATTTACAGTATTTAATAAAAAATAAAAAACTGAAGGATGATTGAGGTCGCTTGAATAATCTTCATTTTTATCTTAAAGGTGGGAATGATGGTGGTAATATTCCCATGATGTCTCTCCTATCATCATTGATTGGATGATTACTTCGTCTGTAGAATGTATACGAGACCAAGGATTGGAAGAAGTACCATATTCTAAAGACCTATCTATCCAAACACTCGTTGAGCGTTGATTCGGGTTTTCCGCCCAGGCCCAAAAGATTGATTGCTACAAAGATTCTATGGGGCTTGGTGGAAACACCTCATGGTGATCCACACTATCGAAATGGTCGGAGTTCTTCTTAAACTTAGATGAGGTGGAAGATATCATATGACAGGTTTCCAATGTGGCCACTTCCGCAAGACTAGAAGGAGGCGGGAGGGAAAAAGTACCCATTAAGGAATGGTATTTTAGGAGACCTACTCCGACATTTTGAAGCGATTGAGAAATTCCATGGATCAATGGAATTCTTCCAGTAGGTTGTGAACTGTTAGGAAAAAAGGCTAGTTGGTCAATGATTGTGATTCCACCTTGGAAGGGAAATGCAATCTTTCTAAAATATGTAGACACAACGACAGCCATAACATAAATCCAAGGCCTTCCCAGTAAGATATTGTAATCAAGGTTTCCATCAATGACCTCGACTTCAATCTCTACTGTCTTGCCCCTAGTTCAAATTTCAAGTTACTTAAAATCCCATACGGAGTGTATGTTCTTCCACCAAATGCTTTTAATGTCGTTGATGATCGTGACAAGGGCAGTGAACCCAGAATTTTCCAGCAATTCATTGACATAATACAGGTAGATGCCCCCTCATCAATGATTGTTCGATGAACATTTTTATTAAGGGATTTTACTTGTATAAGGAAATCAAGTTGGGCCGATAACTGAGGTGAATATCCTTTATGATTAAAGGCCACCAGATTGGAATCTGCTAGATCAGTCCCACCTATTGCTGATAACAAAGCCTGCTTTTGGGAGGGACAATTTTGCAATACCTCAAGTGTCGACATAGCAGATGGCAATTGAGGTAGATCCTCCACTATATTATAATTCTGAGCAGCTTGAGGATGAGGATTAAATGTCGATTCTTGTACGACTCCCTTTAGCAGCTTTATAGTTAATTCAGGAATAATGGATGGAACAACTTCTAGTGAAGTCGTTGTCAAACCACTAGGTTGATTTGTAGCTTGGTTGTTTGACGACGATGGATTCCAATAATCTTTATTCTTTTTCAATATCAAAGCATCATTTTGCTTTTTTGAGATGGATAGCATAATCACTTTGGATGTGGAAGCATGATTGATAGCAACCAGATTAGTTTTTGGGTTCGGAAATGGATCAATCAACACCACTGAGGTACTTGAAGTCTTTAAAAATTTCGCAACCTCAGCTTGATGTGGACAATTACTTGTATAATGCTCCTCGTTACATATGTAACATGGAAAATGAGGAGGTTTCTTTGGCCCAATAGGGTTCTCAGAAGAGCATAGTTGCCCCTTAGTTGCTTTAGATTCTTGCCCTTGTTAGATGACATAGCATTAATCTCTGAGTCAAGAGGTTTGTCATTTGAATTTTGACTAGAAACAGTAAGAGCTTTACCAGATGGAGCCTTTTCGGTTTGCGTGCTTGAGGCACTGATCACGCCGTCACCGACATGAGAGTCCCTATTCAATTTAGGAGGGGGTGGAACGGAAAATTATAGTCTAGGAGTGTCAAGAATTTTGTCGTAGAGTGTGCTAGACTGAGTATAGATCAAGTCTAAATATTGGGGATGAGAAATGACTTGCTCTTCAGTGACAACTCCTCCTTCTGCCACGTCCTCAGTGATAGATGGCAATAAGGACTTAATAAACCACTCAGCTAAAAGCTGATCAGGAACATACGTCTTTACCATTTGACGATGACGTCACCGCTCATGAATATGATCAGATATGTGAGTGGTCATGGTCTATTTAAAGTTGGAAAGGAGTTCTATTCCTGTTTCGTACCTTATGGGTAACTGAAAGTGGGTTAGAAAAGTAGTGGCGAGCGTGCTGAAGTTATCAAACGAAGGTCTAGGAAATTCAATATACCATTTCGCTGCTGGACCAATGAGTGTTCTGTGAAAATGGCGAAGCCTAATCGAATCATCATTCAGGGTGTTATATGAGCACCACAAATGAAAAGTCATTACGTGATTCGATGGGTCTTCACCTGGATTTCCATTGAATTTAGGAATATCAGAGGGAAGTTTATGAGGAATCGCTGGCTACCAAGGGGCATATGCAATTGTATCATTTGTTAGCCAGTTCAAATCTGGTAATTCTAGAGTTACTACAAAAGGAAACTACTGATTCAGATTAGGCGAAGCATATCCAGGTGTTTCTGGGAAAACTAGTGTCTTTTCGAACGACTAGCCCTCTAGGTTTGGCAGCTACCCTAGAAACAATAGTTTAAAGCAATTCACGATTTCTTCTATGTATAATAGATAAGAGAATGACAAAGGAACCAACCTGGATCTTCCACCTAATCCCTTGCTTGATCTCTCTCTCCCTTGACAGAGCTTGCAACTCCTCCCCGTACTTATCCCGCTTGGAGAGTACCTGTAGAAACACAGTAACAAATAACCATCAAAGCATCTTGATCTATTATATCATAGACATTACAGAATCAGATATATAATGAAGATATAGTAGCATTCACAAATGATAACATACACGATTGCACAATTATATGGAAGAAAACTTGAAGAACTTTATTAAATAGAAGGGAGAATTACAACCCAGTTGTCTAATCCAGCATCATCCTCCCAGCATCAATCCCTATTCACCTCATGAAATAGCAAGATCACACCAACAATTCAATGCTCTTTCCTCAAATACAAACTATCAACACTTCCTTGCAATTCACCAAATTCCAGCCTCTAAATCTCTTAGATGAGGGATCCATTTATAGATGTGTGAAAGGGCATGATTCATCTCTAGGGTTATGATTAGTGTCATTCCATTTGTTACATTTTAGTTCCACTTGGCGATTTCTTGGATCTCTTACTCATCCCTGGGTGAATTCAGAGAGGCAAGTGCCATAGGAGAAGTTTCTAGAAAATTCCATGATCAACCACCTAGCAAATTGTCTCGGACATTTTTCCATCGTCCCCCATCACACCCTACGGAAGGCCTAATCAGTATGCATTGCACCTGAGCAGTGTACCACTCAATATGCATCGCACCTAGCCAGTGTAGCAGTCAGTATGGTTCAATTTAGGGCATTTCTGGATGGTTTTTTCAGGTGGAACTTTTGGGGAATGATGTAATCAGATTACCATGTTATTTTAGGGTATGAAACAACTCTTTTAGGGGTTGATGAGCCCTAGTTTATCGACATATGAGTTTGGGGTAGAAGTGCCCAAATATATCTATAACAGTTTCCCCCTAAAGCATGAATTTATAAATCTTGATGTCAGGTGAAATGATTTATCATGAGAATCCGAGGTTTCGAACAAGAAGGTGACCTGAATAAGATACAATACAATACATCATCATAATATAATTTTCATGATCTAGCTGAGGCGGGCATTCCCATGCTCAGCTTTATAAAATTATTTCATGTACATAGATCAGATAGTCATCCACAGATGCAGACTGGTGATTCTTCATATGTAGAGTCATCATCCTTGGTTTGGATGAACATCTTTATAGTGTCTTTGTACATTTGATGTTTTTATATCCCTAAATATATCTCAGCCTGGATGGATGAAACTAGATCTGGGGTCTTAAAACTCGTTCAATCTTCGCTGGATGTACAAGTCAACCCATGTGAAGAGATGTTCTGAAGTCGAACATAGAAAGAGATTGCCTGATTACCAACCAATAATGTGAGATGTTAACAGGCATGAGAGGGATCACCGATAATGATAATGACCCTCAAGGTACTACAGTACAATTTGCGTGTTGTGAATATATGATCCGATGTTGAACACCACGCAAAATATTTCGGTCGAAGGCCATTGATGTCAACCTGTCACCGGAAGTGAGAAAATTGCCATTGTGGCATGCAAGCTTCAAAGTACTGAAAGGGGTGTTTCTAGGTCAACTTCTTGGATAATGAGTTGATGTTGACAAGAAGTGACTCGTCATAGGAGGGCTTTAATGTATCCCACATCTGCGATATGAAACAAAGCAAATGATTTTCTGGAGGTGAAAACAATCTGACGACACAAGGTTCAGGAATGGCGGTCATGAAAATGAAGGTTGAAGGTATCGCAGTGGATGAGGCATTAACTAGATTGTGGTTTCTCAACTGAATGACTTCTCTTGAATATGTCGGCAACACTGAGATGGATTGGTATCGTTAACCCCAAAAGATGGATGGTGTGGAAGACCAATGGTGAGATGACCGGTGAACGGAATAACCCGACCCGACTCAATAATGGTGATGGAGTGAAAGTGTCATGTTCAAGAGCGACCTGCTACCATAAGTTCTTCAAGTTTTCTTCCCTTTTTCCCCAGTCATTTTTGACCAGTACCTCTTTATTTTTTTCAAGCTTGAAGAGGATAACATATGCTTGTTCTATAATATGCCCTTCGGGCAAACCTGTCGCTATGTTTTAACGAGTCTAGCGATAGTGAAACTCGGTCTCGTTTGGACAAGTTTGTCGCTATTGTTTTAACGAGTTTAACAACAAGGATAACTTGGTCCTTTTCATGTTTAGAGAGTTTGAAAAGGGACAAAAAGGAAACTACAGAAGTTATTTTTCGTGAAATAATCCCTTAGGTATGAAAAAGGATAAAATAATACAAAAGGGATGACTTTTCTGATCACTTTAACGAGCCAAAAAAGACAAGCGCTCAAACCTTTTCGTCAGATAATCTCTCGGGTCTGAAAAAGATTAAAATATATGGGAGGGATGGCACTTCCAATCACTTTAATGAGCTGGAAAGGCCAATTTCTCGACAATCTTTTCATATTTAACGAGTCTGAAAAGAGATTAAAGGAGACTCGATTTTGAGGAACGAGTGGTGTCTAGGGTAGGAACTGGTTCTTGGTAAGCTTGGAACTTCTCAAAACATGGTCATTTCTAGGAAGAGGTTGGCTAAAAAGACCACTCATCGCAAGTGTTCCTCAAAAAGGGTAAACAACCAAGTGGAAGCGTATTGTCAGCCAAAAGAATGGAGGTGATGAGAGGTACACAACAAAGGCTCAAAAGGCTGATAGAATGGCATTCACAAAGGTTAATTACTGAAGGTGGGTTCATTTTTTAACGAGCTTGAACCTTGGGGGAACTATGCTCGGTTTTTGGTTTCATGTTTTTACGTAAGCTATAAATGACAAAACTAAAAAGCTAGAAATGACAAAACTAAAAAGCTAGAAACAACAAAAACTAAAAATTGAAAATGAAATTGAAAATGATTGGCATGCCCCCAGCATGATGAAAAGGAGAGTCTCCAATAGCCATATGAAAATTACTGTGGTTATGTAGGATGGTTTCGTCTGCAAAATAGAAAAAACACTTCCTTGGCTTCATCTGCAGAATAGTCAAAGGTGAATGGTGTGTCAGACCAATCACATAACCTACAGGGAAACTTATCTTTTCAGCTGGGTTTGTCTACCGAATAGACAACGGTGCATGCCCCCTAAGCTTCGTTACATTCACCAGACTATTCATGGAAATCAGGTGGATGGAATGAAGGTTCAAGAGATACAACTGATGTAAAAGGACCATTTAGGGATGATGATTGACTTGGAGCTATGCTTGGCCTTGGAAATGAAAGTTGGTCAATGGTGACAATCTTGCCTTCATGTGGGAAACCCATCAATCGGAAGAGTGTTGAAACAATAGCCTCCATGTTATAAGCATAGTCACGTCCAAGGAGTAGATTGTAATCTAATGGTCCTAGGACTACCATCACATTCAGTTGAATGGTTTTCCTTCCCAAAGTGATTGGTAACTTAGGAAGGATCCATAACAGTCGACTGGTTCCTTTGTTAAAGCCTAACAGATTTTGTGTGACAGGCATAAGCGAGGGCAAACCAAGTGCTTTCCAAGCAGTTGAGGAAAGAATACTCACTAATGCCCCTTCTTCTATGATAGTGCCAGACACGATCATTTTATAAACTTGTACTATGATTCGGAAATGTACATAAGAAGGAAGGCAGGGTCTTGCTAGTCGATTCCAATCAAAAGAAGTGACTAGACTACTTGGAGGGGGTACCGAATAAATGGATGAATTAACCCCTTTGAGTTACGAGAACTGGGGGATTTTCTTCCTGTTGTGAAGGAATGGGCAGATTGCCCCCAAGTTCATTAGACTCTGAAGTAACAAAAAGAATTTGAACGGTATCATTCTCACTCTCTTCGGGAAGGGTATGATCTTCTGAAGGTAAAACTAGGTCAACTGTCACCTCGACCTATTAGCTTTGGTCAGATACGGACTCATAAGATTCACTTTCAAAGAGAGTGGTTTCGACCAATGGTTGATTTAAGTCAGTCAGTTTTCAACTAGTAAAGGACTAGGGGAGAGTTTCCTGTAGCCAAATGGAAGTCACTGTGGTGAAACAGGACGGTTATCCAAAACTCTTTTGGCTTCATCCAAAAAAGGACAATGGTGAAGGGAATGATTACCTTCACATAACCTACATGGAACTTTGACCTTTCCTTTCTGTCCATGAACTTCACTATTACTAGTTGATGGTGTGCTATCAACATGATCACCAGAGGTTGACGGCACTTGATGGTGCGAACGGGGAGACCATTCTCTCAAGATCCGAGGAAAGCAAGGAAAATCTCGATGAAAATGGTCTCCTCTACAAATTATGCAAGGAAATTTGGGTTTGGGAGCTTTAATGTGTGGATTTTCACCAGATGATTCATGGTTGCCCCCTTGCTGAATTGGCTTCTTCTTCTTCTCCTTCCCTTTCTTCTTCTTCTTAGCCACCTGGTTACTAGCATCACTACTTTCACCAAGCGAAGAGGAGGAATGGGAGGGAGAAACAAACGAAGAAGAAGGCGAAGGGTCAACTTCAGTATCAACTAGAGGCTGATTCGATTGCAGAGGAATCACGGTATTTTGAACCACAGAGGTTGAGAATAGCCATACTGGCAAGCCAATTGTAATTCTCGGAAGGGACAATGTGGCCATATATGGAGCACCAATATTTCCCCAAGAAGAAAAAGGACTAGGATTCCCCTCAAAAGGGATTCCTTGATTGGTGGATCCCATATTTGTCTCCATATATCTCAACCTAAGATCAACTAAGGAACAGGGATGTTATTCCGAATTCAATTAATTTTAAAGATGCTTTGACACAACTTTGCTTTTTTAGTTTTTAAGAGTCGAGAAAAAGCTAAAGATGACTCTAGTCCCCTTTGATTTTTAATGAGCCTGAAGTGACAAGTGCTCAGATGGACCTTTTCTTTTAAAGAGTCGAAAAGGAATGAAAGTGACTACTCTGGAAAATCTAGACAGAGGGATTACCAAACCAATCGCAAAACTACAATATACACCTTGGTGATAAATTAAAGAGAAATTACCAAGGACTTATGTACGACAGTCAATCTTCCCGAATGCTGTGTTCAATGCATTGCGATCGATAGGGCGGCAAACTCGGCTTCCTATGGATAAATGATATAAGCCTATTGTGGTCTCCCAATATATACTCAATGGTACGGGGAGCATAAGTCCGTGGTAGCACTTGTCATGCCAAGGAGGAGGAATCACCCAACCTTCGATGAAAATGATAGTTACTAGTTTTTACGACGCCGGAACACGTCTCTAGCCTAGACCTCTAGATGTGTTGCGTTAAGTTCCAAAGCATTGTTAGGTTCATTGAGATTTATTTTAGAGTTGATCTTGTTTAAATTTTTCCTTTCAATGGTTCACCACGTGATGTTGATTTGAAATTCCAAAATAAATCTACAATGATATACAATCGTTGTTTGTTTTGATCAATGAAAATCCTAGCTACTAGGGAAAGAAGATTACAATTCTTTCAAACAAAGAGCAAAGAGCACACACTAGTGCATTTTCCTAAATCATATTTCGCACATAAACTAAATGCAAATGCAAATGCATGTATTTATTTTTCATTCTCCTTAATGTAAAAATGCCAAAAAGCAAAGATCTGAAATATTTTTTTCAAAATGACATTTTGACAATGTCTTCTTCAAAAGAGAAAGGAAGACTCAACGACACTTTTCAATATTGAATGAAAAAATGCTTTCGACACTTCGAATATCAACAAATCAAACCAAATGCATGACGAAAATTTCAATCGACTATTCAGGGAAGGAAGAATCAATGACACTTCTCTTTTTGACACAAAACGACAGTTACAACACTTTTTGTACCAAAGCGATAGATCAATTTAAGAAAAGTTTCGACAAAGGATTGTAAATGATGAACAAATACATAAAAAAATTTACTAATCCTAATCAATGGAGGCTGATCTATTTGATGCAATCAGGCTTCAGTAAGGAGGCCTTGTTGATAAGCTGCAAAACAACTAAATGAAACTAAAAACAAGGACTAAAACCCCCAATTTCTAGAATAGAAATAGGTTCAGTCAGTCTTCACACCCGGGCTTCACAGAAACAGGGATGTATCACACTTTACACACTCAGGAGGTGTGATGCAGACTGGTTTACAGTGACAGACAGTGCGATGGGCCAGGGAGCACAACTGAAGAAGGTTTTGGCTCTGATGAGCAACTGTTTTTAGTGAGTTAAGTTGAGCTATGATGGAAAGTAAAGATAAAAGTACAGAGGAATGTCTTGAGAGGTCACTGAGCTACCAAAAGGGCATCTAGAATGCTTGTAAGTCAAATTTTTAATTCATAAACTAAACTGAGATTGACTAAAGCAGCATTCATCTACTATGCAATTGCAGAGCACGAGCAGTTCGAAGGCTACCTAGCTTACTTCAAGCTCTATCTATAGTTTATAAAACAAACAATAACAACAAAAAAACATCTATTCAATCCCTAGTGGATTCACCATTTTGATTCTGTGAAAACTAGTGTCTTTTCAAATGACTAGCCCTCTAGGTTTGGCAGCTCCCCTAGAAACAACAATTTAAAGCAACTCACGATTTCTTCTATGTATAATAGATAAGAGAAAGACAAAGGAACCAACCTGGATCTTCCACCTAATCCCTTGCTTGATCTCTCTCTCCCTTGACAGAGCTTGCAACTCCTCCCCGTACTTATCCCGCTTGGAGAGTACCTGTAGAAACACAGTAACAAAGAACCATCAAAGCATCTTGATCTATTATATCATAAACATTACAGAATCAGATATATAATGCACATTTAGTAGCATTCACAAATTATAACATTCACGATTGCATAATTATATGGAAGAAAACTTGAAGAACTTTATTGAATAGAAGGGAGAATTACAACCCAAATTTCTGATCCAGCATCATCCTCCTGACATCAATCCCTCTTCACCTCATGAAATAGCAAGATCACACCAACAATATAATTCTCTTTCCACAAACACAAACTATCAACACTTCCTTGCAATTCACCAAATTCCAACCTTTAGATCTCTTAGATGAGGGATCCATTTATAGATGTGTGCAAGGGTGTGAGTCATCTCTGGGGTTTTGATTAGTGTCATTCCACTTGTTACATTTGGTTCCACTTGGAGATTTCTTGGATCTCTTACTCATCCCTGGGCAAATTCAGAGAGGCAAGTGTCATAGGAGAAGTTTCTGGAGGATTCCATGATCAACCACCTAGCAAACTGTCTCGGACATTTGTCCATCCTCGCCCATCCCACCCTACAGAAGGCCTAATCAATATACATCACACCTGAGCAGTGTGCCACTTAGTATGCATCGAACCTGGCCAGTGTAGTAGTCAATATGGTTCAATTTAGGCCATTTCTGGATGGTTTTTTTAGGTGGAACTTTTGGGGAATGATGTAATCAGATGACCATGTTCTTTTAGGATATGAAACACCTCTTTTAGGGGTTGATGAGCCCTAGTTTATCGACATATGAGTTTGGGGTTGAAGTGCCCAAATATGTCTATAACACTAGGGTAAGATGGAATATCCTGAGTAGTAGGTCTTTGCGTACCAGCATAATGTATCTGATGTTGGTAACTTTGATAAGGTTGTTGGACATAACCAGTATAGTGTGGTTGTTGATGACCATTTTGAAAATGCAGTTGTCCATTACCTACAAAGCCTTGTTGCTCAGGTACTCGGTAGGTTTGATATTGACCAAGCCCAAACTGAGGTTGGGTTTTCTGGAATTGAGGTTGTTGGTATTGTACCAACCATGGTTGTTGGACCATTTGCTGTTGCCCAATATTGGAAGATTGACCAAGATGCGGAGTGATAATATCCGTTTGAGCCTGAGTTGTTCTAGGTAAGGAAGCACTAACCTGAGGTTGTGATTGAGCCATAGAAACAAGAGGCTCTTGTATTGCAACTTGAGAGACTTGAGGTTAAGACACAACAAGTAGTGCTTGTACTTGCGACATAGTCACAATAGTAGGTGTAGTGGGAATATTCGACACAGGTTGGATCGGTTGCATTGAATATACAATCCTTGGTTGTTGTGGTAGTATTGGTACCCAATCACTGGATGTAATTCTAGTTTGACTTGAATTTTGTTGTAAACTGTCATATGGTTGTTCCCCAGGAAGGAACAATGAAAAAGCATACTGCCCTCCATATGGCGGCAGTCCAATGTTCAAAGGATATATCGGTCTTTGAAGACTGGTCTGCCCAAATTAATACTAGCATGCAGGATCAATTTGCTGAGTTTCAACATAAGAAATACTAGATGGGACTCCGAATAAATAAATAGGAGCAGACCATGTTGCCGAAGTGCCTCTAAGTGGACTCCCACTAGTGATTGATAACTAGCTGGAACAAATGGTATACTAGAAAACATTGTAGGAATGGCAGCAGGAAGTTCTACCGTAGCTGTATCAGATGACACAGTCTTAGATGTTGATGGTTACTCAAAGATGTTTAGTCTATCCAAAATATTTCCTAGCGATTTGACTGGAACTTTCAATGAAGGATGATTAAAAGAACCAAACTCGGGAGTAGAAGGATACAAATGAATCCCAGTTCAAAAACGTAACGGGGTACTAGATGGAGGATCCTTTACTATCTCCTCTATAGCAATCAGACTAGGTGGAAGACTTAGACTGTCAGGTCCGTAAAAGATTTTTGGAGTCGAAGAGGGTATAGATTCTACAGTGACAGATACTGGAGGCGTGACACCTTCTGAATTTTGAAACTCGATTTCCAGATGTTCAAGTAAGTGAACTTCATGCTTTGGATCGGCTCTAGATGGAGTTGTTTCAGGCATAGAAGTGTCTACCATTACACTAGGATCAGTTCTAATGTCCTCTTGTAACTATGAAACTTCTTCTATAAAGGCGGATGTACTAGAAATGATCGGAGTAACTGTAGTTTCTGACGATGTTGAAACAAAAGTTTCAAATAAACCAGATGAATTGGACTCAGTTAAACAAGACCATTTTGCCTAGAATGGCTTTGTTTCCAGAGTCAAAGATAGTTGACTCGCTAGTCTCTGTGAACGACGGGGTTTTGGTTGACTTTCTTCCACGCTTTCGGATTACTTGATCAACTCAAAATTAAGGGGAAAAATGATGTTATTCTGAATTCAATTAATTTTAAAGATGCTTTGACACAACTTTTCTTTTTAGTTTTTAAGAGTCAAGAAAAAGCTAGAGATGACTCTAGTCCCCTTCGATTTTTAATGAGCCTGAAGTGAAAAGTGCTGAGATGGACCTTTTCTTTTAAAGAGTCGAAAAGGAACAAAAGTGACTACTCTAGAAAATATAGACAGAGGGATTACCAAACCAATTGCAAAACTACAATATACACCTTGGTGATAAATTAAAGAGAAATTACCAAGGACTTATGTATGGTAGTCAATCTTCCCAAATGCTGTGTTCAGTGCATTGCGATCGATAGGGCGGCAAACTCAACTTCCTATGGATAAAGGATATAAGCCTATTGGGGTCTCCCAATATATACTCGACGGTACGGGGAGCACAAGTCTGTGCTAGCACTTGTTGTATCAAGGAGGAGGAATCACCCAACCTTCGATGAAAACAATAGTTACTAGTTTTTACAACGGCAAAACACGTCTCTAGCCTAGATCTCTAGATGTGTTGCGTTAAGTTCCAAAGCATTGTTAGGTTCATTGAGATTTATTTTAGAGTTGATCTTGTTTAAAGTTTTCCTTTCAATGGTTCACCACGTGATGTTGATTTGAAATTCCAAAAAATGAAATCTACAATGATAAACAATCGTTGTTTATTTTGATCAATGAAAATCCTAGCTATTAGGGAAAGAAGATTACAATTCTTTCAAACAAAGAGCAAAGAGCATTGTTCATAAGCAGAAAAACAACTAAATGAAATTGAAAACAAGGACTAAAACCCCAAATTTCTAGAATGGAAATAGGTTCAGTTACTCATAGCACCTAGTCTTCACAGAAACAGGGATGCATCACACTTTACACACTTGGGAGGTGTGATGCATACTGGTTTATAGTGACAGACAGTGCGATGGGCTAGGGAGCAAAACTGAAGAAGGTTTTAGCTCAGATGCACAGCTGTTTTTAGTGAGTTAAGCTGAGCTATGATGGATAGTAAAGAGAAAAGTACATAGGAAAGTCTTGAGAGGTTACTGAGCTACCAAAAGGGCATCTAGAATGCTTGTATGTCAAATTTTTAATTCATAAACTAAACCAGAGATTGACTAAAGCAACATTCATCTACTATGCAATTGCAGAGGAAGAGAAGTTCGAAGGCTACCTGGCTTACATCAAGATTTGTCTATAGTTTATAAAACAAACGATAACAACAAACAAACATCTATTCATTCCCCAGCAGAGTCACCATTTTGTTTCTGGGAAAATTAGTGTCTTTTCGAACGACTAGCCCTCTAGGTTTGGCATCTACCCTAGAAACAACAGTTGAAAGCAATTCACAATTTCTTCTTTGTATAATAGATAAGAGAAAGACAAAGGAACCAACCTGGATCTTCTGCTTAATCCCTTGCTTGATCCCTCTCTCCCTTGACAGAGCTTGCAACTCCTCCCCGTACTTATCCTGCTTGGAGAGTACCTGTAGAAACATAGTAACAAATAACCATCAAAGCATCTTGATCTATTATATCATAAGCATTATAGAATCAGATATATAATGAACATACAGTAGCATTCACAAATGATAACATTCACGATTGCATAATTATAAGGAAGAAAACTTGAAGAACTTTATTAAATAGAAGGGAGAATTACAACCCAGTTGTCTGATCCAACATCATCCTCCCAGCATCAACCCCTCTTCACCTCATGAAATAGCAAGATCACACCAACAATACAATGCTCTTTCCTCAAATACAAAATATCAGCACTTCCTTGCAATTCACCAAATTCCAGCCTCTAGATCTCTTAGATGAGGGATCCATTTATAGATTTGTGCAAGGGTGTGAGTCATCTTTGGGGTTTTGATTAGTGTCATTCCACTTGTTACATTTGGTTCCACTTGGAGATTTCTTGGATTTCTTACTCATCCCTGGGTGAATTCAGAGAAGCAAGTGTCATAGGAGAATTTTCTGGAAGATTCCATGATCAAACACCTAGCAAACTGTCTCGGACATTTGTCCATCCTCTCCCATCACACCCTACAGAAGGTCTAATCAGTATGCATCACACCTGAGCAGTGTACCACTCAGTATGCATCGCACCTCGCAAGTGTAGCAGTTAGTATGGTTCAGTTTAGCCATTTCTCTATGGTTTTTTCAGGTGGAACTTTTGGGGAATGATGTAATCAGATGACCATGTTATTTTAGGGTATGAAACAACTCTTTTAGGGGTTGATGAGCCCTAGTTTATTGACATATGAGTTTGGGGTTGAAGTGCCCAAATATGTCTATAACACACACACAAGTCAAAACATTGAAACCAAGTCAAAAATTGAAAGCCAAGCCAATCTGGAGTGTGGCGCTGCACTCCTGGCTATGGCACTGCGCTTCTGGACTATGGCGCTGCACGTAGGGGAATTCTAGAAGAACAAAGTTCTATAGGTGCCTACATGGCCTCACATTGCTCTTTCGCTCACGCTGGCTCTAATCCAAGAAGTATGCTGGACAATGAGTTGGGTTGGACACCTCCCATGGGGTGGAACTCCTGGAATCATTTTGGTTGTGATATCAATGAGAAAGTAATCAAAAAAACTGTTGAGGCGCTGATATCAACTGGGTTCAATAAACGTGGTTATGAATTTGTCAATATAGATGATTGTTGGAGGAAGCTCCAGAGGTTAGAGATAAATTTAGTGCAAAAAGTGGAGCGACATCGATATAGGCACAGAAAAGGATAACTCGAGGATTGGCAACTATGCTGGGTCCTTTAAGATATAAACAAAAGACCGAAATGATTTCTAAAGTTTATGATACTGAGCAGGATAGCGTAAGAAGCAAAGTGGAGCAAATCAAGGCATCAGTAGCTCTTCCATTTCACTCACTTTTGGGAACTCGGGAAATGGTTTTCATTTAGCATCCTCTTAATTCAAAAGAAGTTCCCAGCAATGAAGAATCACAGGTAGAGGTTGGCAAGCTTGTGGGTACTAAAGTTGCATGTTCAAATGTTGAGATTGAAAAGAATATGCAGGCGCTCAAAATATCAACTGGAATTTTTAGTGAGGAAGGAAGGAAATATAGGGCATGGTGTCCTCCATTGCAAGTCAAGGTAGATGGAAAGAAGTCTTCAATAAGACAAATAGATGATGGGGAGTTACCTCCTTCACTTGCTGTAGGTCTTGGCAATAAGGTAAATGATAGTCTAGTTTTTCGTTTCAACAGAATACTAGATCGGAAGCTCCTTCCCATTTTAATGAGTATCATGATGGAAGAAGAGGAAAAGGAATTTGCCAGCAACCCATGATTCCAATAAGTCTTTCACACCACAGGAAATTGACAGTAGCTTCAAGCCTTTTGATTATGCAGTAGCTAGAAGATCAATGAGTTTTGGATTAAGTGAAGAACGTGCAAGAGATGTCAAAGACCGCAGTGGAAGCAAAAATCTTTTCGGTAAAAAAGGGAAAGGTTCAGGATATGATCCCATGAACTTGGTGTCTAGTCAATTTAATGTCTTAAATTGCTCTACATAAATTATCAATCCGGGTATAATAAACTGATGAAGTGTGGTGCACTATATGTGCTTAGTTAACCTTTCTCTTACTTCGTTGTTTTATAGTTTATGTTGTTTTTGGGGTTTTGTTCTTGTTGCTTTTCTAAAGTGTTTAATGCAACTAGTTCAATCGAAATAAAATGCAATAATCAAATAATGAGAGAATGACTATGAGACCCAGTATCCTTGCTGCTTCAGCAAAAGGACAAGATGATTCTATCACATCATTAGTTCATTAAAAGGCTATGTGCATCACTAATCTACAATCAACTTGAAAGCAATTTATGTACAACTAATATACATGGTGAAATAAAATGCAAAAATAAAATGACAACTATACAAGGCAGGGGCCCCCTACCACCTATGAAATCAAATGCTTAAAGGAAAATAAAGACATCAAATAAAGGACTAATGACATCGGCCCAGTATCTCTACTGCTGATTTAAAATGAAAATGAAATGTGAAATCTAAGTGACACTACATAAAGGAGACAAATCACACTACTTTAACCTTTTCTTAAACTTTTTGCCTTTCAGCTAGATTTATCATGTGAGAATAGTTATGAACAAGTCAGCAATGTGAGTCTTAAAGCAAACTAAACCAAGCTATACTAAGTGATATTTTGGCTCCAATAAAGTTATTTGATTATGGAAAAAGAACCATCAATAGATGAACAACTTGATATCTAAGAGCAGAAAGTAAAGTGCAAGTTAAAGAAATGATACTAATGAAAATCAAACTACAAAAAAATAAAGGTCAGCAACATAGACAAGATGATCATACATGCCACTAGTCATGAAATCAAAGCAAAATTGAACACACTTGCATGAATTAAAATTGCATGAATGAAAAATATAATCTACCTTACATTCTACAAAGCAATATTTACAAAATGAAATCTACTCTACCTTACATCCTAATATGCTCCATGACATCTACTTCACATCTCCTTCCATGTTGAGAACATCAAAGCTTTATTCAATTTCTTCAAAAGTACAAAGTACAAAAGCTTTCAAAAGCCATCAAGGAAGAACTACAAACTTGAGAACTAGAAACTAAAGACTAAAAGGACTAAAAAGGACTAAGAAAAGACTAGCAAATGAAGGAGAGAGATCTCCTATTTATACAAAAAGATGAGAGCCATCTCATTAATGAGAGTCCATGAATCTCTCCCTCTACCTCTAGAGTCCTAATCAAAATAGGAAATGATAAGACACATGTCTTTTTAGAGTTACAATACAATTAGGAGATGTGACACATATCCTCATGATCCCATGATTCTTTCCACTCAAATTCGAATTTGGCCTTGGGGTGCCACATAAGGGTCTTCTAGAAGTCTCCTTTCAACCTACACATGTCAACAACCTCAACCCATTTGTTAGGTATAAGCATATGCACATTATTTTCTAATGTTTAACCACAAATTCACTTAAAAGGCTTAGAAATAATAAAGATTGGAAAAACATAAAGGTGGCCCAATGATAATGAAAGTGGGATGAATGTGGTGACATAGTAGTGAAATGGAGGTGAAATGGAGGTGATATAATGGAAATAATAGTGAAAGTATAATGTAAATGAATGACATTTTCAAGACTCAACACTTGGTAGCAAGTGAAGCTGGTGGAGATCTTCAACCAAGCAAAAGACACCAAATTTTCCCAACTTCAGGAAATTGCAATGCTACATTTCGTTAACTTTGCATTTTACTGGTCTCTTGCACTCCAAGACAACAGATCAATCAAACAACTCCAAGATTGGTGCACACAGGTGCAAGGTGACCAATCAATCGAATTTTTGAAAGAGGCATGTGGTATTATTCAAATTTTTCTAGGAACCAATGGCAAATGTTTTAGCCATGAAATCAACAGTGCTAAGTTTTTGAAGGGGATAAATGGCAGCGTTCAAATATTCCAACAAACAGGTGGCAGAGTTTGTGGGCTTAAAAATCAACAGTTGTTAACCTTCCAGATTTCCAGTGATGACACTTTTAGCAGTTCCAGTTCAAAAGATTGTAGCAAATCTATTTTGATGAGATATAATTAAATTATTTAGTTATAATTTAATTTATGTAATTTGACCGTAACAAATATTTTATTTTGATTTTTGTTTTAATTATTTTGATTCCTATGTTTAGGAAATCATAATTAATATGTAATGTACTATATATAGGATTATTTTTAAAAGATAGAGGTTCGATTGTTGCAAAAGGAATATGCATTTGGTCTGTGTAAAATTTCTTTGAATATTATTTTAATAAAGCAATTTTCTGCCCTTTGGACTTGGGATCCATCACGGTGCTTAAATGTCCAGTATGTTTTTCTCATAAATTCATTTACACATTATGCTTTTTCTACCTTGTTACAGAATTATCTAAGAGATGTGTTAGGAATCCATCCCCTATGATGCTCCTTTCATGATGATTTTGTTGTTAGATGTAATGGTTGTCTTTGCATAATTCATCCTTTGCTAGATGCTCTGTTGAGAAACCTCGTGTTTCTCTTTTGTCTAAAGTTGTTGCTACAGATCCATCCCTTGTTTAAATGCTTGCAGGGTAGCGGGCTCTCTCCCCTATTCTTCTTACATTCATAATATTTGATCTGGCTGAACATTGCACTTACTTTGCCCCTAGTTTGCCAGCAGAAACTGGCATCAACTACATAGCCCAAATGGTACTTTCTCTTGCCATTTTCGACCCAAAAAATTTCAAACAAATCCCCGCACTCCATAGCTAGCCTAAGATTTCATTTATTTCAGCCACATTGTGTTGGCAAGGAGACAAGCCTCTCTGGTCTGGTAGGGCTAGATGCCAGATCAAAGCTTGGTCTGTGGTTACCTCGGAATTGCCTCTTCTCAGCCTTGAGGTTGATTCTGAGTGCTAACAGGGGATAAGTGCAGCCTATTGTTGATCCACATCTTGATGCTTGCCTCCATGAGTATCCAGAAGATCTTGGTCTCATGGATTCACGTGGCATCCTTCATTGCCCAGAGTGACGTGTATTTTGCTGCCTTTGGCAAGCCCTGTTTAAGAGAGGAAACTGACTATCCTCAGGCAATTCCCCTGCAATCAACAAGATGGATAAGAGCAACCACGCATAGTGGAAGGTCATACCCTACTCCTAGGCCTCCTAGAAGTTCATCAGAAACTATTCGTAGAGGAACTGCGCCCAGTTGAACTATACCCCATCTACGCATTGTTCAACCAGCACGACGACCATCATTGGTACCTCGTTGCTGTAGAATTTTCTCATCACCTTCCCAGCTAGCAACTAGGTGGCTACTCACACCCCTTTGCCTTGAATGTTATTAATTACGTAGGCTCTCTTCTTCTTTTCCAACTTCTTTTTCTTCTTCATGGCCTTTTCGAGTGCCAAATATCTGCTTTTGCTAGCTATTTCCATAGGGTCCCTTCCCATACAGGGAAGCCGAGAAATCCTGTGAATAAGCTCTGCCGTGATAGGAATAGGCTCCCCCAGCCACAAGTACCCATCATGCACTAGGCAAATCAGTTGTGTGATGACAAAGATTGTGATTGGTGCCTGGTGAAAGTGTGGAATCCATAGTAGGTGGAGTAGCCTGACTTCCTTGACACCACGCAGCCATTTCCGCGGCTCTAGTGCTGTAAATGACCCCTCATTTCTCTATTTCATGAGTTGGCTAGTCTCCAAATGTGGGAAATTCTCATTTTTCGCGAGGTCCCAGTCTTCAAATTTCATCATGGGCATGCGGCCCAAGACCGATCCTTCAAATAAAATTCCATGTGGGAGGAGCGGGGTTTGGAGTGCGCTCTTAACGACACCCAAATCTTTGGGTACTTTTACTCTCCCTTTCCATGGAGGGACATACTTGAGAAGTTTTGTTGCAGCGCGCATTGGCTGAATGTCTTCCTCCATTTTTTTATCTGCCTTGATCTCTTTTACAAATGCCTGGAGTTCCTCCTCCTTGTCATCTATCTCAAGATTAACAGTCTTTCCCTTGTCTTCCATAGATAGTTTACCAAACTGTGGATTTCACGGAGACATACAGACTCGTGCTACTGCATGTGGATCCTTTTTGGGCCTCGTCATCTGTGACGATTTAGGAATTTCTAGTGCATCCCCCACTGGCGGTGTAGGGATCTGCACGGCTCCCTTGGTTGTCAACATCATTCTATTCAGGAAGTATTGCGTCTCCTTCGGCAATGTCTCAAACACTGAACTTGCTCTCAAAGCCTCCAAATTCATATGGTCCATACCTAATTGATAGTGCAACAACTAAATTCTCAAAACTCCAAGGGTTGTTCGGTCGATAGCCCCTGGTGATTTATAAGCCTTTTTGAATTCAAATTCGACCGTTACCCTCTCATTTAGCTCATTAATGTGAGAATGGCTACAGATCATCCCACATCTAGTTCTAAATTCATGTCTTAATTGCCCGCCGCCCACTCCTTGTTGCCTTAAATTAGACATATTATCATGAACAGTGACACCAATGGTCACTTTCCACGCTACCCGTGCGACGGCGCAGCTCCCTATGTGCGGTCACGACCCCTGTGACATACTGATCCTGGGCACAACCTCCTTATCGCCTAGCTCCCATATAGACTTTTTTATAGTCCCGCGCTCTCTTTCAACTGCCTGGAACGTTGAGACTGTGCTCCCTACAGAGAGTCAGGTGGTCGCACCACCTGTGCAAAGCTTCAATTTACCTTCTAGCCCGGTCCGCGGGCACTCCTCAATTACCCTCGCGATAGTCAACACCTCGCGTTCTTCCTTATGCGGTGCGCTCCCCTAGTTACTTTGTCTGGTAAGGTGCAGTCGCAGCCATGGTAGTAGAGCCACAAATTCTCAATGGAAATCTTCTAATGTAGTAGTATGGCTGCCCATATCTTGTCCTATCATTCTTAGTTTATCGACGCGGCAGGCTTGCGTGATTTTGTTTTCTAGTTCTTTGCTCTCTGCATCCATTAACACGCTTTTCTTCCTCAGTTGTACCCAATATTTGAGTTCGTGAAGCTTACGGTTCCCCTGCCGAATGGCTTTCTGAATCTGCATATGTTCATCCTTGTGCGGCTGCATAATTCCTTCATCCTGGTCCTCACGTACCATCCCAACCGTGGGAGCTACTACGTGAGGATCCCTTCCTTCCAAAACTATGGCCTTGACTCTGCTCGTCAGCTTTGGGATCGTCTCAACACTCAGGTTTTTGTACATGGCCCTAGAGGCCCATTGGACCATTGGTACGTGTAGGTCCCAATCAGTTTGTCTCACTTGGTAAACCTTATTCAGGATTCTGCATACCCTCTTGAATGCTTCTACGTGGAACGTTTGTGGTGTGCGTCACTTTTCCTACGGCTGCGTCTTGTTTCGATTTTCTATCCTTAGTTTGGGATGTGTTTGTGCAGACTGCATAACACATGTCTGTACTGATCGACACAGGTGGGCGTGCAAGCTACTTTGTCCTGGCTACCTGACTCTCATTTGAGGCTGGGGGCTTCCAAACTATAGGCGCATCATCCTTCTCCATCCGCGCTAGTCCTCAAAATTTCCTTGATGTGTTCCCCAACAACGCTTCGAAATGCTGTTGTTTGGGTACCATGTCTTCAAATTTTCCCAAGAATTCATCCACCGCTGTCAATCCATCATATGTTAGTAGTTCCCTTGCCTATGTTGTCATGCAACTAATGCAATAACCATCATGTTGCAGTTCAGCGTTGTCACTTCGTGAAACTGATTCTGCCATCGTTCTACTTCTTCATCTGAATCCAAAGTGCAGGAGCTTTCGCGTTCCCACTAGATTCTCCCATCTACAGTAGGATTCACCCGATCCTAGTCTTATGCAGTTATCTTGTAAATACAATCTAGGTCATTGTCTTGTAAATACAATCCTGCTCATTGTCGCTCTCATTGTCGCGCACTGGTTCAGTGTAGCGCACTCCTTCAGTTGGGTCCAGTGGGACTACTATGTGTAGCAACGTTTTCTCAAATATCACCTTCCACTTCTTCAGGTAGATAAATCCACTCATATTAGTGGCCTCGTCTATTCCTAACAATGCCAGAAAGGGATTGCTGTCATCAACAATCTCTATCACTTCAAAATCCATCTGTGTGCTCCCGCCTTTAATATCAACTGTTACCCCTTGCAACCCCCCCATGGGTAAAACCTTCTGTTGGTTTTCCATTCATAATTGAATAGGGGACCATTGTAATGCGAGCCTTCCCATGCATTTCCATGTTTGCTTAGGTAACACATTCGCATCCGAACCTAGATCTAGGATTACCTTATCCATTTCATACTCACCAATCTACATAGTTAATATCATTTCCCTCCCGGTGCGTAATGCAAGCTTTCTGAATTTCTGGACTACGCACGATTCTCCTGACCCCGTGCACTTGGTGATCAACTCCTGTAGTCCCTTAATTGCCTTTTTGTTGCACAGTAGTTTCATGCATGTCTCCAGAAAGGTAGTGAGCATTGAAGGATCCATTCCTAGCTCTGGTTGATCCTTACTACCTGAAGTGGAGGCCTCCGCAAAGCTCTTCTTAGCTTCCATAAACGTCTCCTTTACACGGTCTAAGTCAAACTCAGGTCCCTTTATAGCAGCCTCGCGAACCCAGGTATCTTCCTTGGGTTGCTTCCCCTTATCCTCCCCGATGGTCGCACCGCTTCTGAGCATCATGTTCACATTCGAGTCCTCTTCGTGCAGTTCAGAGCTCATCATTTGTATATTCTGAGTCGAAGGAAGCTGGAATACCCCTTTTTTGTGCATCTGTGTGATCAATGTAGGACAATCGATTATTTCATGATCAAACTAAGCACAGTATGAATAGGATATCCTTGTCGAGTTGGTACAATCGTGGGCACAGTGCCCTACTCCTCTGTAATTATAACAAATTAACTGTCTGTGGCCCCTTCCTGGTCCCATTCCTCCTCATCCTCAACCTTGTCCCTGAAATCCAGCGAGTGCCATCCCCACAGCTGGGTCGAGTGCTCGCATTTTTTCTGCATCCTATAGGCTAGGGTCCGATCCATCATTAACTTGTAGCTACAACAAGTGCACTCGTCGTGGCGTACCGACCTGCAGAAATTACAAAACAACTTCTGGGGAGTCTGTGTATACATTTGCAATAAATGACAATTATCTTTCATGTGTTTTCCTCCTATTTGACAGATCGCGCACCATAACACGGGTGTCTCACTTGGCCCTGCCTATGCCTCTAGCCTCAACAACATTTTCCCCCCTCCTACCAAGTAGTTTGCGAACACTTGACAGTGATCCTTGTCATTGCCCTCGACTTTGCATTTTATGCACCATACGTCGTGTGCCTCTGGTCGTGGTGACCTATCCTGCTTCAAACTTTGCATTTCCTAGTAAATATTCTACAGTTGCACATGGATTTGTTGAACTCCCAACCCAGGGTCTTGTATCAGGGTCTCATGCAACCTCATCATCATCTCCAATGCTTCAGCCTGGGTGGAAAGTTTATGTTGTGACAACATTGTCCTCAAGTGCGGTGTCAGAGATGCCACGAACTATGCACAATGCTGTGCATCTGTTAGTGTCATATTCGTCTTGCAGATCATACTCTTCAGCGTTTGGTCCAGATCTCAGGGGGTCTCACTTGGAAGCATCACGATCTCTTTAAACCAGATGATTCACTGTGTCTCTAATTTTGGCCGGCTAAATTCTCTGTTCAACACATTCTGGATCTCTTCTATCCCTACATTTGGGTGGTTGTTGGAGTGCTTGATATACCATGTCAATGCGTGATCCTGCAGTGCACTCACCAATGTAGCCTTCTTAATATTTTTATCCGTGACACCTTGCGCTTTCCATACTACTCTTACCACGAACCAGAATTGGTCCAGATCTTCATTCCCTACCCCTCTGAATATTGGTAGTTTGATCGCGCTCGCCATATTGAACCATGGAGGTGGTGGAAGTCGAGTGGGTGGAGATGGAGGTGAGGGAGGTGAAGTGGGTGGTGGTGTGTGTGGAGGTGGTAACTGCAGAATGCGCTACCTTATCAAACTGACTGCGCTTCTCGAAGAGACCTTAGTGAGCTCTTCCTTTCTCTCTCGCGAAGGTGAAATTAAGGGAATGTTTCTTAATTCTTCGCTACTTTTGTAGATCTTTCGGCTCCGCGTTGTCCCAAACATTAATGTATTCGCATGACCCTCTTTTCACACAATATCATCTTTATCCATGTATTTAAAGACTTAATATACTTACCTTGCAGTCCTTTGAGGAAGTGTCATTTTTCTTCGCTATAACTCATGGTTGTGTCTACTACAAACTCAGTGATAAATCCCCCTATTATCTGGTCGAGCCAATGGTCCACAGCTCACACGATCGTATTTTCTGATGTCTCTAGTCTGCGTACTAATTCCGGAGTCCACAACATTGGTTGGTCAAGCCTACACCTTCCCTGGCTGTCGACTAGCCTCGCGATCCACTCATACAATTCAGAAGGAAATGATGAAAACAAAATC
This sequence comes from Pinus tabuliformis, assembly GCA_031772625.1. Taxonomy (NCBI): domain Eukaryota; kingdom Viridiplantae; phylum Streptophyta; class Pinopsida; order Pinales; family Pinaceae; genus Pinus; species Pinus tabuliformis. The sequence goes on along the minus strand of CM062818.1, from coordinate 1,934,548,928 downwards.
TCGTGGATTTCCATATACACGTAGCGATCTAGCCACTTTTTCTCAGATACTTGTGGAGTTTTCTTTTCCTGTGTCCCAACCTCATGAATCTTCTTGTCCCACAACTCTTCAGTTTCCTTCTTTGATGGGTTTCAGTGGCATGACATTAGACATCCCTTAGGCAAATCGGTCCCGACAACGGAACCATTTGTTAGCTGTGTGGGGCCTAACCTAGGCTCAGAAGTGATTTAGTAAAGAAAATCCCGGTACTACTGGCCCTTTTAGAAACAGTCTGCAGAGCATGGACTGAGGTCTCACTTGAAGTAGTATGGGAGGGTGCTGGAACTAGGTTTCCGCACCCTGGGGATGTCTGATATGGGGCGATAGGGACGCGATTCAACCTTCATGCTTATTGGGCTACATGCACCAGTGAGTCCCTTACATCCTTCACGCAGCTCTAGCCGCAACACAACCCGTGTTAATTACCCAAGTCTTCCTTAATTAGGTTATGTTCACTAATTACTTAGAAGGTTTTCATACATAAGCATTCATACCAATGTTTATCAAGTGCATGCATATAAATAAATAGATACAATTAATGCATAACATCAAAATACAGATCCATGAAATAGATGCATAATATGCCGAATCAAACTTATCTTTATTAATAATCCTTTTCAAGTTCAGTCCAATACAAACCTGACTCCGCCTTGTGCACTCAGTTGCAGGGGTCCGCACACTCAGCTGCAGACTCTACTAGGCCTCTGCGCACTCAGCTACAGAGCCTCTTCCTACTACTATGACCCAATACACTTCAGATCCAATTCTATCCTCTAACCATGCCTTCGCATCTATCTATCACTTGCTTGCCAAAGAACTACCTATACACCTAGAGCCTTTCTCTATTTATACAATCCCATGGTCCGCGGACCATGGGTAGGCCGACACAACTTTACATTATTTTACAATTTTTAGGGTAGAAAACCCTATGACTCATCCTAGACTTTTGCGCCTCGCATCCATACTTCGCGGATTCTTTACATTACATTGACCAAAACTTGGGCTTTAAGCCCCAAAAACATGCTGTGGGGGGGTCCACTGCCCAACAATTCTAGTCGAGTCTTTCACTTGATCTTGTAAATGGACCTTCATTCCATCCACCTGATAGCCATGAGTAGTCTACTTAGGTGAATGTAATGAAGCTTGGGGGGCGTGCACCTAGAATCGAGTCATCATGCTGGGGGCATGTAAACCAATCTCAAGCATATTTTTTCCTTTTAAGCTTCTGTAAAAATGAAACTGGATCCAAGCATAGTTTTTCGGTTAAAACTTGTGTAAAAATGAAACTGAATCCAAGCATATTTTTTCATTTCAAGCTTGTGTAAACATGAAACTAAATCCAAGCATAGTTCCCTATGGTTCAAGCTTGTGTAAAAATGAACCCATCTCCATTTTAAGCCTCGTGATTTCCATTCTATCAACCTCTTCCATCAGATGAGTCTTTGGTTTTGTCTTGCCATCATCACTATCTTCTTGGTCGATCATACGCTTTCACTTCGTTGTTTTACCCTTTTTGAGGAACATTTGCAATGAGTGGTCTTATTAGCTAGCCTCTTCACATAAATCAACATGTTTTGAGAAGTTCCAACATCATCGGAACCAGTTGCTATCCTAAACAACACTTGTTCCTCTAAGTGGAGTCCTCTTTAAGCTCTTTTCAAACTCTCAAAATATGAAAGGATTGCCGAGTGCTTGTCCCTTTTAGCTCATTAACGGATTGGGAATGACATCTACTCAGTATAAGTTTAACCCTTTTCTAGACTGAGATAAATTATTTATGAAAAAGGAATACATTGATCGAACATGGTCAATAGGTTCTCTCTGGCATTATTTTACGCTTTTTTGGACTTGAGAGACAAACTTATGAAAAATAACTTTTGGAGTTTTCTTTTTGTCCCTTTCCAAACTCTCTAAATATGAAAAGGACCGAGTTCTCATTGTCGTTAAACTCGTTAAAACATCATATAGCGACAAACTTGTCCATCACGACAAGACCGAGTTTCACCTTCACTAGACTCATTAAAACATCACATAGCGATGGATTCACCCGAAGTGTGGAATTATACAACAAGCATATCTTATCCTCCTCAAGATTGATAAAAATAAAGAGGTACTAGCCAACAATGACTGGGGAAAATGGAAAAAGGGGTAAACCACTTTATGGTAGTAGGTCGCTCTCGAACATGAAAATTTCACTTCATCTCTGTGACTATTTTGGTTAGATTATTTGCTTGATGATTATCATACCTATGGTCTATCACACCATCCATCACTTTGGTTTTGGGTCAATGCTTCCAATTCATTAAGTTTCACTAACATGTTCAAGAGAGGTCACTTAGTGAAAATCATCCTTTGCAATACTCATAAACCTTCATTTTCATGACCGCCTTTCCTGAACCTTGTGTCGTCAGTAACATTCTGTCTTCAAAATCATTACACTGGTTTTGTGTCGTTGATGTGGGATATATCAAGGCCCTCCTATGACAAGTCGCTTCTTGTCGACATTAACACATTATCCAAGAAGTTGACCTAGAAACACCCTTCTAGTACCTTGAGGCTTGCATACATTAATGACAAGTTTCTTGCTTCCGGCGACATGTTGACATCATCAAACATTGATCGAAAGACTTTGTATAGTGTTCGACATCAAAACATCTATTCACGCCATGCAAAATGTACTACAGTACCTTGAGGATCATTATCATTATCAGTGATTTCTCTCGCATTTTTTAAGGACTTACATCATTGGCTGGTAATCAGATGATTTCTTACCATGTTCGACTTCAAATCGCATATTTACATGGTTAGACTCGTACTTGAGGGAATGATTAGACGAGATAGAAGACCCCAGATCTAGTTTCGTCCATCTGGGCTGCAATTTCAGGAGAGTACTAAATCATCTGTATGATGGCTTTACATAGATGGTCATCCTATCATGGGTCTATATATGTAGACGACTATCTTATTTATGTACATGTAATGAAAAGTTTATATGTTCAACATGGGTATGCCTTCCCTCAGCAATTCATGAAAAATTCAAAATATAATGATCTTATGTATTGTAGTTGACGCAGGTCACCATCCACTTCAGATCCTCCTCATTACATCGTAAAGTATATCACTCGACATTATCATTCTCGACTTCATGCTTTAGGGGGTAGCTGTTACAGGTCTATTTCGGCACATCACTCCCAACATTCAGATCAGTACATTTAGGGCTCATCAAACCCTAATTCAGTTGCTACATGCCCTAGACAAGTCATCACATTGAATTCCTTCATTCCTGAGAGTTTCCTGGGCTGAAGACCTCCTGAAATTCCTCCTTCGGAGACTAGCGCCACCTTGGTCAAGGGTAACTACACTGCAGAGCGCTTAGGCCCATTCAAGCCTGCTCTGCAGATCACCTAGGCCCATTTTGACCTACGTTGGGTGAGATTGAGCGAAATCTTCATAGGTTTCTTGGAATATTCCTCCATTCTAGATCATTCTAGAAGATTCCCACCTCTTATCCCCTCCTATGAGCTCAAAATTGGATAGAGAATGAATCAAGTAACCTCCTATCGTCTCATCCCTTCCTCCATGGAAACTAACTCCAAAATTGGAAAGTCATTCAATGCCCAATTTATGACAAAACCACCTCCATTTCCCTATCAATTGAGCACTCATCTTAGTGTTCAAGGGGGCTAAAACTTGAATATTATAAGGAAATATTATTTTTTTGAGGTTTGAGATCATAAACAAGTAATGTTATGCTACTAGATTGGTTATCTTTTGGTGTGACGAAGGATGGAACTCAAGTGGATGGTGACCTGCATCAATTACAATACATAATATAAAGATATTTTGATTTTTTCATGAATTGCTGAGGGAAGGCATACCCATGCTCATCATATAAACTTTTCATTACATGTACATAAATTGGATAGTTGTCTATAGATATAGAACCATGATAGGATGACCATCTATGTAAATCCATCGTATAGATGATTTAGTACTCTCCTGATACCTTCACACTCCATGACCACAAAATGCGGAGAATTTACATTTCTTTAAACAAAATTCGGCCTTCTACCCCAAAACTTGGGTTTTTAACCCCAAAATTGATCCCCAGGGGACCCATTCCCAATAGGCCCCCAACAAAAACATGGTGACTCACCCTTGAGTCACTTGGCTGGCGTGGAGATCTAGTCACGAAGACCTCCCAGCTCAACTTGGACAACTGCTACCTCGGCGGCGCACTGTGCTACCGCCTACTTCATCTCCTCGACTAATTGCTCTGTCACTGGCCCTATGCTATCAACCTGTAGCTTCTACTGAGTCTGCTACAGACTAGCCAACTTGCCTTCAATGATGGTCATGATCAAGTAGGCCTCATCCAACCAAGGCTTCAAGCTGGCCTTTAGCACGACTTCCTTGTGCTGAGCTACATCTACCTGTTCTTTCAATGCCTTGGCCTCTTGCGGCTTTGTAAGTCTCTGAATGATGGTGAAAATGTGCATTTTCACTTCACTAGCTACAGTTTCGCGACCTGCTTACTCTACTTTTTCTTGGGACCCTCCTTGGTTGGGGTAGGCCTTGGTCTAGGTGACCGTGGAGACTTCGGTACTTCAACTGGTATCTCTACAGGTGCAACCTTCAGGGCAGCTCCTTCTATTGCCATAGTGACCTCCGAAACATCTCCCTCAACTATCATTGCTTCAGCAGCCATGGCTACTGTCCCTATAATAATGTTACAGATGATTTTGTGGTTAGTTTCTGGAAATCGATCGAACACTCAAAAATCAAGTAGCTCTTCTAAAAATGTGCGGTTCATGCATAGCACATAACACAACTCACAATTTTTCAATATGCAAAGTGTTTTCCGCTGTGCGATCATATGTAATTTATAGGCCATTTTGATTCCAAATCCGATCGTTCCCCCCAAAATTGGTTCATTAATGCTAGATTGGTGGCATATTTTCAAAGATATGGTTCATAAATTCCGACTTAAATGCCGCCCCACCCCACTCCATTTGGTTGTTTTTTCATCGTCAAATCATGAACACTGACTTTAACGATCATTTTCTGGCTATCCTATTGTTGAAGCCCCGAAAATTGGGTCTATAACGAGGGGGATACCTGCCCAGTCCGGACCTTGGTTGGCAGCTCCTTTTCCGTTTGGTATAGCGGGTCTGACTGGGGATATGGGACCAGTTTCCCAATTTAAGTGTGTGTGTGAGAAAGATTGATATTTCTGGTCTAACAGTTTCTAAATGGAATACTTCTACTCATTCTAATCTAATAATAAGGAAAATATATTCTAATAAACAGAAATATATAAATCTACACTAACCTGGTGTGTAATCTTTCTTCTCTGCGATCTAAAATGATTTCAAACAACAACTGGTAATAAAGATCATTCAGCTGTTATGAGAAAAGAATTCAATAAAGATGAACCACTTCGTATAAAAAGTTAGACGAAACAGTTGTGAAAAACATATCGCATAATAAGCTATTCATACACTAAGCATAAATAAATATCTATCACTGTACAAAAGTGCCAAATGGTAACTCAAGCATTCATACATTAATATATAAATAATTTCACATGAAAATCACTCTAACACAAGGCAGAAATAGTTAAGAGATAGAAATACCATTTATAACTAGTCCTACTCATGAGCTTCAAGCAATAACGATTTATCTCTTCTTGATCTAACATCCACTAAGAGTACAAAAGTGCAACATCAATAGCAGATATCAAATGCAAACATCAATAAATCTTGTTCCATTCATTCATCAAAACCTCCTCAGAGGGTACAGAAGTGCATGTTCTGGGGATAAGTTTTTGATAAATTTCAGGACCCTTCTCTAAATGCATGAGAAGGGTTTAAATACTACTAACTAAATCTAAAAATAAATTATTACAAAAATGTAGGATGCGGTTTAAATGACCGTCCTCATTTTAGGAAAATAAAACAAAATTAAAACTAAAATTGAATCTAAAATTAAAACTACTTCTGTATTTGGTCCTTGAAATCGCACGCATGCAGCATCTGTTTGAGAAGAGTTGGCTGGCCGACTTCCGCTTTTAGCTGAGCTAAGAAAACAGAATTGACAAGAGCTGGTGCCATCTTTTCAGCCGAATTGATGATACACTTAAGAGTCATCCACTGGCTATGTGGCTTTACTCAGTATGCCCAGTAATAATCCCAGTTTAACTTGGTTAACCCTTCGATTGCTTTTGCCTTTTCTTGGGCCTTCTACTTCCAATCTGCCTCTATCGTTTCTTTCTTGCAATTTTCGGGGCTTGTAGGTGACTGAGCAATTAGCAGCTTTCCTTTTTGAGAAAACTTTCTCAGCGATGCACATCGGAAACTGCCTCCGTTTCTTGATCCGGGTTTCCTTGATGCATTTTTCGCCTTTTGCGCCTTTTCCTTTTAGGTGATATAAAGTTCAAATTTTGTGCAAATAATATTTCTGCAAGCTCTTGACCCTAAGTCTTAAACTGTCTATTTCTGATATCTACGCTGTCCAATATCCACTTCACCATGTCCGTGTATGGGAGAATTTTGGGCCTTGCTGCTATCCGGTGCAAGAATGAGCAAGCTAGCTCTGTGATAGATGCCTCAGAAGAACTAT